>JAZKJV010010676.1:0-350341 GCA_037367405.1 Ottelia alismoides | reverse complement strand
CACGGCTTGCCATAGACGAGACGAAAGGGAGATGTCCCCAATGGATTCTTGAAAGATGTCCTATAAGCCCACAAGATCGAGTCCAAAAGCTGTGACCAATCCTTTCGGTCTGGGCGGACAACTTTCTGCAAGATAGTCTTTATCTCCCTATTCGATACTTCGGCAAGACCATTAGTTTGAGGGTGATAAGGAGTGGCAACCCGATGGTCAATACCGAACTCGTCTGCAAGGGCCCTGACTTTGTCATTGATGAAGTGAGACCCCCCGTCTGAAATCAAGACTCTAGGTACCCCGAACCGTGAAATGATATTTCTCCTCAAAAATTTGCAAACTGTTTCAGCATCTGCGGCTCGGGCGGGGATGGCCTCAACCCATCGGCTGACATAATCTACAGCGAGCAAAATATGCTCGAATCCCTGACTTTTAGGAAATGGGCCCATGAAATCAATTCCCCATGCATCAAAAACCTCACAGAAGTGAATGGGTTGCATGGGCATCATGTCTCTCTGTCCGCAGGTTCCTATTTTCTGACAGTCAGTACATCTCCTCACGAACTCATCAGAATCCTTGAAGAGAGTAGGCCACCATAGGCCGGATTGAAGCACCTTCTGTGCTGTCCTTTTTCCAGAATGATGTCCTCCTGCCTCAAGCTTGTGGCAATATGTGAGGACGCTGTGCTGCTCTTCTTGAGGAATGCACCTCCTCCAGATACTATCCCCTCCTTCATGATAAAGGACGGGATCCTCCCAATGGTAAAACTTGGCCTTAGCTAGGAAGGTCTCAAGTTTCTGCCTGGGCCAACCCTGAGGGACTGTCTTGGCAACAAGATAGTTTACAAAGTCAGCATACCACGGGAGTGAGGTGACAGCCAAGATCGCCTCATCTGGAAATGTCTCTGTGATAGGTGCGCTGGGCTCAGATTCCTCAAGATTCTCCAATCTGGAGAGATGATCCGCCACCACATTCTTGACTCCAGGCTTGTCCTTAATCTCAATATCAAATTCCTGGAGTAGAAGGATCCATCTGGTGAGACGTGCTTTGGCATCCTTCTTAGCAATTAAGTACCGGATGGCGGTATGATCAGTGTAAATGGTCACTCTAGATCCGAGAATGTAAGATCTATACTTATCAAGAGCGAACACTACGGCCAGCATCTCTTTCTCAGTCACAGTGTAATTCCGCTGCGCGGCATCCAAAGTCCGGCTGGCGTAGTGAATGGCAAAAGGTAAACCATCCCTCCTCTGTCCGAGCACAGCCCCAACGGCAAAATCTGAAGCATCTGTCATGATCTCGAATGGGAGAGACCAATCGGGTGGCTGAAGGACAGGAGCTGAGACAACCATATTCTTGAGAGTTTCAAATGATTCAAGACACTTATCACTAACAATAAACTTGGTGTCTTTGGTCAGCAAGTCAGTAAGCGGTCGGGCAATTCGACTGAAGTCCTGAATGAACCGTCGGTAGAAACCGACATGCCCCAGAAAAGACCGTAACTGACGTAAGTTGGACGGCGGATTGAGTTTTCTGATGATATCCACCTTAGCCGGATCGACCTCCATGCCCCTGTTGGAGATGATATAACCAAGGACCGTCCCTTGAGTCATCATAAAATGACTCTTCTCCCAGGATAAGACAAGATTAACCTCAATGCAGCGCTTGAGCACACGGTCTAGGCAGTCAAGACAAGCGTCGAATCCGTCGCCATAGACCGAGAAGTCATCCATGAAGACCTCTAAACAGTCACCCACCATGTCCGAGAATATGGACAACATGCACCTTTGGAATGTCGCCGGAGCGTTACATAGACCAAAGGGCATCCGTCTGAAAGCATAAGTCCCAAACGGACAGGTGAATGTCGATTTCTCCTGGTCTTCGGGCGCAATGGCCACTTGATTGTATCCAGAGTACCCATCAAGAAAACAATAATGACTCTTCCCAGCTAGCCGCTCGATAATCTGATCAATGAATGGTAGCGGGAAGTGATCCTTCTTGGTGGCCTCATTCAATCGTCTGTAGTCCACACAGACCCTCCAAGAAGTTGGTACTCTGGTTGCGATCTCTTCTCCAGACTCATTGACAACTGTAGTGATACCCGTCTTCTTAGGTACCACATGTAACGGACTTACCCATTTGGAGTCGGAGATGGGATAGATAAAATCGGCGCTCCACCATCTTGAAATTTCTTTCATGACTACGTCTCGAAGATTCGGGTTCAGCCGCCGTTGGAACTCACGCGACGGCTTAGCGTTATCTTCAAGATAGATGTGGTGGGAGCAAAGATTTGGGCTCAGCCCCTGGAGATCAGCTATACTCCAACCGATTGCCTTGCGGTTTCTTTCAAGAACCTCCATCAGACGAGATTCTTGTTCTCCAGTCAAATCTGCTGATATAATGACTGGGTACATTTCTGGCTCACCCGCAAGGAATCTGTATGTCATCGACTGCGGCAGAGGTTTCCGTTCTGGGCAACTGGGAGGCAGCAGATCTGGCTTCTGATATGTCTGTGTAAATGCTACCAGGTCTGCATGGGAGAACTCTCGCTCTGCATGAATTCCTGACGAAGGGCGGCCTGCTGAATCATCAATAAACTGCACTGGCTCGCACTCTGTCCTGGCTGTTGGCTCAGAAGGAATCAGACACAGCAAATAATCATCAAAGTCATCCCAGTCAATGTCTGAATCCGAGGGATCTGAAGAGGATGAGCATGATTGAAATTCCTCAGCACCACTCATCACAACACTGTCAGCCTCAGATATATCCTCATCCAGGGATGTGCTCTCCCGACTCTCGACTGCCATGAGCTTGAGATACAGTGAATCTGTAGGCAAGGCGAGGGTCGGTGCTACTGGATCTTTCCAGTTGGATTCATCATCAGTCATCTCAAAATCACAAACCTGGTGGATGTCTAGCTCTTCCTCTGTCATCTGCTCGGCTTCGCTGGACTGTTCTGAGCACGCCAACTCTCTGGCTCTAGTCTGGTCGATCGTATCTATTTGTATGCTTTCGCCCTCTACGCGAAAACATACCGTCCCACTGTCATGATCGGATACCGCTTTGGCAGTGGCCAAGAATGGGCATCCAAGTATGATGGGGGCATCGGTTACCGACTCAGGGATCTCCATGTCTGATGAATACCCATTCATCACTCTTTATTCTTCTATTTTAGCTACAAAAACCTTTGCAAATACATGTAGATATGTGTAAATACAAATAAATACCAAAAGCATGCATTGTGTAAAAACCTATAATTAGCATGTTTTTGTGCACAAAATAAAAGAATAAAGAGCAAAAAGAAAAAGAGGGAAATATTTAGAATAAATATTGAGCAACCTAACCCAAGGGAGGGCTCAGCATGGGCCTGACCGCATAAAAGCCAAGTAGAGGGAGATAGGGGCTCACATTTGTGTATATTTGTAAATAAATAAAACTTTATATTTTCCTCACCCAAAAATATGTTTGTCCATATTGTGTGTATATTTAGAAACTATTAAAAACAAAATAAAAAGATAAAAATCAAAAATTCAAAAATACCCTTCTTCACCATGTGCATAAACCACACCATTGTATTTATTTAACCTTGTAAATAAATTCAATTATTTTCTAAACTTTTTGTAAATATTCTATGTTACATTTTGTAAATATATAAAATAACAAGAAATAAAACAAAAATAAAATAAAAATTACAAAATTGAAAATACAAAAATACATTGTATAAATACCATGTGTATAAATGTATTCAACCATTTATTTCACCCTTGTATATAAGTGATAAAAATAAAATAAAAATATTCTTTTATTCCTCATTTTATCTTGTAAATAAATAAAATACAAAATGAGCATAAAAATGCATAAAAATAACAAATTAAAAATCAAAAATAAAAATTCATATAGTGTACATATACCTATATATATAGCTACCCTATTTTTATTTCCAAAAAATTAATTAAAAATCACCAAAAAATAGAAAAAAATAAAATAAAAATATTTCATGTTTTGAGTTCTCCTTAATTCGGCCTATTTCTGCCTCAAAATAAATAAACAAAAATAGCATCCACGTGGCAGCGTCTGACTGGTCCACAGGGGAATGTTGACCCCGGTCAACTCCCCCGCGGACTCCTTCCTATTCTGGAACGCGCGCGCCACCCCATCTTCCCCGATTTTCCCACGCGACTCCAGGCTGTCTCCCTCGCATATCTCGAGCCCGGATTCTTCGCCGTTCATCCCTCTCCCTCGCCGGATCCTTCGCCATCAAATCCATGCTTTCCATCGCTGTCGCTCCTCAACCCTAAACGCCCCTGTCACTCTATATAACCATCATCTCCGCCGCCTTCGCGCCGCATCTTTGGACCCTCTCCTTCTTCTCCGTGACCTCCATTGGCATCGCAAGAGTGACAGCAAGCCGTTGCCTTTGTTGCAGTGAGGCGAGGAGGCGATTCCTTTGATCCGGCGTACTTCGCCGTCCTTGCTCCGCCGCCGGCGTTGAGCATCGAGCTTCAGGCCTTGACGCCCTTCGAAGCTACGACCAGGAGCAAGATCAGCTCCAGCACAGTCTCCAGCATCCATCAGGTAACCTTAGATCCTTCTAATTTCTTCCAATTTCCGATTTCGCCCAAATCGACCCTCCGACGCATTTCTCCGATTCCGATCACTTCGCGTATCATCTCGACCATCCGACCCTACCATCACCTTCGCCATCTCCCCGCGCACCTTCTACGCCCGCGCACTCAACCCAGATCGCACAGGATCTGGGAGTCGAGCTCCACCGTCTTCGCCTCGCCGGAGCTCGTCCGCCCCACAGCACCGTGCACCTTCACCCCGCCTTCTTGGGTCGAGGCATTTTGCCCTCGACCCGCGAAGCTTCTTGTCCACTTTGCAGGTCCAAAGGAGGTGTCTGAGCCTCCAGTCCATTCAAGACCAGAGCTTCGCTCCGCCAGCCTCGCCGGAGCTCCTCCAGGGCTCGGCTGGGCCTTCAGCCATCACCATCAGCTGCGGGACGCCATCAGGAACGTGTTCAGACCATCAGCAGCAGCTGAGGAGGACCGGAGTTCACGCAGGACGTCGGCGAAGTTCGCCGGCGTCGAGTTCTTCCTCCATCTTCCAGAGCCGTCCGATGAGGCATCCGCTCCAGTTCTAATCCTAGCCGTCGATCGGTAGAGGAGCAGCAGCCGTCGATCCATCTGAGGATCTCATCTGGACCGTTGCAGCTGAGGAGAGAAGCACCCGAGCCCAGCACCGTCAGATCATCCACGTGGACCTCCCTCCGTCGTTCGATCAGGCGAAGCTTCTCAAGGTCAAAGGCGCCGCTCATCGCCACCATCCGATCTTCCACGTGGCGCCTATCCAACCGTCGCCAAATAAAGGGGTAAATATCGTAGGCCCCCCTCTTAGTTTTTCATTTCCTGTTTAGTCCTGTAAACATTTTTAGAAACTTTTTCACGAAGGGTTATTTGCATTCGGAACCTTGGGCTTTATTTTAATTGCATGTATGCCCCTGAGTGTGTGTGAACATGTGCGTCGTCACGTGTGTTTTGGGCTTTTTACACATCTTGTCCTGTAGATCTGGAGTGTTAATGAATGCATGAATATTTTTGAATAATTGCATATATACCCCTGTGAGCATTGTTTATGCGCATGTGCGTTATTTATTGGGAATTTTGCAACCATACCCCTGGGCTTTTGATACGAGTTATCAAATAGCCCTAGGACTTGGTTTTTATTGCAATTTGGTCCCTGTGTGCCCCAGCCACGCGCGAAGCGCATGACTTGCTGGGTATTTTGCACCAAGGCCCCCAGATCTTTGGGTATTTGCACTTAGGTCCCTGTGCACAGTGCCCCACCTTTATTTTTGAATAAAATATCAAACGACCTCCAAATCCAATGAGATTTTGACACATGGCTCCTGCCATGGTGTAGGAATTTCTATGATTTTTAGGGACATTTTTTATTTCATTTATTATTTTTAAAAATTCAAAAACCCTTATTTTTGCTACTGTTTGACTTTAAAAATACCAAAAAATTATAAAAACTCCACCAAAAATTCTAAAAAAATTAGGTATTGTTTCTTGCTTGTTGTTTGATTTTCTAGCCAATTTTGGCTACTTTTCATCACAAAAAAAAACCTTAAAAATTGAAAAACCCCTAAAAACTCATAAAAATTGTAAAAATTAAATTGAAAATCCAAAAACAATAATTAGGGTGCCTAAATTTTCCTTATTCCTTCTAGATTATAGGAAAATTACCTTTAGGGCTTTTTGAGATCCAAGAGTATTTTATTTTTGGGTCTTAAGCCTTGCTGGACAGCACCCTTTGTTTTTCGCATTGTTTGATTTTTAATAATTAATTTCCCCATTAGAAAAATTCCAAAAATTCACCAAAAACAGTAAAAAACTTAAAAAACATAAAAACCATTTTTCTTTAATTTTTGCATTATTTTTGGAGTGTTGTATAAATTGTTGAAGTTGCCTTGCATTCATTTTATTTCATTTTCTCATCATTTAAAAAATCTAAAAAAAATATATAAAAACAAATAAAAACCATAAAAAAGACTCTCTTGGATTTCTGACTACATCGTAGGCCGCAAGGCCAATCTGTGCTCCTTGTGTTCGACCCTGGGAGCTATACCAGGTTAATCCTATAGCTAGATCGCTCTATTTTGTGTTTTGATTGATTGATCTCTTTGAGTGGTTTATTTTTCTTGATTGACTCAGCCCGAGTGATTGAGGTCGCAACGACCTTATTTATTTTACACCTTTACCTCTGTCATTCGGGCGGTCATCAGAATGGCGCCGTTGCCGGGGAGCACGGCTTTGTAGTCAGTTTTCATTCTTCTATTTTTGTCTCTCTATATTATAACTGTTTTCTGACACTCTCTCTTTCTAATTTTTGTGCGAGGTACTACGTGGAGAATTTGGAGTACACTTTTTGAGGACCCGCACGGGAAGAAGAGCAGGAAGAGAGAGAGAGGAGAAGAGATTTTCTACTTAGAGAGAGAGAGAGAACATTATTTTTGTAATAATTTAGGACTTGAACTTTGAACTGTGGACACTTGTAACTTAGCGGGTCTGTTTCGCCGAGCACCGGTGTGCTCGGGGGACCCACTTGGATTTTCGCGGCTTTTATCGTGGTTTTGATAGCTAGCTGCCTTTTCCGGTGTTTACGCGGTTTTTCTCGAGCCCCTAGATTTAGGAATTTTTGTTGATTGTGACGTAAATATCTAAGGCCCAACACTTAATAGAATATCTGTTCCTATAGAACGTAATTGGACCTTAATAAAAATTCACTGAAAAAGTTAGTTCAATTGGATTTGAGACCACGTGCCGTGAGGAGTCACATACAGCGCTGGCAGGACCCGTTGTGGCGGGCACTGAGTGACTCCCAAGATCGGACTCCGGACTCGATTCCGTTGGCTAACTATTGTTCTTCACGATCAATAGAAATTGCTCAGCTAGGACTCGGTTTTTCCTCGTTGCATCATTTAGGTAGTTTAATTCTGTATTTAAATTCTGCGCGGATCACTTGCATGTAGAGTGCTGGAGACAAGGTACGCATTTCTTTCTCTGCATGCATCATTGATTTTCTCGCGCATCGGCTTTTTCGTCTTCTCCCCCTGTTTTTGGCTTAATCATCAGGAGAATCGGAAAAATCGTTAGGCCGCTTGTATTTATTTTGAAAAAATTAAAAAGAAAAACAATAAAAATTGGGACTGGATAACACTATTGACCCTAAAAGATACTCACATTAAAAATTTGTCTTGGGGAGAGCAACCCCCTCATTGTTTGGTTTGATTGTGCGAGAGAGTGACCCGAACACTAGGTAAAGCCCTCCGGTGCTCATCTCGACTGATTACCGACTCTTCTGTGCGGGACAGTCGGTTGAGAGAGTATCGGGTATCCCAGCAGGTCACGTAATCGCTCTGATATCTCGTATGTTCACCAAATAAAATTGACAAGATAAATTGACCGAGCTTTCACGGTCTTCAGATTGTGTTGAGTTGGTGAACCGGGGGTTTGTTTTGCGATCATATTTTCTCCAGATCCCATCCGCCCAACTCGCCAAGATCAAGATGATGGGTAGACGATCTCTTAGGCAGCCTTTGGCTGCACCGCTTTCAGGCGCGTCGACTCCGTCATCTAGGTTGGCCTGTGAGAGTCGAGACCAGCTCTCCGGGCCCGAGTTCGATTCCACCCTGTTCCCCCTCGATCCCCTTTCTTCTGCTACTGAGAGACATGAGCCCGAGGAAAGACGAATTAATTTGACAGGACCTGAATTGGGCTCATCTGATTTTGCAGACGTCCCTATGGCCGGAGCCGGCAGTTCAGACGATCGCCAGCCCGAACATTTTGTCTTAGACCAGGGGGCGATCAACTCCACCCTGATCGCATCATTAGAGACAGTTCAACAACAGTTACGCGATCAGGGGGCATTCATGATAGAGATGAGGAGGGAGTTGGAGCGACTCCGAAGAGAGCGAGACGAGCCGAGCGAGCCGGAGGACATTCCTGACGCTGATGCAGAGGCAGCAGCCGCAGCAGCAGCCGCCGCAGCAGCGGCAGCCGCCGCCGCAGCAAGACCAATGCGGGAGCTTCACAACCCTGGATCTACACTGATGCACCAATGGGTGGTGATTCCTGCTATCGTGGGGGATTTCAAGTTCCCTCCGAACACCCTGCAGATGCTTCCTCATTTTCACGGACTCGCCACTGAGGAACCCCACCTCCATCTCCAGGAGTTTCTGATGATCTGCAGCACTGTCCACGACCGTCGTGTGGACCAAGATACGATTCGGATGATGGCCTTCCCTTTTTCACTGGCAGATAGAGCAGCCGCCTGGCTGAAACATCTAGGGAAGTTTGTTTACACCTGGGAGCAGCTCCGCACCGAGTACTTGAATAAGTACTATCCACTCGGGCGGACGAATGCAGCGAGGGCCCTGATCAACAACTTCTCCATGCTCCCTAACGAGCAATTTCACGAGGCATGGGAGAGGTTCAGAGAGCTTCTGGATAGATGCCCACATCACGACATCTCGAAGCCGAACCTAGTTCAGAGCTTCTTTAGTGGGATGACACCAGAGCTTCAGGGTCTGGTGAATGCTTCTTGCGGCGGGTCCTACTTTGCCAAGGACCACAACCAAGTCTGGGCCATCTACGAAGAGATGGCAGAAAATTACATGGTGATGTCCCAGACTCGGTTGTATACACAGAGATCTCAGCAGCCGCCAGGATCCGTGCAGTATCAGCGGATAGTACGGGTTGATGCAGGTCCATCCAGTTCGTCCACAGTTGCTGCCGCACAGGCAGAGTCGGCCACTGCGGACATGGGGATTATCAGCGAGAAGTTGGACCGCATGGAAATCATAGAGAAGAAGCAGTGCCAGGGCATAACTCAGATGGAACAAATGGCACAAACTCTGAGCGACATGAAGACCCAGCTCTTGTGTCTTCAGGAGGCACAGACGGCTCCTCAGCCCCGTCTTCTGTCGCGAGGCGATTCCGGCGGCAGCCGCAGCTCGTCCCAGCGCTCCAGCTCCTTGCAGCAGCTTAGACAAGTTCACCTTGTACAGGCGGAGCCGTACCAGCAGCAGCAGCCCTCTTACCAGTCACCACCATCTCCAGACTTACAGATGGTGGTATATCAGCCGGATCAACCTCTGGATGTACTCCCACCAGCCCCTTACGATACGGAACCATTGATGGATGTCAACGGGATTTGGTATGACCGCCCTCAACCTGGAATCCGACGAGACCATCCCGGATTTAGGTGGGGGAATGGGGGTAACCAGTCCCAACAGCAGCCAGCCGGTCAGGGAGGGCAGTACTCCCAGCAGAGAGATCACCAGCAGCCCCCAGCATACCAACCACACCAGCCATCATCCTTCGTACCTCGTCCCTACCAGCAGCAGGGACAGAGTTGGAGACGTGAGCAGCAGGCTCACCAGCAGCAGCATCATTCCTCTTACCCCTCTCAGCCGCAGCAACACCAGGTCCAGCAGCCTCATCACCAGAGAGGCAACCCGTCGGGTTCCCATGAGAGCCCCGCCTTGGATGATCTAGCCCGCCTCTTCACAGAGCAGCAGGCTACATTTAGACGGGAGATGGACGAGTTCCGCCAGGAGATGCGGGACCTGATGAGAGGGAAGGCCGCTATCCCTGCACAGATCGAGCCTAACCCGAATAACTTGAAGAGGAAATCTGAGCAGGTAGTTCACACTGAGCCTACCACTTCTAGTGACTCATTTGATGTAATCTCGTCGGATTTATTTGATGCTGATTTTGTCACACTTAGGAGCGGTAGAAGACCAGCAGGAGGTGCCTCATCTGAGCGACAACGCGAGGATCCATCTAGAGCGCCAGATGAGGAAGAGGAGAGCGGTACTGAGGCCGCCATTTCACCACATAGAGGAGGTGGTACTGACGCCACCAGCAGAGCCGAGCCAGCCAGCGGTACTGAGGCCGCAAGACGTCTAGTTGTAGAGCCAGCTAGAGGTGGTACTGACGCCACCAATATTTATTCTGATAGAAATGTTGTCTTTCCTCGCATGAATGTATCTCAGAACTCTGATTTGAATAAAGGAAAAGGTTTAGTTTCTTCTGATCCCACTGTGGTGAATGATGTTTGTGAGGATCCAGTCATCGAATCATCTAGGCCTATTCCTAGTCCTTCGTCTGAGAAGGACCCTGTGATCCCCTTTCCTAGAGCCCTTGAGTTGGGGAAGGGGAAGAAAAAAGAAAAAGATCCAAAAAAGATAGAGCAGGAGGAGTTCAGCCAGGGAATGATAGACAGATTTCACATCCAGCTGACCCTCAATGAGGCTTTGCAGCACATTCCTCTTCTTCAGCGATCCCTAAGAGATAG
The DNA here is from genome assembly GCA_037367405.1 of Ottelia alismoides. NCBI lineage: Eukaryota > Viridiplantae > Streptophyta > Magnoliopsida > Alismatales > Hydrocharitaceae > Ottelia > Ottelia alismoides. The sequence goes on along the minus strand of JAZKJV010010676.1, from coordinate 339,487 downwards.
GACCACAGTCAGGAGGAAGAAGAGGAACAAGACCGCAGAAATTCATGTGCTAACAAAAGCCACGTGTTACGCGATCCAGAACCATCTGCCGACTAAGAGGCCAGATTTAGGGGCCCCGTATGTCAGATGTCAGATTAGTGAGCAGAGGTTCGACCGTACTCTCTTAGATAGCGGATCGTCGATCAACCTTCTTCCGGCAGCCCTTCTCGACCACTTAGAGTTGGGCACTCTTAGACAGAGCAGGACATACCTTCAGTTTGCTGATCGGTCTGTCAAGAGGCCAAAGGGGTTGTTGAGAGACGTTGTCGTCACGATTCAGGGTTTGCAATTCCCCGTGGACTTTGTCGTACTGGACATGGAGACCCCTGACTCGTTGACCGATTCCCCCATCATCCTCGGTCGCCCGTTCTTGGCCACAGCCAAGGCAGTGACTGACCATGACAATGGGAAGGTATTCTTTCGCGTCCAGGGCGAGAGCATACAAATAGAGACGGTTAAGGACCACAGAACCAGAGATAGATCCCGCTCACATGGCAGTACAGATTCAGAGCAGCTGACAGACGTAGAGCCAGACATCCACCAGGACTGTGATTTTGTGATCACAGATGATGAGGCAATTTGGGCAGATCCTGCAGCACAGACCATCCTCTCATATTCAGATACAGCTGATACAGAGATGATAGCAGAGGATAGTCTGGAGAGCACAATCCTGGTTCAGGATACTATTGAGTCAGCAGAATCGGACCTTGATCGCGACACGATTTCCAGTGATGGTGGTGCTGATGCCACCTTGTTCTCCGGTGGTACTGATGCCACCGAGTCTGATATAGATCCCTCGGATTCAGAATCTGAGTGGGCAGATTGTGATGATCAGATGCCAGATCTGGATTCACCTGAGCCTATAGACGAGGAGGAGGTAGAGGCAGAGCAGAACAGAGACAATATAGAGGACCCGCCTTCTCCAGACCCAGTTTGTGAGAGTTCGTTATCATTTTCCCAGGCAAATTTGGCAGAATTGTCCGCATACACACATCTTCTTCAGAAGCCAGATTTGCCAGAACCCAGCTGTCCAGAGCTAAAGCCGCTCCCTACTTCGCTGAAGTATAGATTCCTTGCGGGAGAGTCTGAGATGTACCCAGTCATCATCTCTGCAGATCTGACTGGAGAACAAGAATCCCGTCTGATGGAGGTTCTTGAAAAGAACCGCAAGGCAATTGGATGGAGCGTAGCAGATCTCCATGGGATTAGCCCCTCATTGTGCTCCCACCATATCTATCTTGAGGAAGGGGCGAAGCCGTCGCGTGAGTTCCAGCGGCGACTGAACCCCAACCTACGAGAGGTTGTCATGAAGGAAATATCAAAATGGTGGAGTGCAGATTTTATTTATCCCATTTCCGACTCCAAGTGGGTTAGCCCCTTGCATGTGGTACCCAAGAAGACGGGCATCACTACTGTGATCAGTGAGTCGGGAGAGGAGATTGCTACACGAGTACCCACCTCTTGGCGGGTCTGTGTTGACTACAGGAGACTCAACCAGGCCACCAAGAAGGACCATTTCCCCCTGCCTTTTATTGATCAGATCATAGAGAGACTGGCAGGGAAGAGCCATTATTGCTTCTTAGATGGGTACTCAGGCTACAACCAGGTGGCCATCGCTCCTGAGGATCAGGAGAAGACCACCTTTACATGTCCCTTCGGTACTTACGCCTTTCGACGCATGCCATTCGGGCTATGTAACGCCCCTGCGACTTTTCAGAGATGCATGCTGTCGATATTTTCGGACATGGTAGGGGAGTGTTTGGAGGTCTTCATGGACGACTTCTCGGTCTACGGCGACGGATTCGATTCCTGTCTTGACTGCCTAGACCGAGTACTCCAGCGATGTATTGCTGACCGCTTGGTTCTGTCTTGGGAGAAGAGTCACTTCATGGTGACTCAAGGGACGGTGCTTGGCCACATCATCTCCAACAGAGGCATGGAGGTTGATCCGGCCAAGGTCGATGTCATTAGGAAACTCACACCGCCGTCCAATCTGAAGCAGTTACGGTCATTTCTGGGGCACGTTGGTTTTTATAGGAGATTCATTCATGATTTCAGCAAGATTGCCCGACCGTTGACTGACCTCTTGACGAAAGACACCGAGTTCCTTGTCGATGACAAGTGTCTTTCATCCTTTGAGACTCTCCAGCAGTGTGTAATTGAGGCTCCTGTCCTTCAGCCGCCGGATTGGTCTCTCCCATTCGAGATCATGACGGACGCCTCCGATTTTGCCGTAGGGGCAGTGCTAGGACAGAGGAGGGATGGAGTACCATTTGCAATACACTATGCTAGCCGCACATTGGATTCCGCCCAGCGGAATTATACAGTCACAGAGAAGGAGATGCTAGCAGTAGTGTTTGCCCTAGATAAATTCAGATCGTATATCATTGGATCTAGAGTGACTTTGTATACTGACCACACCGCCATCAGGTACCTCATGTCAAAGAAGGATGCCAAGGCCAGACTTACTAGATGGATCCTTCTACTCCAGGAGTTCGACATTGAGATCAAGGATAAACCTGGAGTCAAGAATGTGGTGGCGGACCATTTATCCCGATTAGAGCAGCCTGAGGATTCTGAGCAGATTGATCCCATTTGTGATACCTTCCCAGATGAGGCGATCCTTGCTATCACCTCACTCCCATGGTACGCTGATATCGTGAACTTTCTCGTTGCTGGGAAAGTTCCACAAGACTGGCCCAAGCAGAGGATTGAGACCTTCCTTGCGAAGGCCAAGTCTTACCACTGGGAGGATCCCATCCTTTACCACGAAGGAGGGGATAGCATCTGGCGTCGGTGTATTCCTCAGGAGGAGCATCATAGTGTCCTCACTTACTGCCACAAGCTTGAGGCAGGAGGACATCATTCGGGGAGGAGAACGGCACAGAAAGTGCTCCAGTCCGGTTTGTGGTGGCCTACCCTCTTCAAGGACTCAGATGAGTTCGTGAAGAGGTGTACTGACTGTCAGAGGATGGGCACTTGTGGACAACGTGATATGATGCCGATGCAGCCCATTCACTTCTGTGAGGTTTTTGACGCATGGGGCATCGATTTCATGGGTCCATTCCCTAAGAGTCAGGGATTCGAGTATATTCTGTTGGCCGTAGATTATGTGAGTCGTTGGGTTGAGGCTATCCCCGCCCGAGCCGCTGATGCTAAGACAGTTTGCAGATTTTTGAGGAAGCACATCATCATGCGGTTCGGGGTTCCACGAGTTCTGATTTCTGATGGGGGATCTCATTTCATCAACGACCAGGTGAAGGCACTTGCTACCGAGTTCGGCATAGACCATCGTGTTGCCACACCATACCATCCACAGACGAATGGTCTAGCTGAGGTATCGAATAGGGAGATCAAGAATATTTTGCAGAAAGTCGTCCGCCCTGACCGAAAGAATTGGTCACAGCTTTTGGACTCGGTCTTATGGGCATATCGGACGTCTTTCAAGACACCATTGGGCACATCTCCCTTTCACCTCGTGTATGGCAAGCCCTGTCACCTACCAGTTGAGCTGAGGCACAAGTCACTCTGGGCAGTTACAGACATATTGATGAATCCAGATGGTATAGGAGACCAGAGAAGGGCAGAGCTAGCCGCCTTGGAAGAGCTTAGGGATGCAGCTTTCTCAAACAGCCTACATTATAAGGAGAAAGTCAAAGAGTGGCATGATTCTCATATCAGCCACAAGCATTTTGAGATTGGACAGAAAGTATGGCTGTTTGATGCGAGGCTTAGATTATTTCCAGGGAAGCTACAGAGCAAATGGAAAGGACCCTATTTGGTCAGAAAGGTACACGATAACGGTAGCATTGATATATCTGAGTTATCTTCTGAGAGTACCTTCCGAGTGAACGGCCAGCGGCTCAAACCATTTCTAGATCATGAGCCGCGGGACGTTATTATTGCCGCTATTCATTTTGCGTGAGATGTGGTCTTTTGACTCACATCTTTTACATCTCACGCCTGATTTTCACTGTTCCTCCGCCTGTATAGATCCAGTTGTCCATATCATTCTATTCTTTAGCCCCACATCCCGTCTCTCATCTTATGATTATGCTATACTTAGGGTGTACTTTACCCTAAGTATAGGGGGGATGTCGGACCTGTGATTAGTCTCTTCATTCTTTCTGCTCTTGTTTTTGCTGCCTATACTTAGGGATATTTTACCCTAAGTATAGGGGGGGCAGAGTCTGTATCTTCTTCACTCGGCTTTCCCTTCATGTACAGCTTTCTATACTTAGGATTAGTTAATCCTAAGTATAGGGGGAGACCACCGAGTTCCTCTCATTCTATTCATTTATTCGTTCCTGTACTTAGCCATTCCTTTTCACTTCCCTTTTACTAAGCACGAGTTATGTCTTCTTCATCGCTCTTGATCACTCTGAGGACATCGTTCGAGCTAAGTATAGGGGGGTGTGTATATATTTCATATATACTTTAGCCATAACTCGTACTTTGTGTGAGTGTGTTAATAAATAAAATGGCTAAAAATCACAAAAATTAAAAATTTTTCATGTACATAAACCTCTTTTATTCTTGCACATACATAGCTAGTGTATAAAGTATTTTTGTAAAAATGATTTCAAAAATCTTTTGTGTAAAGCTTGTGTAAATATTTTGTATCAAAATTATGTATATAGTACAAAATTTTTCCAAAATGTTTTGAAAATCAAAAGTTTGCAAAAATCTTGTGTAAATGTTTGTAAATATCTTTTTGCAAAACTTGCACTTCATGCATCATTCATTCATGATTTCAAAACATTTTTCAAAAATTTTTGCATGATTGTAAAATATTTGTAAATAGCATCTTGTGTACATATATGTATATAGTTTTTCCTGGATGAGAGTTGACATTTAAACTAAGCCTGGAATTAAATTGAGAAATGGAGCTTGAATAAGATCTTAATCCACTTAACTTCAAGAGGAACCTTGTAGGACTTAGGGTTAAAGCTTTTCAGGTCCATAAGGGCTTAATTCTTTGAGTCCACTAGGCTATGAGCATATGTCATCTTGATGAGCCTAAGTAGAGCACTTAACAACACACGCATGACTCTCAGAGACAATGGCTTAACTTGCACCTGCACTTTACACATGGCTCTCCATGGATGAGGTGGTGAGGAGGCAGTTTCCTTTGGCTTGGGGTAGCATATGAGGGTAGTACTTCTAGGCGGAACCTCTCTTCTTCTTATAGTGAAGGAAGTGCACCTCAACTTGGTCTAGTGGTGTTGAAAGCTAAAGACAGAAGCCGTGGGTTGCAATAAAGCTTCAAAAGAGGGATAGTCTACTGGCTCAAGGGGAAATTTCTTATATGCTGCACCATGTAGATATGTTGTACAGAAGTTCTTGAAAAAAAAATGCAAAAATGCAAAAAGAACTCCAAAAAAGTGGTGGGTCGGATTGAAAATTTAATAACCCCACCGGAGTATAAAGCAAAAGCTTATGGTATCCATGTTACATCTCATGAAGCTTGCAGCGGGAGATTTAGCTACACTGGCTAAGCTTCCAAAACTCTATACTTCTACCCCCTCTTCTTGAGCCGGTTGCACTTGAACTTAGAAGGGAATACCCCACTTCTCGAGGAAAGAGTTGCTAGACCGAGGCATTAGAGTTACCAGGTTGAGGGAGGTTGTTTCTTTGTTACTTCTGAGGTGGGGAGCCACATATCACCTACACCGCAAGGAAAGATTCATGGTCATTAGAGTTTGTGTATGTAGACTTGTTCTGATCTGGTTTATTGAGGAGTCTTGCCCATAGATTGGTGGAACTTGGAGGCTGTTGAGTTTTAGGCTTAAGTCCAAATAAGGTTCCGACACAGTAATAATCCAAAGATCTGATCGAGCTCCATATTTCAATTTAATGAAGGAAAAATTTAATAAGTCAACCTTGATCCATGTACATCCTCTTTTTCTTTTTCTTTTTCTTTCTTTTTCACTTCTTTTTCAAATAAGTGTTTGCTAAGGGACTAGCAAAGTTAAGCATAGGGGGGTGATGAATACCCATTCATCACTCTTTATTCTTCTATTTTAGCTACAAAAACCTTTGCAAATACATGTAGATATGTGTAAATACAAATAAATACCAAAAGCATGCATTGTGTAAAAACCTATAATTAGCATGTTTTTGTGCACAAAATAAAAGAATAAAGAGCAAAAAGAAAAAGAGGGAAATATTTAGAATAAATATTGAGCAACCTAACCCAAGGGAGGGCTCAGCATGGGCCTGACCGCATAAAAGCCAAGTAGAGGGAGATAGGGGCTCACATTTGTGTATATTTGTAAATAAATAAAACTTTATATTTTCCTCACCCAAAAATATGTTTGTCCATATTGTGTGTATATTTAGAAACTATTAAAAACAAAATAAAAAGATAAAAATCAAAAATTCAAAAATACCCTTCTTCACCATGTGCATAAACCACACCATTGTATTTATTTAACCTTGTAAATAAATTCAATTATTTTCTAAACTTTTTGTAAATATTCTATGTTACATTTTGTAAATATATAAAATAACAAGAAACAAAACAAAAATAAAATAAAAATTACAAAATTGAAAATACAAAAATACATTGTATAAATACCATGTGTATAAATGTATTCAACCATTTATTTCACCCTTGTATATAAGTGATAAAAATAAAATAAAAATATTCTTTTATTCCTCATTTTATCTTGTAAATAAATAAAATACAAAATGAGCATAAAAATGCATAAAAATAACAAATTAAAAATCAAAAATAAAAATTCATATAGTGTACATATACCTATATATATAGCTACCCTATTTTTATTTCCAAAAAATTAATTAAAAATCACCAAAAAATAGAAAAAAATAAAATAAAAATATTTCATGTTTTGAGTTCTCCTTAATTCGGCCTATTTCTGCCTCAAAATAAATAAACAAAAATAGCATCCACGTGGCAGCGTCTGACTGGTCCACGGGGGAATGTTGACCCCGGTCAACTCCCCCGCGGACTCCTTCCTATTCTGGAACGCGCGCGCCACCCCATCTTCCCCGATTTTCCCACGCGACTCCAGGCTGTCTCCCTCGCATATCTCGAGCCCGGATTCTTCGCCGTTCATCCCTCTCCCTCGCCGGATCCTTCGCCATTAAATCCATGCTTTCCATCGCTGTCGCTCCTCAACCCTAAACGCCCCTGTCACTCTATATAACCATCATCTCCGCCGCCTTCGCGCCGCATCTTTGGACCCTCTCCTTCTTCTCCGTGACCTCCATTGGCATCGCAAGAGTGACAGCAAGCCGTTGCCTTTGTTGCAGTGAGGCGAGGAGGCGATTCCTTTGATCCGGCGTACTTCGCCGTCCTTGCTCCGCCGCCGGCGTTGAGCATCGAGCTTCAGGCCTTGACGCCCTTCGAAGCTACGACCAGGAGCAAGATCAGCTCCAGCACAGTCTCCAGCATCCATCAGGTAACCTTAGATCCTTCTAATTTCTTCCAATTTCCGATTTCGCCCAAATCGACCCTCCGACGCATTTCTCCGATTCCGATCACTTCGCGTATCATCTCGACCATCCGACCCTACCATCACCTTCGCCATCTCCCCGCGCACCTTCTACGCCCGCGCACTCAACCCAGATCGCACAGGATCTGGGAGTCGAGCTCCACCGTCTTCGCCTCGCCGGAGCTCGTCCGCCCCACAGCACCGTGCACCTTCACCCCGCCTTCTTGGGTCGAGGCATTTTGCCCTCGACCCGCGAAGCTTCTTGTCCACTTTGCAGGTCCAAAGGAGGTGTCTGAGCCTCCAGTCCATTCAAGACCAGAGCTTCGCTCCGCCAGCCTCGCCGGAGCTCCTCCAGGGCTCGGCTGGGCCTTCAGCCATCACCATCAGCTGCGGGACGCCATCAGGAACGTGTTCAGACCATCAGCAGCAGCTGAGGAGGACCGGAGTTCACGCAGGACGTCGGCGAAGTTCGCCGGCGTCGAGTTCTTCCTCCATCTTCCAGAGCCGTCCGATGAGGCATCCGCTCCAGTTCTAATCCTAGCCGTCGATCGGTAGAGGAGCAGCAGCCGTCGATCCATCTGAGGATCTCATCTGGACCGTTGCAGCTGAGGAGAGAAGCACCCGAGCCCAGCACCGTCAGATCATCCACGTGGACCTCCCTCCGTCGTTCGATCAGGCGAAGCTTCTCAAGGTCAAAGGCGTCGCTCATCGCCACCATCCGATCTTCCACGTGGCGCCTATCCAACCGTCGCCAAATAAAGGGGTAAATATCGTAGGCCCCCCTCTTAGTTTTTCATTTCCTGTTTAGTCCTGTAAACATTTTTAGAAACTTTTTCACGAAGGGTTATTTGCATTCGGAACCTTGGGCTTTATTTTAATTGCATGTATGCCCCTGAGTGTGTGTGAACACGTGCGTCGTCACGTGTGTTTTGGGCTTTTTACACATCTTGTCCTGTAGATCTGGAGTGTTAATGAATGCATGAATATTTTTGAATAATTGCATATATACCCCTGTGAGCATTGTTTATGCGCATGTGCGTTATTTATTGGGAATTTTGCAACCATACCCCTGGGCTTTTGATACGAGTTATCAAATAGCCCTAGGACTTGGTTTTTATTGCAATTTGGTCCCTGTGTGCCCCAGCCACGCGCGAAGCGCGTGACTTGCTGGGTATTTTGCACCAAGGCCCCCAGATCTTTGGGTATTTGCACTTAGGTCCCTATGCACAGTGCCCCACCTTTATTTTTGAATAAAATATCAAACGACCTCCAAATCCAATGAGATTTTGACACATGGCTCCTGCCATGGTGTAGGAATTTCTATGATTTTTGGGGACATTTTTGATTTCATTTATTATTTTTAAAAATTCAAAAACCCTTATTTTTGCTACTGTTTGACTTTAAAAATACCAAAAAATTATAAAAACTCCACCAAAAATTCTAAAAAAATTAGGTATTGTTTCTTGCTTGTTGTTTGATTTTCTAGCCAATTTTGGCTACTTTTCATCACAAAAAAAAACCTTAAAAATTGAAAAACCCCTAAAAACTCATAAAAATTGTAAAAATTAAATTGAAAATCCAAAAACAATAATTAGGGTGCCTAAATTTTCCTTATTCCTTCTAGATTATAGGAAAATTACCTTTAGGGCTTTTTGAGATCCAAGAGTATTTTATTTTTGGGTCTTAAGCCTTGCTGGACAGCACCCTTTGTTTTTCGCATTGTTTGATTTTTAATAATTAATTTCCCCATTAGAAAAATTCCAAAAATTCACCAAAAACAGTAAAAAACTTAAAAAACATAAAAACCATTTTTCTTTAATTTTTGCATTATTTTTGGAGTGTTGTATAAATTGTTGAAGTTGCCTTGCATTCATTTTATTTCATTTTCTCATCATTTAAAAAATCTAAAAAATATATATAAAAACAAATAAAAACCATAAAAAAGACTCTCTTGGATTTCTGACTACATCGTAGGCCGCAAGGCCAATCTGTGCTCCTTGTGTTCGACCCTGGGAGCTATACCAGGTTAATCCTATAGCTAGATCGCTCTATTTTGTGTTTTGATTGATTGATCTCTTTGAGTGGTTTATTTTTCTTGATTGACTCAGCCCGAGTGATTGAGGTCGCAACGACCTTATTTATTTTACACCTTTACCTCTGTCATTCGGGCGGTCATCAATGTCCAATACAACAAAGTCCACGAGGAATTTCAGGCCCTGAATGGTAATGACCACGTCCTTCAACAACCCCTTCGGCCTCTTAATCGACCTGTCAGCAAACTGAAGGACCGTTCTGCTTCGAAGAAGAGGGCCAAACTCGAACTGCTTGAGTAAGGCTGCCGGAAGGAGGTTGATCGAAGACCCGCTGTCTAATAGAGTACGATCGAACCGCTGCTCCTGGATCTCGCATCTGACATAGGAAGCTCCTGTATCGGGTCGCTTGGCTGGCAATGTGTTCTGAATGGCGCAGCAAGTGTCATGAGTGAGCATATGGATTTGATCTCTGTGCCTCTTCTTCCTTCGGACAGTAGTTGTTTCTTTCAAATTCTTCTTGAAGAAGGGGATATGCTCCAATGCTTCTCGTAGAGTCAGCTGAATATGAAATCTATCAATCATTTCGTTGTCGAACTCTACCTGCTGGTTCTTTTTTGGATTTTCTTTTTTGTTCCCCTTCACAAGGCGGAGTGCCTCAGGGAAGGGGATGGTAGGGGCCTCCTCAGATGGAGGACTAGGAATCGGTCCCTGTGCCTGTGAAGAAGGAGAATCCATACCATTATCATCATTTACCACATATGGATCCGCAATTTGAACAGAAACCTTTCCTTTATTCATATTTTTGTTTTTGTTTTTGTTCCCACAGTCTCTAGGTACAAAATGTGGCAACATCACAGATGGCGACTCAACAAAAGTAGATTTGGTGGCCTCAGCACCACCACTGGCACCGGTCTTCGCGGCATCAGCACCGCACTCTGGTTCAGCATCCAAAATGGTGGCTTCAGCACCACCGTCTGCATCTGATCTCTCGACGGCATCAGCACCGTCGTCTGGCTCTCCATCATTGGTGGCTTCAGCACCACCGTCTTCAACATCATCATGTGCGGCATCAGCACCGCTCCTCTGCTCCTCTGGCGCTCCTGATCCTGCATCTGGCTGTCGCTCAGAAGAGGCGCCGTCGGCTGGCATCCTACCGCTCCTAGTAGTAACAAAATCAGCATCATAATAGGAATAAGACATGTCACTCAAATAGTCACTAGGAGAAGTATCCTCTGTGAACTCTACCTGCTCAGACTTTCTTTTTAGATTATTAGGGTTAGGTTTGATCTGAGCGGGTATGGCGGCTTTGCCTTTGATGATATCCCGCATCTCCTGCCGGAATTCATCCATTTCTTGCCTGAAAGATGCTCGCTGTTCAGATAGCAAGCGGGCAAGATCATCAAGGGCTAGGTTCTCAAAGACTGGACCCTGAGAACCGGATGTCTGTCCCTGCTGGAAATGGGGCTGTTGCTGCTGGTGTTGCTGCTGATACTGGGGGGAAGGCTGGTGATAAGACTGCTGAGGCGGCTGGCGCTGCCTCCACTGTTGTCCCTGATAGGCGGGACGAGGACCACTCTGGTATTGTTGCTGATGGGCATACTGGGGCTGTTGCTGCTGTGTCGGATGGCTGTTCTGCTGTCCTTGGGCAGGAGGATGCTGCTGGGATGAGGGTCCACCATTGCCCCAACAGAATCCGGGGTGATCCCTGCGAATCGCGGGCTGAGGGTATCGGTCATACCAAATCCCATTGACTTCCATCAATGGTTCCTGCTCAAAGGAGGGTGGAGGAAGAACTGCCAGTGGCTGCTCCGGCTGAAAAACCACCATCTGCGTGTCCGAAGATGGCGGTTGCTCTGAATGGTATTGCAGCAATGGAACCGGCTCCGCCTGGATATGGTTCACCTGGCGGTATGAGGTAGAGGCCTGGTTGGGATTGCTGCTGCTGGAAGCAACCTGTGACCTGGGAGGCTGTTGGGAATGGGCTTGTGCCTCCTGAATACATAGAATTTGAGTCTTCAGGTCACTCATGGTTTTGGTGAGAAGGTCCATCTGGGCTAGACCTTGGTTCTGCTTCTTTTCCAGGATCTCCATACGGTCCAACTTCTCACTAATTATGCCCATGTCGGCTGCGGCTGATTCGGCTTGGGCTGCGGCCACCGACGTTGTGTTGGGACCGGCATCGATGCGGGCGATCCTCTGAAATGATCCCGCTCCTTGTGGGGGCTTCTGCTGTGTATAGACACGGGCCTGAGTCATCACAGTAGAGTTTTCTGCCATGCCTTCGTAAATGGCCCAGACGTCGTCTTCTCCATGGAGAAATAAGACCCACCGCAAGAGGCGTTCACTAGCCCCTGCAGCTCCGGTGTCAGCCCACAGAAGAAACTCTGCACCAAGTTGGGCTTGGATATATCGTGATGTGGACACCGGTCGATGAGCTCTCTGAATCGATCCCAGGCTTCATGGAACTGTTCATTTGGGATCATGACGAAGTTGCTGATCATGGCTCGAGCTGCGTTGGTCCGGCCGAGAGGGTAATACTTCTTCAGATATGCGGTCCGGAGATCTGCCCATGTATCGACGAATCGCCCAAGATGTTTGAGCCAGTATGCGGCTCTATCAACCAAAGAGAAAGGGAAGGCGATCATCTTGATGGTGTCCTCGGTCATCAACCGATCATGGATAGTGCTGCAAATCATCTCAAATTCCTGGAGGTGGAGGTGCGGCTCCTCGGTCGGCAACCCGTGAAACTTGGGTAGCAGCTGGATCGTGTGGGGCCGAAGCTCGAAATCCCCATGGATTGGCGGAAGTCTGATCCAACGGTGAGTGAGGGATGCAGCTGGGTTGTGCAACTCCCTCATGATGGTCTGTGGTGGTCGCTCAGCGTCTGGATCGCCTCCTCCTGCATCGGGTCCTCCTCCTCCTCCTCCACCGCCACCGCCCCCAGGTCGGTTCTCTCTCATCTGCGCTATTTCTCTCATTAGATCACCCATGAATGTTCCCTGGTCCCGGATCTGCCTCTGCATGGTCTCCAGGGATGCTAACAAGGAATTGTTGATGGCCACCTGATCGATTATCACGGAGGGTGATCGTGGTCATCTGGGTGCTCGCCTCTGTCTGCCATTGCTGGATTTTCTGAAAAAGCAAAAGAGGCCATCTCAGGTGCTGTCGAATGAGCGGAACTCTGTGATGCACTGAATTCAGACACAATTGGACTGAGAGAAGGAGAATGGGAAGGGTGGTCGAGGGGGAACAGGGTGGATGCGAACTCGGGCTCGGAGAGCGGACTCTCCGAGGTATTCCTAGATGAATGAGGAGGAGTGCTGGATAGCGGTGCCGACAAGGTCGGCCTAAGAGATCTCCGTCCCATCATCTTGATTATTCGGAAAGAGCAGGGAAAATGCAAGAGAAGAAGGAGAAGATGATATGCAACAAAATTGCGCACAATTGTGCGGTGTTTTTGATCTTGACCTAAACAAATCAATCAAACGCAAAGCAAGGGTGAATTCACCAACTCAACTCGTGAAGCCGTGAAGGTTCGGCTTTTATCTTGTCAATTTTAGCTTGTTTTCAGGTATTTATCTTATCACGAGTCCTTAGAACGCTACGCCTATAGGAGCGAGAGTACTGCCAGGAAAGTGTCCCCGTACTTGTCCTCCTCCTGTGTAACCTGTAACTTGCGCTTTTTGAGGTCCTTGTAACCCTTCCTGGATCCCTACTCAGCCAAAGAAATAGAGGGAGGAAGCCGATAGGCGAAACCGATACTTCGGACCTCGCTCGCAACGGAATCACCCGTGAGCGTACAAGGTCCTACTCGGACGCAGCCGGTGAGACAGACACACCCGTGAAGGTGTGGCCTAGGCTCGGTACTTCGGACAAGGTCGGTGCTCACACAATAGTGAGTCACCAATGGCGACCAAGTCCTACTCAACTACGTACGATAGTAGCGCCAATACTTCGGAAATCCAGGCGATACACAAGGCAGCCACAAGTTGGGTTTTGGGCTCTAATCCTTACGAAGCGCTCACCTCACTTGGAAGGAGACCTTCCCATGCAACCTGAAGACAAGTGAGGGTGTTACTCTCCCCAAGCAATGAATCCAATTACCGATTTTATTTTGGTCAAGTTTTCTTTAGCAGTCCCTTTTTTAATTTTTTTTGGTGTTATCGCTTCTTTTGAGTAGATTCAAACAAGCGCCTAACGGTTTTTGTATTTTTCCTTTATCCTGCTTTGTTCCAAAAACAGAGGGAGAATATAGTCGGAAAAGCCGTGCAAGTCGACACCAAGGTGGAAATCTCACCTTTGTGCCTAGATGATGCATGCAAAGTAAGAAGACTTACAACGAATCCCAGCTCTCTCCATGCGGGATGCAAAGCAGAATTTATAAACCTATGCTATATGGCGATATGCAAGCGGAAATCGTCCTAGAACATGCAACTGCTAGCGTGAAGAACCACAAGTTAGCTATTAACTCCTAATCCGAGTGTCCGGTCTAGGCTCACCCCTCCTCTGCTCAACACATTTGAGTTAGGAGAAAGCGCTTGTTCGGGTGTGAGCTCGCGGCGCGTGGATCGGAAGCTACTAGCTAACTGTTTAATTAGTCTAAGTCCAAATGCGAATCTATAGGAGCATGCAAAGATAATTAGGTGTTTGGACCTATTCTAATCGAATCAAGCAGGACCTAGAACTAAGAGCTCAATCCACAAAAGAAAGTGAAAAATGAAAACAAAACCGGAAAATGACGGCGATAAAATGCGATAAAAACCGCGGTGATCCCACGGGTGAACAAACACCCGGAAATTAGGCCCGATAGTGTCTAAGTGTCCAAGAGTCCAAATGTACCTGTATTATTACAAATTAAACACTCTCTCACAAAAATAAAAGAAAAGCTAAACTAATCACTCTCTCTCGCTCTCCTTGCTCTCTCCTGCCGGCTTGGCTGAAGAATAGCCGGCTCCGCTTCCCAAGGTTGCTTCGGGTCACCTAGGCGATCCGCCTTGCTCCGCGGTCCCTCGCAAGAAGACAAGAACAGAAATGGTCAGATAACTCAATCAATATGTATCAAAAATGCAAGAGAAATGGAATGAAGCTATAGTAGGCAATCACAATCAAACAAACAAAATGTGAACTACTCGCTGTTGCTCCCTGGCAACAGCGCCATTTGATTTAGCCAAAATTAGGTGGTCTTAAGTTCAACACAAAGCGTGAACTCAGTCGGTGTGGTGACCACACTAAATCGGGACTAAAGTCAACAATTAATCCACACTAAAGATCAATGAATTAGAACTAATGTGGAGCTAAAATTTATTTTTAACTCTACATAAAAGATGTATAGGTGCAAGTATGTAGAGAGTTCGAACACAGGGAGCAAGCAGGGTAGTTCAAGCAAGTGTGCTCAAGAGAATGTGTGTGATGTGTCTACACTAAGCAAACAAGCAAAGAAGATTTTTGTGGGTTTTTAATTTTTATTTTTTTTATTTTTAATTTAATTTTTAATTTTGTATTTTGATTTTTAATTTTCTGATTTTTATATTTTATATTTTTCTTTTTCTTTTTTTTTATAATGGAATTTAAAGACAAGGTAATACAAGACAAGGTAAAATATTTATAAAAATGTGCAAAAATAACCAAAAATTCAGAAATAAAATGTTTTTGATATTGTTAGGATTTTTTACTGTTTTTGTGATTTTTGGGGATTTTTCAAGGTGTTTTTGATATTTTTAATTACTGAAATAAGTCAAAACAGTGAAACAAGAGCTGGCTGTGAATAAAATGGAATTTAAAAATAGCTACCAGTAGCTAAAAAATTTTCACTATAATTTTCAAATAAAAAGGACAAAATAAGGAACAAACAGGAACTGAGTTTGTGATTTTTGGAGTTTTCTACTATTTTATATATTTTTTTGAAGTTTTTGAGTGTTTTTAAATTTTTAGTGTTTTTCTTTTGAGGTTTTTAATGATTTTTGGACTGACACTAAAAGACGATAAAATAGACACTAGGTAATTTTTTTGGAATTTTTAGAGGTGTTTTAATATTTTTTTGGTATTTTCTAAACTAGGCAGTACACAAAAAGCATGTTTTTGATTTTTAATAAATATGAAAATAAAGTAAAATCAAAAACTAAAATTAGGCCGTCAAAATACAAGTATCCAGTAGCTTAAGTTCAAAATTTGAGAATTTTTGGAGGCCAAATGAAGGTTGAAATAATTAGATCATGCATCCAATCAATAAACAAGCCTAGCAAGGGCATATATGCAATATATCAAACATCCAGGGGCATACATGCAAATTTCCACAAAGTATCGAACTGAATATTGAATTTATAGCACCAAAATGTAATTACAAAACCCGCCTGGGTTCCTTAGCAATTTTCCCACCAGGGCGCGTGACTTGCACGCGCCTGGCGAGGACTAGAATGCAAAATCCAAGACCCCAGAGGGCTTACATGCAAAATCTCCAAAAATATAAAACGTGCTATCACAGTTTTGATACTAAAACGAAATACAACAAAAACCAAGGGGCCTTCTGCAAAATGCCCACCACCTCACGTGTACAGGTCACGTGAGGTGACGTGGCATCGGACCTGGACGCAAATATAAAGGAGTGCAGGGGCTTACATGCAAATAGCCCAAAGTTTTTATACTACAGACAAAAGTTTAAATACCAAATAATAAATACAAAAAGGCGCGAGGGTGTAGATGCAAAATACCCTCGACGCGTGATCCGACGGCGATGAAGGTGCCACTTAGACACGTGGCGCTTGATGAACGGCCGATGACGCTTCGTGGATCAGCAGCTACGATTAGATCTCCCGGAGAAGATCAACGGTCGAGGCGTGGCGCAATCCAACGGTTGCTGCTTGATCTGGAGGAGGCGCTCTGATCGCACGGTGGTGAAGACGGCTGGAAGAACACGGCGGAGCTCCGGCGGTGCGAGGTTCCTCGAGCTCCTCCGGCCGACTCCGATGGCTTCTGAGCTTCAAAATTGGACCGGAGCCTCCTCTGGTCGTCGCCTATCTCCTGGCGGCGTCAAAAAGCCACGGCGGTGACCGTGGTGCTCTCGGGCAGCGGGCGGAGCTGGTGGGCTGCGTCTGCTCCGGCGAGCTCCAAAACTCGCCTCCAGGTGTTTCCACTTCGGCTGGGACCTGCAAAAATGGTCAAAGGGTCCAGGGCAAACTGCCTGGACCCTTGGATGGTCAGGAGGGGGTGCGAATCGATGGGTGGATGCACGGCCGGAGGTGCGCTCCGGCCAAGGTGCTTGATTTAGCGAGATACTCGATGGAACTTCAAATCTTTTTGGGGTTTTCAAAGCTAAGGCTAACAGGAGTAAAATGGTGCAAAGAAATTAACGGGGGAAGGTCCTCGATGGCCGGAGCCAGAGGAAGAAAGATACCTCAACTGCGGCTGTTGGCGGAGGTGGTGGAGGCTCCCTCGACCTCGTTCGCCTTGGCTGAAGAGCGCGCGGCGGAGCTGTCACCTCCAGCAGTGCTCGGAGCTCTGGAGAGGCGGAGAGGGGTGGACCAAGGGGACTCAATTTGAATTCAAAGTAGGGGGGTCGCTTATATTGGGTTTGACCCGAGGTGACAGGGGTCCAAAGATCGACGAGCATCTAGCAAATCTTGGGTCCAAAGACCAAGATTAAGCTCGGGCGAGTTAGATAGATGGTTGGTGGACAATGTTGCAGAAGGATGCAACACGAAAACATGAAAGAGTTGGCTGGGAAAAAGCCAAAAAGATGGCTCAAAAACCGAGCCTGACACAGGCTACAGGGGGTAGGGCGACCAGTTGACTGGGGTCAACTGTTGACGCCTCCTGGTTGGTCCACGTGGACCAACCAGGAAAACCCTGAATTATTATTTTGTTAATTCATTTAAAAATAGAAATAAGTTTAATTAAATAATGATTATAAAATAAAAAATATTCGTTATTTTATGTAGTATTTTATTATGATTTTTAATTTATTTTATGAGGTGTATTTTTATAGGCTCCCTTTTTAATCCTATATAGGTATAATACCTACATATTGTATTTTTTTATTTTTATTTTGTATATTTTAATTTCATTATTTTTGTTTCTTATTTTGTAAGTTTATAGAATACTTTTATATACACAAATATATTTTTATTTACTTTTTCTGAGATGTTTTGTATATTTAATAAAATACAAGTGTATTTTATATAGGTATAAGTATAGGCAGTGTACCTATGTCTTCTTTTTACAAGTATTTTTATTTTGTAATTTCTTTGCATTTTTATTTTGATTTTAGTACACATATATATTACAAGTAATATTTGCATAATTATAAAAATATCAAAATGAATAAATAATAAATAAAGAATAAATTGAAAATTTTATTCAGTATAGGTGTACAATAGGGGTCCAAAACTCAACTTTCAAACCGTAGCTCCGCCAAATGCGAAACCACCGCCATTAAATAGCTTATTTTCTTCTATATACAATTAAAGGTTAGTACACTGCATTTGGAGTTGTCAGTTGTGAGATATGGGTCTGGGAAGTTGGAATTTTGGATTCTTATTCAGACCATAACTTTTTATCTGTGTATTATTTTTCCGTGAAATCAATTTTGTATTTTTCTTTATTAAATTATCTACAACTTTCATGTACAAAGTTTCTTTATTTGATGCACAAAAAGTGGAACCACAAATAGGTCCCAAAATAAATATAGAATGCATAGGTATTTGTACTGTGTCTCTGACCTTATCTCCCCCTACTTTATTCCTTGTCGACCTATTCATCAAGATGCCTAGGTCTCGGGGGTTTTGGGTCATAAAATATTTACAATATTTTATTCTTTTTCTTTTCTTTATTTATTCTATAATTTTGGCTTTAATTACAGTATTTTATACACTAATTGAATGCTCATGCATGAATGCTAAGATGATGATTTTAAGGATATTTACAGGCATTTGCTAGGGTTTTTGGTGCCAAAATGATAGAATAAAGATGATGAAATGTGGATTCATCATTGGTCCACGTGGACCAATCAGGTTTAAGCCCCAGTAGGTCAACTGGTCGTCCTAGCCCTGCAACCCTTGTCAGAGTGGCGTTTGACCCCTTTTCTCCATTTTTTCGAGGCTCCCTCTTGCATCAACGCATGAAAGGCCCTTCGCGACTTTTGATCCTCGATCTATGGGCATGCCCGCCCTCGCGTTACCTTGGACGGAGAGCCACTGTAGCCACTGCTGGACCTCGTTCTTCCCCCACCATCCGTCAACCCTTTAAAAGAGCACCTCCAACTTCGATTCGAACCTAATCCTTCTTCCGCCATTTTCACCCTCAAACCCCGAGTCCTTCGTGCTCCTGGTGACAGCAGGCATCGAATCGAGCCTAGGTTCGAGGTATTTGGTGTAGAATCGAAGTGATTCGACCCTCACCGGAGCTCCGCCGAGCTTCACAGCCCGTCGCCTCTGGTGAGTCTCTTCCTCTTTTCTCTTCATTTTCTTGTAGCTGTAGCGTAGATTAGGTTAGATAAGTAGCAGCTTTGCTGGTCGTTCGTCCATTCGCCGTGAATCGTAGCTCGAAACCACGGCGGAGCTGAGCTCCGCCTCCCATTTCTGGCCACTCCAGCTGATTATCACCGCCCAAATCACCTCCATCCTTCTCCCCTTCACTCTGTCGATCCGCTCCACCCATCATCTCACCTCGATCTCGCTCAGATCGAGTCGCCAGGGCTCCCTTCTCTGCCGCTCGCTGGAGCCCTTCGCCCGCACCACCAACCGCCTCATTCAACCCATCAGACCCCACCATTTTGCTTGTCTGGTTTTTGCGCACTTAACCTTGCAGGTCCGAGCCCCAGAGAAGGCTCCATCGACCTTCATCGACTCCAGACGTTTCCGCCCAGGACACCTTCCTCGTCCGGCCGCTTCACGCCGCCTCCGCCTCGCCGGAGGCCATCATCTGACGCGGAAGGATCCCATGATCCTTTTGCCCTTGATCCTGGGGTCGGAGTGGCCGTGTGTCGGCCGCAATCGCCGCTCGAACCTCGCCGGGGAGGTGTTCTTCGTGAACCTCCCCCTGCCGTCGGATCAGTCACCACCTCTAGACGCGACGCCGGCCGTCCGATCGCCTGCTGCTCCCCGCCGTTGGATCGACCACCCAAGATCTAATCTCAGCCGTCCAGGACGAAGGGGTATCAGCCGCTCGATGCTCGCCACGTGTCCAAGTGGAACTCCATCGGCCGCACGATCGGGAGCTTGGGTATTTTGCATCTTCAGCCCAAGCATTTTTGTTTTTACTTTTTAGTCTAGTAACTTTCGTTTGAAGTTTAAAAAGTTTTGTAATATTTGCACTTAGACCCTCACAGTTGCACTATTTGCACTTCGGTCCACGCCACGTCACCTCACGTGACTGGGACGCGTGACTTTTGGGTATTTTGCAGTTTTGGCCCTGAACTTTTCGTTATTTGCAATTTTATCCCTGTGCGTAGTTAATATAATATGTTTTCGGAAATATTGCATGCATGCCCTGCCGGCTTTTGATATTTGCAATTATGTCCCTGTAAATGGTGTTTCACGTGTTCTGCGTGTGCTTCTTTGTGAAAATTGCTGCTAAGCCCCTGGATGTCTCTATAATTACAATTATACCCCTGCTAGGCTTAGGATTTTTGTGTGCTTAGTCTATTTCTCTCACGCCTCATTTAATTGCTAAAAATTCTCAAAAAATAGGTTTAAGCTCCTGTTTGATTCTACTTTCACGCCAGATTTTTAGTTTTTAATTTTATTGTATTTTTATATTTATTAAAAATAAAAAACATGTTGTTTCAGCACTGTCTAGCTTAGAAAATACCAAAAAATATATTAAAAGGTCTTAAAAAATTCCAAAAATATTCTCTGTTGTGTGTTTTGACCTGCTTTAATTTCAACCCAAAATTCACTAAAAATCTCAAAAGAAAAACACTAAAAATTTAAAAACACTCTAAAACTTCAAAAAAATATATAAAATCAAAGAAAACTCCAAAAAATATAAACTCAGTTCCTGTTTGTTCTTGATTTTATTCTCTTTAATTGAAAATTAGTGTGAAAAATTTTGGTTGCTGTTTGCTAATTTTAATTCCCATTTTACTCAGCCAGCACACATTTCACTATTTTCTCTTATTTCTTTATTTAAAAATGCTAAAAACACCTTGAAAAATCCCCCAAAATTACAAAAGTAGTAAAAAGTCCTAAAAATATCCAAAACATTTTATTTCTGAATTTTTGGTTATTTTTTCTTATTTTTATAAATATTTTACCTTGTCTTTTATTCCATTGTTTTTATTTTCCAATATTCAAAAAGAAAAAAAAATATAAATTTAAAATTATAAAAATTAGAAAATTAAAAATCAAAATACAAAATTAAAAATTAAAAATTAAATAAAAAATTTAAAAATTAAAAACCCACAAAAAAATCTAGATTGGCTAAGTGGCTTATTAGACATAGTTTTGGATTTTTATCTATGCTTTACACCCTTGCTTCCTGAGTTCGACCCCTACTTGCTTGCCATTGTACATTTTTAGTAGGGTATAATAAATTTTAATCCTTGCTATTCATTCCTTGATTGATTGTGTGGGTTAATTGTTGAAGATCGAGGAGGCTTGAGTAGTCGCATCAGTGACAGTGAGTCTGACCTGTCAGACCACTATTTAGCGGCTCTCGCTTTTATCGCTTTTCAGATATGTTATTATTTTTATAGATATATACAATTAGTGAAAAGTGTTTATTTATTAGGATGATGTATGTATTCCTCGAACTTATTCGAAAATAATTTTACAAACAATTTTGAAAACTATAGTCCAAAATAATTTTTGCAAATCATTTTTACAAACATTTGAAAATAATTTTGCAAAGTTTTTCAAACATTATATATAGTTTTTTAAAATATTTTGCAACTATTTTCAAAACTTTTTGCAAATAAGTTTTCTAAACATTTTTATTTCATACAAAGAAAATAATTACTTACAAACAAAATATTTTTGTAAAGGTTGAAAATATAACAAAATATTTTCCGAATAGTTTTCGAAAGATTTTTCAAAAAGAATTTTGAGCTATTTTTCAAAAATTTTGTAAAAAATATTTTTACTTGATTTATTAATCAACAAATACAAAAAGAGTTTGAGGAATAATAAATATCTTTTTATTAATTGAATTTAATGAATTGTATATGTATATGTAATGTTTTAGTCATACTTATTAAAAATACGAAAGCACGAGTTATGGCCAAAGTATATATGAATTATATACAACCCTCTATACTTAGATTGAGCTATGTCCTCATAGATCATAGAGAAAAAGAGAAGACATAACTCGTATTGAGTATAAAAAAGCCTAAAGAATAACGAATGAGGAATGAAAGAATGAAGGAATGAATGAATGAGAAGTCGATCATCCCCCCTATACTTAGGATCAAATAATCCTAAGTATAGCAAACTATACACAAGGCATAGAGGGTCAAGGGTGGGAATGAATAAATCACAACTTGTTTTGTCTCCACCTATACATAATGTAAGATATCCCTAAGTATAGACAAGAAGAGGAGACATTGGAGGGAATCAAAGAATGAAATACTCGGGGTGCACCCCCCCCCCCCAATACTTAAGACAAAGTACGTCCAAAGTATAGTAGAAGTCAAAAAGGGGTGACATCTTTGGGTGAAAAAGAAAAATGAAAATGAAAAGAAGACCACTCAACTCATCCACCCCCTATACTTAGGACAGAGTATGTCCTAAGCAAGTGAAACACACGGTATGAGGTGGATGAGCAAAAATGGTAGATGGAAGTAAAAGGAAAGCGAATACACAAAGAGATAGATATACAAAGGATCAAGAAGGTAGAAAGCAGACCTTTTTGCATGACCGCTGAGGAATGGATCTGACTAGGTGCATGTCAATACCGGGGTCCCTAGCAGACACAAACCGATTAGGATCGATATGATGAAGATCCTCAGCAACCCTTAGGTGAGAAGACACGATGGGTTAGTGGAAGAAGTGTGGCTAGGTCCGACCTGCGGTGTCTCATAGATATCAAAGTGAAAAGGCTCGAACTCATCAATGGAAGTATTCAGGTCAATTCCATCCTGGCAAGTCTCTAAGTCATCATCGAAAGGCCCGAATTCATTGATGAAAGCAATAATATCAAATTCAACCTCTGAAGTTTCTCTTAAATCTGTCCTCCGCTCAAAGGTATCTATGTTATAAATCCCGCAGATGTCATCAACATAATGCTAATCACATGAAGAGGGAGCTCCATGGTCTATGCTTTTCGAGTCTTCCTGCTGCGGAGGAATTCTCGGGTCTCATCATCAATCATAAAGCAAACCTCTCTGTTATCAACATATAGGTCATAGGCCTCAGGGTCAACTAATATATGTGTAGTTACATCAGGTGCATGTTTCTGGTCGGTAGTAGGTGTAGTGGTAACCACAACGCTCTCATCATTAAGACGGAAGCGAATCTCTCCTGATAGGTAATCAATAACGAATCTCGCAGTGAGAAAGGGTCATCCCAAGATGATTGGAGAGTTCTCCCCTATGGTAGAGGTATCCATGGACAATACAACAAAATCAATAGTTTAGCTCATGCCATGAATCCAAATGACAACGTTCTCTAAAATACCCTTAAGCCTCTTTATTGATCCATCGACAAATTGAGCGATCATTCTGGTTTCCTGAGAGGCCCTAAATGAAGAGATTGTACCAATGAGAAGTGTATTACGCTAATTGAAACATCGTTATCAAGGAGAGTGTGATAACATGAATAAAAAGAGATGGTGCATCTAATGAATGGTGTAGCAGTGTTCCCTTTCCTAGAAGAAGGGCGGTTGGTGATGGTGTGAGCAGTGGTCATGGTCAAGATATGACGCTCAGATCTGCTCCTTCGCTTTCTCTTCTTGGGTTGAGGAGCAGATAAATGGGCCATGGACTGGGAAGTGAGGCTTCAATGATCTTATGAATAGCGGCCACCACTTCAGGTTCAATCAATATTTTTTGAATTTTGAATCTCCTCCATATAAGGGAGGAGATCGAAATCAACATCTACACAAATATGACTAAGAGCAGTCTATATAGTGTCATCCTTGGGTCAAAGGTGGGACATGGGGTCAATGAATGTGTGGACAAACAGTCTTGCAAAGGTGCCCTATCCTCACAAAATGGCTCAACTATGTGTCTCCCAAAATCTTTTTGTATTTTTAAATTTTTTTCTCATTTTTTGTATTTTAGGCGATTGCAAGCTCTCATGGGTGTCCTCAAATGAATCCATATCATCAAATGGTGAAGCGTCATTGTGGCTCTTATTGATACTAAGGAAGTCATCTACCCTCTTCTTCATGTGCTCCATCATCTGGGTGAAGGTATCAAGTGTGGATAACATAAGAGGTGACTCCCAAAGCTCAGTCTCGGGTGAGTGAGGTGGTGGAAAATGTGACAAAGGTGGTGGGTTAAAGTTCGAGTCCTGAAACAGTGGATTATGTGGGTATGTATGAAAAGAAGAATCATGAGCAAGGTCCTCCTGATAACAGGGAGGTGGATCAAAATCAAAATCTGCTTCCTGAAACAAAGGATTAGTCGGATATGTACAAAAGTCAGGAGCAAAGTCCTCTTGGAAAAATGGAGGTGGACCGGTTGGAGGGTACGAGGGATCCGCAAAGTTTGGATAAAATTCACTCCAATCAACCATCTCTGAAATAAAAGAAAATGATTGGGAGAATATGAAGGTCAAATGAAGAGATGTGAGAAAAAAGGCGCAAATATGCAGAGAGGATCGAGTATGCACACAAACGAATATACACAATACAAACCCTTCAATTCACCTACTCAACACAATGAAGATCGTGAAAGTTCAGTCTTTTTATCTTGTCAAATTATAAAGTTAGGTGATAAATATAAAATTGTATAAATATTTAGGTTGGCCTAGGATTTGGGCACCATTCCTTAGTGTGTACGTAGGAAAAGTAAAAGCGAATACAATGAGGGGGTTAATCTCCACAAGACAAAGATTTTTTTTTCTTTTTGATTTATTTTAGGGTCGAGTAAGCTTAACAATCCTAATTTTATTGGTTATCACTTTTTTGGATTTTTAATAAAAATTCATAGCCTAACAAGGAGTCTATTCTTTTTAGATCTTATGTGGTCAAAATCAGAGGAAGAGAGTCGGAAAAGTAATACGAGGTGAAAACGATGATGAATGCTAAGTAGAAATGCTCACCTTGCCTCCAGCTCTCTTCATGCAAGAATGCTAAGCAGAATTGAAACATATCTATATGAAAACACAAAGCCGATGAAATCACCCTAGATGAGAATATATTATCAGCGTGAAGAATAATATGCTCAACACTTAGAATTTGACTCGGTGAAGAGCAATTAAAACCTATCTATATGAAACCTCCAGCTCTCTTCATGGAGGGCTCTCGGGACACGTGGCTCCAAGAATAAGTGAAGAGCAATTTAAAATTTGACTAAGTCCAAATAAGAACTATATGCACATGCAATGGTAATTAGGCGTTTGGTCTTAATCTATCGTTAAGAAGATTCTAATGTTAGGGCTCAATCACAAAAAATAAAGAAAAATAAAAACTCGAGAAACAAATGAAAAGAAAAGCGGCAAAATACGGAAAAACCGATGAGGCCCCCAAGGGAACAATCCCTCGAGAAGTGGACCTCGTAAAGTGTGAAAGTGTAATGGGGAGTCCTGAGTAATTGCAATATTATTTCTCTCTCTCTCTCACTTAAACTATAAATAAAATATTAAATAAAGTGAAGTGTCCTAAAAAATCCTCCAAGTCCTTCTTTGTCGCTTTCTTCTGTCAATTAGGGCAAGAGAGCGACTCCGCTTTACGTGGGTGCACAGACGCTCCTAGAAGAACCTCCCTTGATCCATGTACCTCGCAACAAAGTCAAACGAGAAGGAGGTTAGACAGTTCAACAACTTATATCAAATAAGAATGAAAATAAATAAACAATAAAGACAAGCAAAAAAGACAAAATTAAATAAATACAATCTACAATATGTGATGAATCTCGTATTCATCATGCTAAAAGCCGTAAATTAAACCCCCTTCTTAATCAATACAATAAAAATCACCTGTAATTCCTTGTTTTTATCATGTATTATATTGTATATATTTTACCATTAAATTATTGTTTTTAATTCCTCTTATTTTTCTTGTAATTATTTTATCCT
Organism: Ottelia alismoides; assembly: GCA_037367405.1. Classification (NCBI taxonomy): domain Eukaryota; kingdom Viridiplantae; phylum Streptophyta; class Magnoliopsida; order Alismatales; family Hydrocharitaceae; genus Ottelia; species Ottelia alismoides. The sequence goes on along the minus strand of JAZKJV010010676.1, from coordinate 313,783 downwards.
CAAAAAACCCAAAAAATTAGGTAGAATAATTGCCCATAGTTCATTAACCCTTTAAAAAGATAAAATATACAAAAACATCTCGAAACCACAAAATCGGTATTTTTATCCCCTTAAAAATACCCCCAAAAATACGTTTTGTATAAATGACCTCTTTTGGCTTTTTGACCAACATGAAAGTTGTAGATCTCGTCGAGACGAGCAACTTTTATGTTTTGACTTTTTCCTAATTCGGCCTCTAACTATTTATTTTCTATTTATCTTTGTATTTTTATTTGAATTTTTCTGATTGGGCCATGTGGCGCTCTCTGGAGCGTCCACGTGGCCCGCTTCCCCTCTCGACACCCGGTGCCTCTCCTGGGCCGTTGGATCACTCCATCCCCGCCTCCATCTCTGTCGTCCATCACCGCCTTGTTCTCAACCGTCAGATTTAATCCACATATCTAATCTCAACGCTTCGCCCCCGCCTAAACCATAGCCCTCCGATTCCCGTCTGATCCAACGATCTGCATCGTGCCATGTCGCCCCTCACCTCAACCACCCGATCCCACGTCCATCCAACGCTTCCCCTAGTGCCACGTCACCCGTTCAACCCTCGCCGTTAGATCTCTCCAGACTCTCCATCTTAGCCACTCGTTCGCACCTCACCTCGACCGTTCGATTAGATCAATGGATCTGATCCTAGCCAACCATCCGCGCCCGCATCCTAACCGTTGGATCGCATGATCCAACGACCCTCCTACCGTATTCCACCTCGCGTAACACCCTCCCCCTGACGTTACGCGTCACCAACCCAGCGCCCCCTTTCCTTTTTAACCATCGCCTCCGGCCACCTCTCCCGCTCCTAACGACCGCCCCGCATAGCCCTATCCTCCACCTTTCTCGCGTAACCCCCTTCGACCATCTCCATTACTCCATCATTCAATCCTCGCCCGATGAAACCCCCTGCTCCGCCATGTAACGACCGGGCTCCTCCACCTACATAAGCCGTCCTCCGCCTCCTTACCCAAAGGTCCACCATTATTGGGCTATGCCCTAGCCTCCTCCGCCCCTCCGGTGACAGCGGAGGGGCAGAATGTCGAGGCAAAGATGGGCTTAGCTCGGTGTCGACCCACGGCGATGCTCCGCCGTGTCCTGGTGGCTCCGGCCACCACCGAGCTCGCTGGCTGGCTGACCAGGTGGGCGACGACCCATAGGTTCTTCCGAGCCTAATGCCAAGCTCCTCCTCCGCCAGGGTTCCCCTCCCCGACGAGGTCTTCTTCCTCCTTCTTTTCCTTGTGTTTTCTCCTATTTATTCCGCTTCCTACAATCATCCTCACCTCCATCCGACCACCCTCCGAGCTTTGCCTACCACCAGTCACCCTCGCAGACCACCTCTCCCTTCTCCAGACCCTCCCTCGCTCCGACACCCTCTTCCCCTGCTCCGTCGGAGAAGAAGACCTTGGCCATCACTTCTCGCCGCCTCCACGGCCTCCACTCACTCACAAAGCCTTCACACATAACCGCATCACGCTTCGGCTATATTAACATTTGCAGGAACTTCATTGGCTGGAGTACACGACGAAGCTCCTTCGAGCTTTTCTCCTCCGGCGAGGCTTCAGCGACCTTCATCTCAGACCAGCCCCGAGGCCTCGCCACCCCTCCAGCATCTCCGCCAGAAGCCTAGCTATCTTCCTCGACCTTCAGAAGACTCCTTGGGCCACGACGGAGCCAAGGGCAGGTCGCCGGAGCCCTGCCTCCTCCGGTGGCCTGCGGAGGAGCGTGAAGACACAGTTGCCGTCCGATCATCCGGATCGGACGACCTAGATGACGACACGTGGTGGACCCGAGCCTCTTCCCCGACCTACAGGCTCGGGTCATCCGAACCTCGAGCCAAACCAACAGTGGCCACGTGTCCCGAAGCTGAGCCTCCTCCCGAGCCTGGCCCCTCACGTGCAGCGCACGTGAGGTGCTGGGTAAATTGCACGAAGGACCCTGGAAGAATTGTTATTTGCAAAATGGTCCCCAGGCACATGCCTTACGTGCGTGCCTGTGTATTTTACAGGGAGCCCCTCCAAGGTTTCAGAAATTACAAAAAGGCCCCTGCGCGCAAATGGTGAAATTGCATAAGGGCCCAGGCGGTTTTTGGTAATTACATTTAGGTCCCTCCAGGGTCCTAAATGCAATATTTATCCTTTATTTTTCTAGCATTTTTATTACAATTATGCCCCTGTATTGTTTTTAGCATAACTTGAGCATCGTAGGTCCAAATTGCATGATTTTAGTGTCATTTTGATCCTTATTTTATCCTCTACATCTTAGCATGTTTTTGTCTCATTTGCCACTGTTTTAATTAAAGTGAATTTTTATGTGGAAAATGGGACCCTGCTCTTCTTGTCTTGCTTTGGTTTGATAACCACTCTTATTGTTGTGATTAGTTGACACTGATTTCATTTTATATTGTGTTGCTCATAATTTTTAGGGTATAATTGTAGTCTTTAATCTGTGTACAAAATCTCTTGCATATTTGCTCATGCATCATTTTAAATTGCATAAAAATAAATAAAAAATGCATCGATCTTAGCATCGCTTTGAAAATTGCACAATTCTGCATATGGACCTGAAATTGGATCACTCTGTGCTTTAGGCAACCATGTCCCTGTGTTCGACCTTGGTAGAATTGCCAAGTTAAAATATTCCACGACATTCAAAGTTCGTGGTTTTTGCTGAACCAAATTCGCCTCCTATACTACGATTAATTTTCCACTCTTAAAGATGCGAATTTCGCGTGCATCAAATGGCGCCGTTGCCGGGGAGACGGCTTTGCTTAATTATTGAATTTTGATTTTTTTGATTAATTTCATTTTTTTTCTAGGTGCTCATTTCATGCATAAATTTTTGCATCATATCTATTAATTTAATTTCTCGATATGCCTAACTTGTCTCTTTTGTGGCAGGGCCCATGATGATCCAGGACGCTTGATCCTCATGGAGGCGCAAAGTCGGGAGCTTCCGTTGAAAAGGCCACAAAAGAATTCGGGAAGAAATTATAGGAGTTTTAGATCAGACAGCCTGCATTGCATATTGTAAAAAAAACTTGCATCTGCATATTTATTTTCAGTTTTGCAAGTTGTAAAAAATATAGATCACTAGATGATCTACCCCCCCCCCACACACACACACCTACACTGCACATGCACACTCACTCCCACCATCCCCCTGTATATTTCACTTTCTCTCTCTCCCTCTATCTCTATCTCTATATCTCTCTCTGTGTGTATATTTCACGAACCCCCTTCCCCTCACCTTTGTATCATAAAACACTCCCCCCTAACCCAGAACTTGCTTAGGCTATTTGTAGCCTAAGTATAAGGGGGACCTGCCTACTCATCCCTCCCTCATTCTGTCTTCTTGTACTTAGGCTGATTTTGGCCTAAGTATAGGGGGACCCTCCTCCTCAGTTCCGCTATATCACCCTATATTTGAACAGAGCCTTGGCTTCATGGCACTTGTGCTACGAGGACATAACAAAATTTAAGTATAGGGGGTATACCGTATATTACTGTATATTTACTTTAGCCTTAGCTCGTGTTTTTAAAACTTTTTAAATTTTATTTTTCAGACTGGGTTTTGGTAAACTGGTGAACTGGGTAAAAAAACCTTGTAAAAATTGTTTATTAAAAAAATGAGGGATTAATTTGTGTAAACATTCCTTTAAAAAAATTAAAAATTAAAAATCTTTCTTGGAATGTGACTCTGACTACTAGGCTTAGTAGACATTTTCAGTGAGGGAACCTCGGTCTCCCTTAACAGAGTGGGTGGTTTAGAGGACATCGCATTTGGCCCCGTCCTAAAGTAACACGGGCCTCAGCCCGTACTTACACCCATACTGGCTGAGAGTGGATACTTTTATTTGAGCCTGGGCCAGTCATTATCTCTCCGAGGAATTAAAAAAAAATAAAATCCATAAAAATCTGCAAAAGACAAAAATCACACAAAAAATTCACTAACCTAAGGAGTTGGTGTATTCCTGACACACTCACATTCACTCAAGGCTTGAGGATTTTGAGGACATTGGATTTATGTGATCTTGAGAGTCGGAGTTAACATGCCTTAGCCATTAGGGTTTTTAAAGACTTAAATATCCACACTTCCCTGGTTTGAAAGATTTGAGTGCTATATTGCACTCTTCATCTCTACCTTCAAGAAAATATGATCAGCACAGTCACTTCCACAACTGCATGATTGATGAATTGAGTTGAGATATCACTTGAGGAACTAGAACCAGAGATTTAAGTTTAGACCCTATCTAATGATATTCGAGGATGTGATAAAGTTAATGAAGGCTTCAGAAAACCTAAGTGTCAGCAAAACCCTAGCCAGTATGTGAACAAGATTCATATGCTATCTCTTTGATATTTACCTATGTGCCAGGGTGTGATGAAACTTAATGGAATTTGTTGATCAGTGTGCGCCAACTTTTGGTAAAAGCAGTGGAGCTAGCCAACAAAAGAAATGAAATGTCAAAGAAAAAGCTCTGAATATCAAAGTCAAATTACAAATGAGCTTCCACCAATGGCGAGCGCTCTCAAATATTTTCAAAGTGTCCACTTGGACCAAGCGCTAATTAGGACCAAGGAGTCGGGCTGACACCACAAAAAGGGCCCTGCATCGTAAGCGATACAAGTCTGGGTGTCGAAGGTATCTTAGATACTCAGAAAAGACACACCCCAGGGTGTACTCCCAGAAAAACAAGTGCAGACGACTCCAACTCTCTTGACGGACACATTGATCAACAAAATAATAATTTACATGTGTTGAGTAGAAGGCACTCAAGAGGCCCCTTGTTCCAATGTAAGGGTGAAAAAAATAGACACAATCCCATTACCTCCATCATCTGGCCGTCCATCAACATTTCAAGTCTGACAAACTAATGAGATAGTTGACTGAGGCAAGAGTAGACTTATACCCTAGTATTGAAGATTAGGTCTAGAGGAGAGTCTTTGGGACTAGAACTTTAAGTGATGCATCGACATGGCACTCATGAAATGCAGTACACTAAATGTCATATCCTTATATTATATGTACAAAAAGAGAGTCTGGTAAGTAGAGAAGTTGGATTCCTTCTGACTAAGGCTTGGATAAACCCAGAATTTTAGGATCACTTAGGTCAAGAGTCTTCGAAAGATCAAGCCTTGAATTTTTCACCGCACTGTCAGAAATTAATCCGACTTCTTCATTCTTTAGATGCTCGAGGACGAGCATGGTTTAAGTATAGGGGTACGATGAATCTCGTATTCATCATGCTAAAAGCCGTAAATTAAACCCCCTACTTAATCAATCCAATAAAAATCATCTGTAATTCCTTGTTTTTATCATGTATTATATTGTATATATTTTATCATTAAATTATTGTTTTTAATTCCTCTTATTTTTCTTGTAATTATTTTATCATCAAAAACATCTAAAAATTAGGTAGAATAATTGTCCATAGTTCATTACCCTTAAAAAGATAAAAAATACAAAAATATCTCGAAACCACAAAATCGGTATTTTTATCCCCTTAAAAATACCCTCAAAAATACGTTTTGTACAAATGACCTCTTTTGGCTTTTTGACCAACATGAAAGTTGTAGATCTCGTCGAGGCGAGCAACTTTCATGTTTTGACTTTTTCCTAATTCAGCCTCTAACTATTTCTTTTCTATTTATCTTTGTATTTTTATTTGAATTTTTCCGATTGGGCCACGTGGCGCTCTCTGGAGCGTCCACGTGGCCCGCTTCCCCTCTCGACACCCGACGCCTCTCCTGGGCCATTGGATCACTCCATCCCCGCCTCCATCTCCGCCGTCCATCATCGCCTTGTTCTCAACCGTCAGATTTGATCCACAGATCTAATCTCAACCCTTCGCCCCCGCCTAAACCATAGCCCTCTGATTCCCGTCTGATCCAACGATCTGCATCGTGCCACGTCACCCCTCACCTCAACCACCCGATCCCATGTCCATCCAACGCTTCCCCTAGTGCCACGTCACCCTTTCAACCCTCGCCGTTAGATCTCTCCAGACTCTCCATCTTAGCCTCTCGTTCGCACCTCACCTCGATCGTTCGATCAGATCAATGGATCTGATCCTAGCCAACCATCCGCGCTCGCATCCTAGCCGTTGGATCGCATAATTTAACGGCCCTCCTACCGTCTTCCTCCTCATGTAACACCCTCCCCCTACCGTTACGTGTCACCAACCCAGCGCCCCCTTTCCTTTTTAGCCATCGCCTCCGGCCACCTCTCCCGCTCCTAACGACCGCCCCGCATAGCCCTATCCTCCACCTTTCTCGCGTAACCCCCTTCGACCATCTCCATTACTCCATCATTTAATCCTCGCCCGACGAAACCCCCTACTCCGCCATGTAACGGCCGGGCTCCTCCACCTATATAAGATGTCCTCCGCCTCCTTAGCCAAAGGTCCACCATTATTGGGCTATGCCCTAGCCTCCTCCGCCCCTCCGGTGACAGCGGAGGGGCAGAATGTCGAGGCAAAGATGGGCTTAGCTCAGTGTCGACCCACGACGATGCTCCACCGTGTCCTGGTGGCTCCGACCACCACCGAGCTCGTTGACTGGCTGACCAGCTGGGCGACGACCCATAGGTTCTTCCGAGCCTAATCCCAAGCTCCTCCTCCGCCAGGGTTCCCCTCCCCGACGAGGTCTTCTCCCTCCTTCTTTTCCTTGTATTTTCTCCTATTTATTCCGCTTCCTACAATCATCCTCACCTCCATCCGACCACCCTCCGAGCTTCGCCTACCACCAGTCACCCTCGCGGACCACCTCTCCCTTCTCCAGACCCTCCCTCACTCCGACACCCTCTTCCCCTACTCCGCCGGAGAAGAAGACCTTGGCCATCACTTCTCGCCGCCTCCACGGCCTCCACTCACTCACAAAGCCTTCACACATAACCGCACCACGCTTCGGCTATATTAACATTTGCAAGAACTTCATTGGCCGGAGTACACGACGGAGGTCCTTCGAGCTTTTCTCGAGGCTTCACCGACCTTCACCTCCGACCAGCCCCGAGGCCTCGCCACCCCTCCAGCATCTCCGTCAGAAGCCTAGCTATCTTCCTCAACCTTCAGATGACTCATTGGGCCACGGCGGAGCCAAGGGCAGGTCGCTGGAGCCTCGCCTCCTCCGGTGACCTGCGGAGGAGCATGAAGACACAGTTGTCATCCGATCATCCGGATCGGACGGCCCAAATGATGACACGTGGTGGACCCGAGCCTCTTCCCCGACCTATAGGCTCGGGTCATCCGAACCTCGAGCCAAACCAACAGTGGCCACGTGTCCCGAAGCTGAGCCTCCTTTCGAGCCTGGCCCCTCACGTGCAGCGCACGTGAGGTGCTGGGTAAATTGCACGAAGGACCTTGGAAGAATTGTTATTTGCAAAATGGTCCCCAAGCACGTGCCTCACGTGCGTGCTTGGGTATTTTACAGGGAGCCCCTCCAAGTTTTAAGATATTACAAAAAGGCCCCTGCGCGCAAATGGTGAAATTGCATAAGGGCCTAGGCAGTTTTTGGTAATTGCATTTAGGTCCCTCCAGAGACCTAAATGCAATATTTATCCTTTATTTTTCTAGCAGTTTTATTACAATTATGCCCCTGCATTTTTTTAGCATAACTTGAGCATCGTAGGTCCAAATTGCATGATTTTAGTGTCGTTTTGATCCTTATTTTATCCTCTACATCTTACCATGTTTATTTGTCTCATTTGCCACTGTTTTAATTAATGTGAATTTTTATGTGGAAAATAGGATCCTGCTCTTCTTGTCTTGCTTTGATTTGATAGCCACTCTAATTGTTGTGATTAATTGACACTGATTTCATTTTATATTGTGTTGCTCATAATTTTTAGGGTATAATTGTAGTCTTTAATCTGTGTACAAATTCTCTTGCATATTTGTCATTTTAAATTGCATAAAAATAAAAAATGCATCCATCTTAGCATCGCTTTGAAAATTGCACAATTCTGCATATGGACATGAAATTGGAATTAATTCACTCTGTGCTTCATGAATCGAAATTCGATAAACAGATTAGGCAGCCATGTCCCTGTATTCGACCTTGGTAGAATTGCCAAGTTAAAATATTCCACGACATTCAAAGTTCGTGATTTTTGCTGAACCAAATTCGCCTCCTATAGTACGATTAATTTTCCACTCTTAAAGAGGCGAATTTCGCGTGCATCAATATGTTGCTCCCCGACAATGACACCATTTGAAATAACAAAAAACTAGAGGGTCATGTCAATCCACAAGGCAGATCAACAGTTGATGCAATGACCGCTCAAGAACCTCGTTAATTCAATAATTAACCCATAATTAAATATAAAGCAATGCAAAATAAATTGTGAAGTTAAAATTTATTATAACTCTACAAAGATGTATATATGTGCAAGTATGTGTAGAGTGTCGAACATAGAAGAAAACGAGAGAATATGCAAATTAATGCACAAAAAATTGTGTGCTTCTTATTTTTTTAATTGTTTTGTGAGTTTTTTATTTTATATATTTTATATATTTTATATTTTTTAGTTGTTTTTAATTTTATCTTTTTTATTCTCTTTTTATATTTTTTGATTTTTGGTTTCTTTTTATTTTTAAATATATATTATAAGAATATATAAGTCTATATATATAATGTAAGCTAATATAATTACAAATACAAATATAAATAAATAAATAGTGTAAAATAATTATTTTTGGAATTTAAATAGTTTTTTACTATTTTTGTGATTTTTTAAGTATTTTTGCTAATTTTATATATTTTACATCAAAAAGTATCCCAAATATGGGAAATAAAAAATAGGCCGAATTGAACTGAAGATTAAAAAAAGCAAAGAGTATTCAAGATTCTTCAAATCAATTTTAATATATATATATAATATAAAGAAAATTATTAAATAGAAAATGATTTCGTTTCAAAATTTTGAGAATTTTTAGATTTTTATAAAGGATTTTGGACTTTTCATTTTTATGATTTTTTCCTATTTTTAGTGGTTTTTGGTCTGAAGGCTCAAAAATACTTAAATAAAAAAATATATTTTTTGAGAACTTTTCAAAATGTTTGTATATTTTTGGTATTTTATACTACAAACAGGGAACATTTGTGCTCTGTTTATTTTATAAAATAGGAAAAAATCCTTAATTGCAAATCTAAAAATAGGATGTGAAAGTGTTTGCAAGCAGGAGCTTAACCCTATTCTTTAAGGTTTTTTAGAGCATGAATGCTATATTTAATAAATAGATTTTTTTCGCAAAATTTAATAAACAAGCAAGGGTATATATGTAATTAAAATTAAGCGTAAGGTGCTTCCTACAATTTTCTCAAAATATATAACTACAATTAAAATTCTAGGACTAAAAGTAATAATAAAAACTGTAAGGGCTTGTCTATAAAAATGCCACCTTACGTGGGACGACATGTGAGGTGACACAGACTGGACTTAGATGTAAATAAGAAAACTACGAGGGTCTTTTTACAAATATTACAAAATATTAAAACATCATATGGATGTTTCTATACTAAAAAAATAAAAAAACTGTGTAAAGTGCAAAATACCCAATGAAGGGCATCGACAGACGACTGAATGGTGTCCACTAATACACATGACGCGTCATGAGCACATGATGCCGGTTCGAGGATGAGCATTTGGGATATGATCTTCAGGTGAGATCCAACGGTGAAGGCTCGATCAGATGCAACGCTTGCTGCTCGCCTAGAAGAACTCAGCTCGGTCAAACGACTGTAGAGGCCCTTGGAAGAACTCGTGAAGAACTTGTGCTGGATGAACTTCGATCAAATCTATCTCGATGATCCTGCACTCCCTGAAGTTGCCAAGATGGGAAAAGCTTGTTGTGCATGTTCCACACTTCCTGGAGGTCTCAAATTGCTCCGGGGTCCATCGATGAGACCTCGGATGTGTTCAAAGCCTGGAGCTAGTTCTTTGCTTCAGATGGAGTTCAGACACCCGCTTCAATGCCTGCAAGTTAGATCAAAATAAGGGCGAGGCTGCGGCAAAGGCCTTGGTCTTTATTAGGTGGAGATTGGTGGTGGGATGATGGGGGAGCAATGAAGTCCGATGATGCGATGGAGGGGACCTCAATTCGCAGACATGGAGCAGATCTGTTTCGAAGGTGTTGGGGGATATATGGAAATAGGGGGGTAAGGAGATGAGCGTGACATGTGGGTCAGACAATAAGTGAAGCATAGTGGGGATGTTCGTCGGAGCTAGCCTCCGGTGAACTACGAAATGTATTAATTACGCTAATTCAAGCAATTAAAGCATAGAATAAATGCATAACCTAAAATCTAAACCTAAAATCTAGCTAGAAAGGAAGGAAACGAACCTCGAGTTGCCGTGAAGCCACGGGATGCTACCTCACAGTGGTGCCCTGCCAGAGATGGTGGAATTCTGCCTTTGAGCCGCTCCTCAATGCATCCAAGATCTAGGCGAAGAGGTTGCCACCCTCCTCAAGCCTGAGAACATCAATTGGAGCGGAGAAATGGCCAAAGGAGATTCCCCAAAATGGAGGAAGAAGAGGAGAGGATTATGTACAGTATGCGAATGAACGACTTTTGAGGGGAGACCATGGATGAGTCGAAATGAGATATGAGAAGGATTCAATTCGGCGAGAATCAAGAATGATCAGAGAGGAAATTTTATGAAGAGTGTATAGCTCCTCGAGCTCTGTATCAAGGGGAAAATGAGAAGTCAAGCAGGTACTAGGTTCTATCAGAAGCTAGGGTGCAGGTAAGCTTGTTGACCGAGGTCAACCAACGGAGCAACCTGGTTGGTCCACATGGACTGATGAATCCGCGATTCATCATCGTAATATCTTGATCTTAGCAAAATCCCCGAGTAAAATCCCAAATAAATGTCCATAAAATCAATAAATTAACAAAATAACTCTTGTAAATAAAACACACTAATTATTGTATATTAGATTGTATAAAATAAATTACACATAAAAAGCCGCAAAAATAAAGAAGTTTTATACATGTAAATAGCCCAAAACTTCATGTATTTTTAATAATTTCATTTCAACTCCTTTTTACCTAATTCTTTCTCTAACTTGTTTATAAAAATGTATATAAAAATATAAAAATACAAAATAAATTTTACCTCAAATAAATGCTCTTAGATCCCAAAGAGAAAAAGCTGTAAAGTCCAACTTCCAAGCTAAATTCCCGCTCCGTATGAACTCCAAATTCACCAAACTCACTTTTAAAGTTCAAGTTAGAAAATTATCTATCCAACGGAAGTGGTTTCATTAAAATCGGAGCTCATTTGCAAAAGTTGAGTTTTGGGACCTAGATGTACATTGTACATTATGTATATATTCATACTTTCTTCATTTTTTATTGTATCTTTCTTAATTATTAAAAATACAAAAAAATCATACTTGTGTTGTATTTTAATTGTAGTATTTTATTGTATTTTTCCATTTTAAATATCTCTTATTAAAAAGATAAAAAAATTACATATTAGAAAAGTAAAAAAAATGTGTACATGGTGTTTTGTATTCACTTGTAAATTCACCATTATTTTTTCCTTCTTTATTTTGTTGTATTTAAAGTAGCCTACTTTATTTCATTTTATTTATTTAATTATTTTACATTCTCTACAATAACCACCATTCAACTCTCTTCTACCACCAACCTCCATTCAACCCCACCATTTCTTAAACCTCCCATTCAACTCCATTAATAAAATAACCTCCCACTATTTTAATAACCTCTCATTCCATCATCTTTATATACATGTCATTCTCCTCATTTTTGCCTTTGATCCATCATTATGTGAGGAGAGCCAAGTTCCCAGAGTTGAATCGGTGACAGCGACGCAACCGCGGTCGAGCGACGACGGCCCTCTCTCCGGTGAGATCCGTTGGCTTTTTGGCCAACATCGCAGCCGCAACTGCGCGCTGCTCGAGCTCATCGCACGCCGGCGATTTGAGCGAAGACCGTGCTCTCGTGAGCACTCCATAGGCGACCGTATCATCGTAGGTATATTTCATTTCACTTTGATCATCTTGTGTTATTTTTTACATTTTTTAACGTATCATATCGCCATCATTACACATTCATTTTATCACCGTTGTTAGTTTCTCATTTTTTTATCACACTACCGCACCCATCATCATTTTATTACATCTTCACACCCTCATCATCATCTTCCCCTTTTTTTGTGTACATATTTCCTGCTTAAAGAAAATTAAAAATTTTAAAAAGTTAAAACAAAAAAAAATTAGCACAGCAGCAAAGAAGAAAAAAAATCAAAAAAAAATAATAAAAAAATTAAAAAAAGAACCGCAGCAGCGGTGGGGGTTCCCACCGCCGCCGCACCACCAGGTCGCCGGCCCTCCCGTTTTCTTTTTTTAATTTTTTTATTATTTTTTTGATTTTTTTTCTTCTTTACTGCTGTGCTAAAATTTTTTTTGTTTTAACTTTTTAAAATTTTTAATTTTCTTTAAGCAGGAAATATGTACACAAAAAAAGGGGAAGATGATGATGAGGGTGTGAGGATGTAATAAAATGATGATGGGTGCGGTAATGTGATAAAAAAATGAGAAACTAACAACGGTGATAAAATGAAGGTGTAATGATGGCGATGTGATATGTTAAAAAATGCAAAAAATAACACAAGATGATCAAAGTGAAACGAAATATACCTACGATGATACGGCCGCCTATGGAGTGCTCACGAGAGCACGGTCTTCGCTCAAATCGCCGGCGTGCGATGAGCTCGAGCAGCGCGTAGTTGCGGTTGCGATGTTGGCCAAAAAGCCAACGGATCTCACCGGAGAGAGGGCCGTCGTCGCTCGACCGCGGTTGCGTCGCTGTCACCGATTCAACTCTGGGAACTTGGCTCTCCTCACATAAAGATGGATCAAAGGCAAAAATGAGGAGAATGACATGCATATAAAGATGATGGAATGAGAGGTTATTAAAATGGTGGGAGGTTATTTTATTAATGGAGTTGAATGGGAGGTTTAAGAAATGGTGGGGTTGAATGGAGGTTGGTGGTAGAAGAGAGTTGAATGGTGGTTATTGTAGAGAATGTAAAATAATTAAATAAATAAAATGAAATAAAGTAGGCTACTTTAAATACAACAAAATAAAGAAGGAAAAAATAATGGTGAATTTACAAGTGAATACAAAACACCATGTACACATTTTTTTTACTTTTCTAATATGTAATTTTTTATCTTTTTAATAAGAGATATTTACAACGGAAAAATACAATAAATACTACAATTAAAATACAACACAAGTATGATTTTTTGTATTTTTAATAATTAAGAAAGACACAATAAAAAATGAAGAAAGTATGAATATATACATAATGTACAATGTACATCTAGGTCCCAAAACCCAACTTTTGCAAATGAGCTCCCATTTTAATGAAACCACTTCCTTGGATAGATAATTTTCTAACTTGAACTTTAAAAGTGAGTTTGGTGAATTTGGAGTTCATACGGAGCGGGAATTTAGCTTGGAAGTTGGACTTTATGGCTTTTTCTCTTTGGGATCTAGGAGCATTTATTTGAGGTAAAATTTATTTTGTATTTTTATATTTTTATATACATTTTTATAAACAAGATAGAGAAAGAATTAGATAAAAAGGAGTTGAAATGAAATTAATTAAAATACATGAAGTTTTGGGCTATTTACATGTATAAAACTTCTTTATTTTTGCGGCTTTTTATGTGTAATTTATTTTATACAATCTAATATACAATTAGTGTGTTTTATTTACAAGAGTTATTTTGTTAATTTATTGATTTTATGGACATTTATTTGGGATTTTACTCCGGGATTTTGCTAAGATCAAGATATTACGATGATGAATCGCGGATTCATCATGGACCAACCAGGAAAAACCCGACCCTCAATTATTTAAAAAATCAATTTTGAATAATAAATGATTTTATTAAAATAAAGTAATAAAATAACAAGTATTTACTATTTTTTGTAGTATTTTATTTATATTTTTATTTAGAGTTTATTTATTATAAATTACTTTTAAGGTTATATTTACATGTATATCCATCTATGTTTTGATTATTTATTATTTTCTTCTCATATTTTTTAAAATTATAACTTATTTTTATATACATAAATATTTTTTTATTAAACTTTTCTGATACAATATTTATACTTAAATAAATAGGGGTATTAAATATATAGGTATAAGTATCAGTATTTCATCTAACTATTTTTTATATTATTTTATTTTTTGTATTTTTTATGGTTTTATTCTATTCCAACTAGATACAAGTGTTATAATAATTTTACAAAATTATAAAAATATAAAATTATAAAAATAGTAAAGAATAAATAAAATGAATATTTTATATATGTAAACTATACAATAGGGGTCCAAACTTTCGCACCTTAACTCCAAAAAATATGAAACTACATGCATTAAATAGATTATTAAAAGTTATATACAATTAAAAATAATTTTGATACATCTGATTTTTTATTTGTGAGATAACGATCAAAGAAGTTGGAATTTTGACTTTTTATTTTGAGTATAACTTGTACACAGTATGCTATTTTTGTATAAACTCATTTTTCTATTTTTATTTTTATTTTTATCCAAAATTTAATGAAAAAAGTTTCTTTATTTGAGATATAAAAAATAGAAACTAAAATAGGTACCAAAAAAGACTTATTGATGAATAAAATAATGGGATTTAATGAATTATTGGCCCTTATCTCCCCCTACTTTATTGTTTGTCGACCTAATCATCAATGTGCCTTGATCTTGGGGTTTAGGGTCGTAAATACCTTTGGTATTTTATTCTTATTCTTTTTTATTTATTATGTAATTTTGGTATTAAAAATAATATTTTATACACAATAAATGGAACAATTAATGAATGTAAATTCGTACAAAATAATACTATTTACATGCATTAGCTAGGTTTTTAAGGTCAAAATGATATGATAGAGGAGATGAAATGGATATTCATTCATCCCCTTTTGAATTAATGAAAAACCATAGGGTTCTGTCAATCCATAAGGCGGATCAACAATCGATGCAATGACTGCTCAAGAACTTTATTAAATTCAAAAATTAACCCACAAATAAATATAAAGCAAAGCAACATAAATTGTGGAGTTAAAATTTATTATAACTCTATAAAAGATGTGTATAGGTGAAAGTGTGTATAGAGTGTCTAACACATGGAGCAAACATGAGAATGAACAAATTAATGCACAAAATTTTGTGTGCTTCTTGTTGTCTATTTGTTTTTGTGGGTTTTTTATTTTATGTTTTATATTTTTTATTTATTTTAATTTTATCTTTTATTTCCTTTTTATATTTTTTATATTTAATTCTTTTTCATTTTAAATATATGATATAAGAATATATAAGGCTATATAAAAAATGTAAGATAATATAATTACAAATACTAGTAAAAATAAAAAAATAATGAATTTGGTTTTAAATAATTTATTACTATTTCTGTGATTTTTAAGTATTTTATAAATTTTATATATTTTTAAAGTAAAAAATATCCCAAATCAGGGAAATAATAAATAGGCTGAATTGGAATAAAGATTAGAAATAGCAAAAAATATCCAAAAGCCTTAAAATCAATTTTAATATATAAATGATAATATAAAGAAAATTATAAAATAGAAAATGATTTCTTTTAGAATTTTTATTTTTTAGATTTTTATAAAAGATTTCGGGGTTTTTTTTATTTTTATGATTTTTCTTTTTTTTTCTTTTATCGATTTTTTGTTTTGAAGGCTTAAAAATACTTAAATAAATACAATATTTTTGGGAAATTATTCAAAATATTTGTATATTTTTTGGCATTCTATACTTCAAATAAGGAATATTTGTGCTTTTTTTATAAAATAGGAAAAGTTCTAAATTACAAATCTAAAAATATGGCATGAAAGTGTGTGCAAGTAAGAGCTTAAACCTATTTTTTAGATTTTTTGGAGCACGAATGCTAAATTTAATAAATAGAAATCAACTGCAAAATTTAATAAACTAGCAGGGGAACATATATAATTAAAATTAAGCTTGAGGTTCTTCCTGCTATTTTCCCAACAATATATAATTGTATTAAAAAATTCTAGGACTAAAATGAAATAAAAAACTATAAGGGCTTGTCTGCAAAAATGCCATCTAACATTGGGACGATACATGAGGTGACGTGGACTGGACTCAGATGCAAATAAGAAAACTATGAAGGTCTTTTTACAAATATTACAAAAATATTAAAATAACAAATGAATGTTTACTAAATAATAAAATACAAAAGTGATGGATGTAAAGTGCAAAATATCCAACAAAGGGCACTGCCATGTAAAGCTCCAGCATAACATTTTCACTGTCAGGTAGAACGAGCGACCTCTTCATTCTCTATATATGTCCCTACAAGGAATGTTTAAGAAGATCCAAAGCTTTATGCCTCTTACATCAACTTATGAGCAGCAAAAGACTTACAGGAATGCCACAATGGTTGGTGTATTCTTAGCAGCACTTGACCCACGGTACGAGGCTGCTCGTTCACAGATACCGGCGGATGCTACGATTCCTCCCATAGAGGAAGCTTTTCGCAGACTTAGCAGGATTATTGTCTCATCACATGCCTCTTCTTAGTCATCTTTCGCGATGGCAACCTCCCATGGTAGAGAGGAATCTTCACATTTCTGTGGTAGAGGAGGTTGTATCCGTAAGGATACATGCTACTCCAAGAATGGCTTCCCGACATAAGCTTGTGTAGGAGAACATGTTGACTCTCTCGCAACCTCTTCTTTGGATCAGAGATATGATGACATTGTTTCTTGATTGAGGGACATTATGCCTCCTACTAGTTCCAGTGCCTCCTCGCCTTCTATAGGGAGCAACTTAGATATCGTTGCTTCTGTTGATGCTAGTACCTCAGATAGAATTCATGCTTTTACCTCTTGTGGACCTGATATTACATAATTGATTATGGACTCTGGGGCGACACATAGTTTGTGTGGAGTCAGAGATCAACATACAACTTACAGACAGGTTCCTCCAGGGAGAACTGTTGTCATAGTCGATGGTACTCACTCTTTGATCACATGACAAGGGGAGATTAGTTTGGCGTCATAGATGCGTCTGCAGAATGTGTTGCATGCACCTAACTTTACTATGAATTTATTATCTATTAGTCATATTACAAAGGATTTACATTGTCGAGCTATTTTTGACCCATCGCCTCTTGTATTTCAGGACATTCTTACGGGCAGTGTGATTGGATGTGATCGTGAGCAGGACAACCTTTATCGAATGGTATGAACTCCATATGCATGCATATCCTCCCAATCCACAGGACCGTCTCACCTTTCATGTGGCACCTGCACTTTGGTCACCTTCCCTTATAGAATCTGCGTCAAGTTCTCCCTCAGATCTCACCTCGCTCCTTCAAATGTGAGGCATGTCAATTGGAAAAGAACCAACGGTCAATTTTCCCCAATCGTTGGATTCGGAGCAGTAGCTCCCATTTTGAGTTATTTCATGTTGACATTTGGGTTCCAAGTCGTATTCTTGATCACCAGTGACACATGTTTTATTTAGTTGTTCTTGATGATTTTTCTCATCTGTTGTGGATCTTTTTGATGAGGAATAAATCTAAGGCTGGAAATTTAGTTACAACATTTATCAATGAAGTGATTTTTATTCTTCTATCAAAATTGTGAGAACTGATAATGCATTGGAATTCTATACTCGTGCACTCTCACAATTATTTTCATCTCGTGGTATTATTCATCAACATCATGTGCCTACACTTCCCATCAGAATAACATTGCAAAAAGAAAGCATCGTCATTTACTTGATGTTACCCGCACTCTTCTTATTCAAAGTCGTGCCCCCTCATTCCTTCTGGGGTGATGCAGCTCTGATCGCTTGTTATGTTGTAAGTCACATGTCCTCGTATGTTTTTGGTGAGAAAATTCCCTTCTCACAGACATTTCCACAGAAGGAGTTGTTCTCGCTCACTCGTCGTGTTTTTGGTTTCGTTGCCTTTGTCCATAGGTTGTCTCCACGTGTTTGCTCCTAGAGTTGTCAAATGTGTTTTTGTTGGGTATTCCAGGACTCGGAAGGGATATCGATGATATGATCCATTACATCAGAAATATTATGTGAGCGCAGATGTTACATTCTTTGAGACAGTGATGTATTTTTCTCCTACATGTGACATGTTGACTTCATCATATTCATATAATGAGGACTACATGTCACCTCCACCTATGAGTTCACCATTGCCATAACCACCTCCATCGCAACCACCACCATCGTAGTTACCATCACCTCAGCTCAAGGAGGCACAGACTCCGAATATGATATGGTTGTCATCGTCACAGATGAAAAGATGTTGGATAGTGAATGGATTCTTATTTTAGGTTATTCTTACCATATGACTCCCAATAAGGATTGGTTATGCACATATGAGAAGATAGACTGTGGAAACATCATCATGGGGAATGATGGAATGCCTAAGATTGTAGGAATCGGCTCTGTGAAGATCAAGATGCATAATGGAGTCGTGGGGATGGTGATCGATCAGAAGTATCTCATCGGGGATCTCAAGGGATCCAAGCTGGAGTTCTACGAGCATTGTGTATTCAGGAAACAACACAAGAAGTAATTCCGTAAAGCTATCTACATGACGAAGGAGATGCCTGACTAAATCCATGCAGGTTGTTGGGGCCCTTCACGGGTCCCATCTTTAGGAGATGCCATGCATTTTCTATCTATTATTGATTATTACTCTAGGATGGTGTGGGTGTATATGATGAAGCACAAGAGCGACGCATTTCCGACCTTCAACAATGGAAGATCTTGGTGAACCAGGCTTCTAAGAAGGTGAAGCATCTTCTTATAGATAACGGGCTAGAATTCTGTTCGTCAGAGTTCAATGAGTTCTACAAGGAGGAGGGTATTGCGAGACACCTCACCGTCAGAGATATGCGACAACAAAATAGAGTTGCAGAACGAAGAAACGAACATGATGCTTTTGGAGAGAGCAAGGTGCATGCTCTTTAATGTTATACTTGGTAGAGCATTCTGAGCTAAAGTTGTGAATACAACTTGTTACTTGGTGAATTAGAGTCCCGCCTCTGCCATTGATTGCAAAACACCATGGAGGCATGATCTGGTAATCATGATGACTATTATGTATTACGAGTCTTTGGTTATGTTGTCTATTATCATGTTAGCGAAGGAAAGTTAGAACCAAGGGGAAAGAAAGGGACGTTTACAGGCTATGGTGCATGAGTATACGGGTGAAAAATCTGATCCATTACTGAGCATAGAATTATTGTTAGCAGGAATGTAACTTTTCATGAGAATTCCATGATTCACTTGAGTAGTGAGTCTGTTGATGCAGGGACAGGTGATGATGTGCACAAACAAGTAGAGTTTGAATTGACACCAAGTAGTGATTATACAATTGATCACACCACTCCTGATCAGGTTGTTGCTAAACAACCTGAAGCTGAGCAACTAGAGGAGAGGCAACCAAGTATTGCTACTGATCGACCCCGTAGAGAGATACATCAGTCGTAGAGATACATATTTGAAGACATGGTTGCATTTGCACTACATGATGCAGAGGAGGTAGTCTCTAGAGACCTCCACTTACAGAGAGGTCATAGCTGGGGCAGAATATAGTAGTGGATTGCTGCTATGGGTGAGGAAATGGAGTCTCTTCACAAGAGTCAGACATGGAAGCTTGTCAAGTTGCTAGAAGGGGAGGAAAGTTGTTGAATGCAAATGGGTTTTCAAGAAAAAAAAACATGAATATCAGGCAGTGAAGGCATTAGATACAAGGCAGGCCTAGTAAGAAGGAAGGTGCGGATACAACAAGATATTCTCACCCATTGTAGGACATACATCTATCAGGGTGCTACTAGTTTTTGTAGCACATTGAGACTTGGAGCTGGAGCAGTTAGATGTGACCACAACTTTCTTACATGGTGAACTCAAAGAAGACATTCTTATGAGCCAGCCAGAGGGAACTACATTTTAGGACAAGGAAGCCCATGTATGCAGATTAAAGAAGTCTATGTATGAGCTTAAGCAGTCTCCCGGGTAGTGGTACAAGAAGTTTGATAGTTTCATAACTGATCATGGGTTCAACAAGAGCCTATACAATTGTTATGTTACCACAAAAGGTAGAGGATGGCTCCTTCATCTATTTATTACTATACAACGTCGACATGATGATTGCTACCAAGCAGAAGAGTACCATTGATAATATGAAGAAGCTCCTTAGTTCAGAGTTTAATATTAGGACCTTGGTACAACGAAGAAGATTTTAGGGATGGAGATCATTAAGGATCATGTAGAGGGGAAACTTTCTTATCTCAGAAGAATTACATTGAGAAAGTTCTAATGAGAATTAGGATGTCTACAACCAAGCCTCTAACTATTTCATCCATTGCGAACATCCATCTCTCAGTTTCTTTCGCATATCAGTTAGACGTAGAGAAGGAACACATGTTACACGCTCCTTATGTCAGCATAGTTTGGAGTCATATGTATGCCATGGTATATACAAGACCTGATATTGCTCATGTTGTGAGCATTGTTAGCATATTCATGGGCAACCCAATGAAGGAGCATTAGCTAGAAGTCAGGTAGATTTTCCTCTATCTGAGAGGAACATCAGACATTGGTCTCATCCAAGGCTTCAAATGTCGGATTTCAAATTAGTTTTGATAGGCCCGAAAAAGGAATTTCGATAGAATTTTGGTGAAATGGTCAGAAATCGGGGAAATGACTTGAAAACTCTCTTTTTTTCAAATTTAAGATTTCTAATGTTGTTTAATCAATAAAGAGATAGCAATGCAAGTTTTTTTACTTATAATAAGATGTTATAATGATCAATACCTTAAATAACGATTTCAATCACCATATTGATAAATGTCTAGAGTGAAATTTCAGTATATATATTCAAATTTTGACATTCAATTTTTCTGTCAATTCTCAAAAGAACAATAATACTTTTATTATAGAGAATGAGTAGATAATTTTAAAATTGATATAGTAAATATCATAATACAAGTTTATAAGATCACATGATACACCAATCGCATAATATGTCTGCACTTACTAATATTAATCACTAAGTTACTAGTATTACATTCTTATTTGGGACGGGAATGAGATTCAACCGAACCACAAATTCCTTGGCGGATCCATGTACTCTTTCTGATTCCTTCCTTGGTGGAAAGGATACAGCTAGATCTTAGTTGAATAGATTCATTCTAGCTAAATGCATCGGGATTCTAGATAATTAGTAATAATTTCTATCTAGATTATGACCGATGGTTAAATGATAAGATACTACATGCTAACATTAATTTCTATGCTGGTTAGATAGCCTCCAGGATAGTAGTAGGCAGAATAATTCTTTCATTGTAAATGACCCATGTAACACTCTCAATACATGTTTGGCCTTTTTATTCAACATGCATGGCATTTGCACCAACGGTCATGAGATAATTATGATAATGTTGGTTTGTTAGCATGCTAGTCATGAGATGCATAACAAGCTGACATTTTTTAATGCAAAGATAAGAGGATGATTATCTGAAGTTAGCAGTCAAATGGTAAAAACCATATTTGGCTCTTCAAGATGGTCTAGGCAAAGATAACAAGATGGTTATATAAAGATTCACTCTGAAGATTATGAAGTTAGCATTCAAAGATGGAAAAAGCATATTTGGCATCTTCAATTATGCTAAAAAAAGATGTGTTATGAAAAAAGATGGTAAAAAACTCACCTTGCTTGGAATTTGGAAACTTGGCTCTCTAAGACTTAAGTTGGGTTGTGAACTTGTGACTTGTGAGATGAAATGAGACCGTATATATTATATTTATAGGATTTCAATAGGATTCTTAATGACCTTATTTTCTTACAATGGTGATTGGAATAGTGGTCTATATTGCAATGGCGGTTAAAATAGTGACCTATAACAGGGGCGGAACTAGGAATTTTATCAAGGCGGGGCCAACTAAACAAAATAAAGGATGGAAAGAGATAAAAGTGAGTAAAGCCTAGTTTTTTAACAAAAAGTGCCATCATGGGATTCAAACCTTGGTTCATTTGTTGGAGAAACAACACTTTGCCAATAAGACATTAAGCATTTAGTGATACTACTTGACATTATTTATTATATATTTAGAATGTAAGCAGGAGCCATATCAAAATTTAACAACATTATATAAGAGAAATGTAATAATTAAGGAGGGGCCATGGCCCCCCTAAGCTACATGCTAGTTCCGCCCCTGACCTATAAATTTCATTTAGTGGTCAAATAGTGCCCTATGAATATCAATTAGTGGCCTAGACATGACATATAGTGACCTAGGCATACCAAATTCTTGCCTAGGCATGTGGAGTCAAGGCCTACACATGTATGATTCGAAAGGAGTGAAAAATTGATCATTTCCACTGAAATCTGAGAAATCTATGAACAATTTCGATCGAAAATGATCAAAATGAACTGAAATGATCGAATTTCGATCAAAATTTCAGCCTAAATCCTGGAAAGTGATATTATATGGTTTCGATATCAGTACCTCCACGAAATCAAATTTCGATCGAATTTCGATCGAAGTTCACCGAAATTTAAGGCTATGGCCTCATCTACATATGTGATTCGGAATGTTTGGTTGCTGGATATTCAAATTCAGACTATGCTACAAATGTCTATGGGAGGAGATCAATGGCAGACTACGTCTTTACTTTGAGGAATTCGATCATTAGTTGGAAGGCTACCTTATAACCATCAATTACTTTGTGTACTACAGAGGCAGAGTACATGGCTTTGACATAGGCTGCAAAGGAAGGCATTTGGTTGATGGGTTTAGTTAGAGATCTCAACCTATAACAAGCTCAAGCTATAATATATTGTATAGTCTCGGTGTGATATGCTTAGTCAAAGATCAAGAGCATCATGAGAGTACCAAGCACATAGATGTCAGAAATCACACCATTCATTCAGAGAAGAGGATCGAGGTGAAGAAGATCGGCACAACAGATAATGCAACCGATATGTTCACAAGGCAGTTTCTGGGAGTAAGTTCAAACACTATTTGGACTTGCTCAATGTCGACAGTTGTCAGTAGCTCTAAGGAGGGGCTGGCAGCAGCATGACGAAGATTGGAAAAGCTTCTCAAATGATTCAATTTAAGGTAAAGAATGTTGATATGCCTTGCATCCTGACCATTTAACCCAGGTTGAAGAACCCAATATGCACTCCATCCTACCATACCCCAACAACAAGCCTAGGTGGGGGGGCAACGCCCTCGGTGAAAATTTTATGAATGGTTCTATTTGTATTTAACTATATGGATCCGTTTATTTCAAGGATCCGTCTGTAAGGGAGCACTATATAAACTCCCTAGGATTTGGGTTCTCTGTATCCTTTCTTTCTACATTTAGTAAAAAACGATCGCCGCTATCTAAGGATGTAGTTCAGTTACGGGTGAACCTTGTAAATATGTGTATTTACGTCTTGCTTGTTTGATCGTGTTTGTGTGGGTTTACTTTCGCAATTCGCAACACCTTTAAATAGGAGCAGCTTGATATTACTTCTATTTTGCTCCTATCATAAGTTGAATACATTATGTTGTTCGAATAAGTGAATTATCCCACATATCTACTAAGTACAAAAGAAGCACGAAAGAGCATATAATTGTTTAGTTTAGCATAGAATTAAATCAATTTCGAAATGAGATGGCCTAAGATAACAACCTAGGATTAATTACTACTGGTCAGGAGGACTCCCTGCATGGTGATAATTAAAGACAATGTTATCATGTGTATAGTGGATTAATAATGTTGATATACCTTGAATCATAACCATCTGATCCAGGTTAAAGAACCGACCGATGTTCCCCCATGCCACCATACCCTACCAGTACGGGGGGTCTCGGTATGATTATGGCTCTCGGTATCATTTGTATTCTTCTTTCTCCACATAGTGAAAAATAGATCACCGCCGCCCAAGGACGTAGCCCAGTTACAGGTGAATCTTGTAAATCCATGTGTCTTCATGTTTGCATGCTAGATCATGTTTGTGTGCTTCTGCAATTTACAACAAATAACAAGCTTAAATAGAAATAGACAAATCTTTGTGTAAACTCAAGATGGTTGTAAATTTATTCATTCAGTCTTACTTTTTCATTCTGACTCGGATTAGATCAATACAATCTTTGAAACATGAGATATCAGTGGCCAATCTGGGCCACTCTTCATATTATACCGCTCCATCAGTAGTGGGCAATCCTTGATTAACAACATTGACAAGGAAGAAGGAAGGCTGGAGTTTGGCAAAGAAAGCAACTGTTTGCAATTTGAGAACTTTAGCTGTGATAAGTTAGTGAGAGTGAAAAATAGTTCCTGAAGGTCACCATCCATAGAAATTATCTCCGAGTCATAAATATGCAACTCATGAAAATGTTGCTTGAAATGCCTCACGATTTCCAAAAGCAAATCCCATGCCCACCTGCTGATGGAAATTGCATCCTGGAAGGAAGCCGCTGGCCATTTGATCTCCAGCTTCCAAATAGAATCCTGGCCTTTGGAAACATAAAAGTGAAAGCCCCAGTTGCTACCTCCAACATTGAATGACCGTAAGGTTTTCTCCATGAGAGCTGTCACCAGTTCTTTCTCAAGTGGCTCAAACAGATTTGGACAATCCTCTATTAACAACTGCTGGAGAGAAGTCAAGCCATATAGAGATGTCATCAGCGACTGATCATATACACCACAGTTTTTTATATAAAAGCATTCGAGAGAAGCAGGAAGATAGCCACTTTGTGGCACTACATTTGAAAGTTGTGGGCAGCTCCCCGTGGATAATGATTCGACATTTCCGTATAGTTTGAGAGATTTGAGGGACTTCAAATTACCTAGAACATGTGAAATATCAGCAGGATCATGGTATAACCAACTTGGTAATACCTTGCCAATATAGCCATCAATTTCCAAATATTCAAGATAATCACAAGGCCTCAGTGCTTCAAGTACTCCTTCCGCGATTTCTACATCAACAATACTGCCCTCACTCCATTCAAGTGCCAATTTGGCCAAGTACACCTTTCGTTGTAAGTTTGCTTTTCTTGCCTCTTCATGTCCTGAAACATTTTCAAGAGATGTAATTGTAAGTGATCCTTGAAGCATGTCCAAGTTTTTCAGCTCTTCAATCCCCCATCCATTCACCTTGTCAACGTTAAAACTTTTCAACCATCTCAATGAAGTCATTCTTCCAATTCTGTCTATTGTATGCAGTAATTCTGTTTCAGCTTCAAGAGTCTTCAAATTCACCAAGTTATCCATTCCATCAGGCAATTTCGATAAGGAAGTATACTCTAACATCAGAACTTGTAAGTTGTGGAGAGAGGTTAATGACTTGGGTAACTCTGAGATCCCTGTATGAGATAGGTCTAGATTCCGAAGGTGCCTCAGATTGCCAATGGAACTGGGAAATTCTGTCAACTTTGGACACTCATTCACGGACAGAAATTGTAAATTATAAAGAGAGGTCAATGACTTGGGTAATTCCGAAATCTCTGTGTCAGATAGGTCTAGATATCGGAGATGCTTCAGGATACTCACTGAATCAAGCAACTCACTACACCTGCACTTGCGCAAACCCAAAGCACGTAAGCTTGTTGATTCTTTAAGCCATCCCGGAAGAACACCATGAACATTAGTGTAACCATCCTGATATCCGATGGACAAGACTGTTCGCAACTTGTGAAATGACACATCGTTATCCATGTCCAAGTCTGAGAAGGACAAATGCCGCAGCTTAACCGGATATTTCTTTGGTTTAACTCCATAATCAATTCGTAATAATTCCTCTTGAGCAGCATATTCGGAGACATCATGGATAAGATTATGCATACTTAGAAGCCCATGTTTGTCTACTTGGAAGAATGACCTGCTTATCAATTCACGAATAGCATCCCTTGCACAATCCTCAGGCCTCATCTCAGTTTTGGCATGAAAAATATCATGAGCCATCCATATATAAGCCAAGTGATCATCGCTAAATATATAGCCTTTTGGGAACAATGAACAAAGTAAAAAGCATTGTTTCAAAGTGGGAGAGAGATATTGATAGCTCAACATAAGACTAGGGAGAATGTCATGCTCCAACTGGCCTTCTAGTTCCCAAATTTCACTTTTTAATACCCTCTTCCAATGAACTATGTCAAGGCTGGTGCTTAGGAGCCGTCCAACTGTTTTCGCAGCTAAAGGGCAACCCACAAGCTTTTCAACTATCTGTGCACTGATTTCTGTGAGATCACTGTATTTTTCAGGAGAAGCATTTCCAAATGCGCTTTTTTTAAGGATATCCCATATATGTTCATTGTGTAAGCCTTTCAAATTAATAGGATCAATATGCCCGTTGATGGATCTGACAACATTATGGCTTCTCGTAGTTAGCACCACTTTGCTTGCACTATCACCCAATTTCAAAGGCTTAAGAAGTTGTTCCCACAAGTAAGGATTTTCATTCCAGACATCATCTAGGACCAGCAACAGTTTCTTTCTCTCTATCAACCGGACTACTTCATTATGCAGATACTCTAAAGATTCTAAACCATTGTAATTGGTCATCTCCTTGAGTATTTTTATAAGGTCAAAGTTCTGAGAAACAAAAACCCAAATTCTAATATCGAAATATTCTTTCACATCATTGTCATGGAACACAAGTTGAGCTAAGGATGTTTTTCCTACCCCTCCCATACCCACGATGGGTAAGACATGGAGCTTTGTGATGTAACTTTCACCATCACTCAACGTCAGCAATTTTACTATTTCGTGCTTAACATCTTCTCTGCCAATTACAGGTGAGTCAACGTCCAAGAGTGAAGTAATCTCTCGCCCTCGTGCCTCATTTTGGCTCCCTTGGTTAGACATTTCCAACTTTTGCAGGCCAAGATCTTTCATCTCATTTCTGAGAGTATCAAACCTTTTATTTGTGAATTTAATCCTGTTTAATAAACCAATTTGTTTGACCTGCATAAGTTTAAATTTTAAGAGTCAATGGAAATGTGAACAAAACTCAAGTAAAAGTAACACGTATTCTAGTAAATTAACTATAAGGGAGAATGAAGTTCAAGGGTAATCTAGGGTCAAGAACAACCTTAATCATGCATTAAATTAAGACGCAAGGGAGCATGTTGAAGACAGGTGTGTTGATCAAGCATTTATCTCTGATGAAAGTAAAGAGAATGCTGTAATTTTTAAAAAAAATGTTTTTAACTTCTATAACAAGAACAATGGTTATCTTTCCGTTGATTTAGACACATACCCTTTAGAAATCTGACCATCACACTGTCAAGGAAATACTTAAGTTTTTTTCAGTATTACTTCAAATTTTGTTGCAAGAATCCTCTTTATGCTAAAGAGCTCTTCTTTATCATTGCCAGTAAGAATTATGTCATCCACAAAGACAGAAAAATAGACCTTTTTTCACTCTTCCTTTCGATAAAGAGAGTATGATCTCCATTTGCCTAACTTTAGCCATTTTTTTTATCATGAACATACACAGACATCCAAATCACACTCTGAGTGATTGCTTAAGCCCATATAACACTTTTTTCACCTTCAACTCTTATTCATTTAATTGTACCTAGGAGGCATCTTCATTTATACCTCCTGTTTAAGGCTTTCATTCAAAAAATTATTTTTTACATTCAACTGATACGTTTTCTATGGGAGTTAGAATGACAAGACAAATGGCAACTCTGACGGTGTTCATTTTAGTCAAATGAGCAAATATCTCGAGATAGTCAATTCCATCTTTCTGATTGTAACCTCTTGCAACTAATCGAGCTTTGAATCTATTTCCATCGGTTGTATACTTGTCCGTATAGATTCATTTTGAACCAACCAGATAAGCACCTTTTGGAATGTCAACAGTACCACACGCGTCATTGTTTTCCATAAAATATATCTCATTCACAGCGTTACTCCATTTCGGATGACATTGAGCTTCATCAGCATTCCTAAGAATATTATAAGGGTCCAACAAGGTAACAAAACTTTTGTAGCTTAGACTCACATTAAAGTGAGACAAAGTTTTCCACAGGATAACGAGTCAACAACCCGACCAACTTGCAGCCTTTCTCACAGCAATAGGGTGATCATCCACCAAATTCTCAATATCATCAAGCATATCATTAACATTATCAACAAGAATATCAAGGGAAGAAGAGCTACTTACAAAACTATCACGATTTGAATTATCCTATAAGAGATTGGGAATGCAATTTGCTATCATATTTTCCTCAAGTTGAACATTGTTATACACAACCTCTTATGTCATAAGTTTGATCAAAGAGTATGTTATTATCATCATTATCGTTTTGCATATCTCCATGAAAATCATGAACCATTTCTTGAATTTCATTTAAAAGGTAAAGAACCCACTTTATCTTCCACATTCTCATATCATTATGCTCGCCTTGAGGAAAATTATTCTCATAGTAGGATTTACGTCCATAGAAGGTGGCATCCTTACTCACATGCATTTTCCTTGTATATTATAATAACACTTTTATCCTTTCTGAGTACTAGAGCAACTAAGAAAGATACACTTCATACCCCTCAGTTCCAACTTCCGTAGACCAGGACCAGAGTTGTGAAAAAAAACATATACAACCACACACACAAGAATCCAGACTGAAGGGGTATTTATCAAGATTTAGAATAAAGAAAGGAAGCCTTTTCTCAATCATAGTAGGACGGCTATTAATGAAATAAGCAGTCATTAGTGTAGCTTCCCTAAAAAAATCTTAGAAACATTCTCTCAAAAAGAAGAGCTCTTGTAACATCCAATAGGTGACGATTTTTCCTTTTAGTTATACCATTCTGTAAGGGTTACATCTGCAAGAAGTCTCGTGAATAATCATTTTCTCTTCAAGGAAGACATGGAGAGATCCCTCCGAGTAATCTCTAGCATTATCAGTCTATTTTTTACTTTTGTGGCATACTGATTGTTTATCATGCTAACAAAGGTCCAAACACACTTAGTACTTTGTTTTGTTCTTTAAGTACACATAAGTATGATGAGAGAAATCATCACTGAAAGTGATGAAATATAGGTGACCTCCCAAGATCTTCATATTAGATGGACCCCAAACATCAGAGTGGATACTTTGGAAAACGAAAGTACTTATATTACATGAAATAGGATAGATAGCTCTAGTTTGCTTGGATGATGGCACACTTCACAAAAATGAGCCTTGTTTCCAACTTTGTTGCATAATTCATAATATAAATAATGAGGGGTATGATAATTAGGGTGACCAAGAGTCGGTTCAGAGTTGACATATCACCAGCTTCCTTATAAATTGTCACTGCAATCCAAGTAGAGGCAATACAGGCAGGAAGGCGGTGGAAGCAATCGGCAACCAAACTAATCCTAATCTGCTTCCCCGTCCCCAAGTTTTGCAAGCATAAGACTCTACATCAAAAATGATAGGCAACTAAGACTTTTGGTGATCCCATATACATACAATAACTAAATCGAAAAATCAGACATGAAAAGCATCCTTCAAAAGAAATTTCGCAACGATAGATATGCTCCCTTTTCATATCATGGTGAAAAAAGACCCATCTACCAAATTTACACATTATCTTCTAAGGGGAAGTCTATAATCATGGAACATCTTAGAGTTACCTGTCATATGATTGCATACACCACTGCATATAGTCCATTCATCATTAAATAAATGTTTACATTCACATTTCTTTGCAGCCATGGCAGCATTCGTAAAATCTCCATGGCGTGTACCCTTGTTAGAAATAGATATCTTCTGGACATAAGCATGAAGATCCATTATCTAATCATCTATTAGTCTCTTGCGTTCAACAGCCATCGTCGCGGATTTTTTCTTCTTTGATCATCTTTCTCTCAGGATGAAGTTCTCTGCAATAGCCAATCACATAACCAATTTTCTTGCAATGTCCATACTTATCCTTCCAATAACCACTCTTACTTGTTTTTCTCTGCAGAGCAAACCTGTCAAATGAAGAGGCAAGTTCATCCTTCATGACAACACAATGTTGTTCTTCATATTTAATGGCATGATAGGCCTCCTCAATGTTAGACATATCCTTTTCATCAAGAGCTGACTCCTAGTAGCCTCGAACTCATTATTAAGGGAACCAAGGATCATGAAGATCCTTTTCTTCCAAATCTCATCCCAATATTTTTTATGATCAACACGACTCATCCAAGTGTCAACACAATGATAGTTAATATTCTCCTATTTTTCTTTTAGAGTAGCATAATACTCTGCAATGGACATTTCCCATTATTTCATATTGTAGACTTCCATGCTCAGCTAATACATCCAAATATCATGTTTCTTCTACCCATAAATAATCTCGAGCATGAGCCACTATTCTTAAGCATATTTCTTTCAAAGAAGAAGTGGTTGGATGTCCAAAGACATAGCATTGATGATCAACTTCATGCGTGAATTGTCTTCTACATACCATGCTCATGTGATTTGTCAGCAATAGCCAAAGTTTTTTTCCGTCCATCATTGTAACCTCTTCGACCTCGTGAGGCTAACACTACTTCTATAGTAGTATAGCACATCAAGTGATTGTTTTTTGTTAATTTAATCATGGTAACCTGAGTTGATACATTATCAAGGCTGATAATAAATGTCTTTATGGTATCCTCATAAACCATAGAAAAATGGAATCACAGCACATCATATAAAACACACTAGAAGATAAAAAAACAAAGAAAGAACCAAAGGAAATATTACTCACAAATGAAGGACCCATAAGGTCCTACACATAAAGGGAGATCACAACAAGCTAGTCACACCAAGAAGACCACCCACACACCTAGGGCTTCTTGAAAAGGCCATCGGTGTTTCTTCATTCGCTGCCAAGAAGACCACCGATAAGGTCTTCTTCACCAAATGTAGAGGAGAGAGGGAACACCGTTCACGGTACCAGGGCACGCACAATGAGCACATGGGGTGTAGAGGCACGCTGGGTTCCTAGGGAAGGTCCACGTGTGCATATGGGTATGTAGGTGAGTGTGGCGAGGACCAAATAGGTGTGCTTGGATGATTGCTAGTAGAATCGCGTGAACTACACGAGGGACCTCAAAAATGACGTCACTATGGTTCGAGACAATAAAGAACATGATCACAGCGAAAGGTGTACCATGGCCTCGATGAGGCTCTACTGACGTGCTAAAGATGAGCAAGAAAACCACGAAGAAGAATAAGAAGACGGAGATTTACATGGAAACCATATGGAGAGGGGAAAAACCACGGGATACACAAATCCTAATCTCCCTTATTTGGAGACTAAGGCATTCTTCACTAGAGTAGACGTCAATGAGGATGGATAAGTACAATATATAAGAGAATCAGTAAACGGTCCCTCATTCATGGACACGATTACCAATATAAAACATAAAACAACTCAACGAAGACCTTGATTCCATGAGCTCCTTGATTATTAGTTATAGTAAGGTTCGAATATAACTATATTGGTAAATCAGCAATTGTGTATTTGACCCTTGGCATCAAAAATTTTAAAAAAATATTTGTGGCTCATGGAAAAAAAGCTTCTACATGAAATATGATAGATAAAAAGCATTTGTTTTACATGATCTATCAACTACTTCAAAAGAACGAGGAGGTGGATCATGATATCTAGATAAAGAACAATATGATGCTACTTGTAGAAATTGAAGAAAGATGAATTTCGTTCTTGCTTTTAAATTGACCGTGCCCACCCCCTATGTATGTCTATTATCTCTGCATTTTTGTCGGTAGTGTTATCTATTGCGAGTAGCGGAAGCAAACAAGCACAAACCAAACAAGTAAACACGCAAAATCTACGAGGTTCACTCTTAACTGGGCTACGTCCTAGGACGACAACGATTGATTTCATTATATGTGGAAAAGGGAAATTACATAGGATAGGGAAAATCCAAACCCTAAGGAGCTTATATAGTACTCCAAGTGCAAACAGATCCTAAAGACAAATAGATCCAATTGCCCAAATAGAAAAGACACCGTTTATACATTTTTTCTTTGGGCTGTTTCCCTCGATCCCCCACGATGGGGAGCGAACCTGCTCCCCCTAGACCACCACCCCCACAAGATCGTTGACCTGGTAGAGAGACCCCATCTGATACAGCGAGCTTCGCACGCATGTACTACGAAGAGTGCAGAAAAACGATTCTTCAACTGGGCCAGTAGAACATATGCCTAGGATTCAAGGCATATCAACAATCTCCACCTCGAATTAAATCCTATGAGAAGCACAATAAGCTCTGCCCCCGCTAGCCCCTCCTTGGTATTATTGCCAATTGTCGACATTGACCAATCTTAAGAAATAAAAAATGGCGAAGCTTTCTCCAAGTTTTAAGTAGGGTCGGCTACATGGATTATTGCTCAAATACATGTTGAAAGATCCAGCTATTTTGACATTGAATAAGATCAAGCAATGTTTGAACTTACTGCTAGGAACTTCCTTTGTGAATATATCTACTGATTATCTATTGTACCAACCTTCTTCACCAAGATTCTCTTCTCAGAACAAATGAATTGATAGACGACATCAATATGTTTGGCCATCTTATGATGCACTTGATATTTAATTAGGTATATTATATTGAGATTGTCCTAACATACGATAGTCTAATCCTATTATAGATTGAGATCTCCTACTAAACCTTTCAGCCAAATGCCTTCCTTTACAGCTTTTGTCAAAGCTTTGTACTATGGCTCTGTGATAGACAATGTAACTGATGGTTGTAAAGTAGTCTTTCAACTAATGACTGAACTCCCAAAATGTAAAG
Organism: Ottelia alismoides; assembly: GCA_037367405.1. Taxonomy (NCBI): domain Eukaryota; kingdom Viridiplantae; phylum Streptophyta; class Magnoliopsida; order Alismatales; family Hydrocharitaceae; genus Ottelia; species Ottelia alismoides. The sequence continues at coordinate 280,874 of JAZKJV010010676.1, read as the reverse complement.
ACATGGCATGTCATTGATCTCCTCTTATATACATCTGCATTAGAATCCGAGTCTGGATATTCAACAACCGAACATTCTAACCATATCTATAAATGAGTTTAAATGCCAGAAGTTCCTTTCATATACCAAAAAATTTGTTTGACTATCCTCTATAACTCTTTCGATGGGTTTGCCATGAATCTGCTAACAAACATCACATCATGAGCAATATTTGGTCATGTGCATACCATTGCATATATAAGACTCTCAACTACACTGGCATAGGGAATTCGTGATATGTGCTCCTTTTCTACGTTCGATTAAGGTGCAAGATAAACTAAAATGGGATATTTGAATCAGATAGAGAACTTAGAGGCTTTATTGTAGACATCTCAAATACTTTTAAGACTATCAATATAATTCTTTTGATATAAGAAAAGTTTTCCTTCTGCACAATCCATGATGATTCACCGAGATCCTTCATGTTGAATTCTAAACTAAGGAGATACTTCAGTCTCTTCAGATCATCTGTGGTACTTTTCTTTTTGACAACAATCAACATGTCGTCGACATAGAGCAACATATAGATGGAGGACCCATCTTCCATCTTGTTATGGTAAACACAAAAATCGTATGGATTGTTGTTGAACACAAGACTAATCATGAAACCATTAAACCATTTGTACCATTGATTAGGAGACTTCTTGAGCCCATACAAGGACTTCTCCAATATGCACGCATAATCTTCCTTGCCTTGAAATATGAATCTCTCTGATTGACTTATCAAAATGTCCTCCTCGAGTTCACCATACAAGAAAGCTATCGTCACATCTGACTAATCTGGCTTAAAATCTCGATGCGCTACAAGATAATAACACTCTAATGGATGGATGTCTTACAATGGAAAAAATATCTTGTTGCAGTATACACCTTCCTTTTGATTGTATCACTCCCACTGCTTGAGACTCCGATCTTCTCCTAGACCCATTTGCAACTAACAACTTTCCTCTTTGTAATGCAACCACATCTTCAAAACTCTATCTCTAAGATAGATGCATCTCTCTACGAGACCGGTCACTAGCAACACTATGTTGCCTCTCCTTTGGTTTCTTAACTTCAAGCTATTTAGCATCAGTCTGATCAGAAGTGGTATCATCGATTGCTTAATCGCTACTTGGTGACAAACTAAACTACACCTCGTCGATATCACCATATATTCCTAAATCAACAAATGTGTTACTCGAGTGAAGCATAGAATTCTCATCAAATGTAGCATTCCTACTAATAATAATTCTATGGAGACCAAATTATGTATCATTTTACTCTCGCATCGTAACTTGTATCAACCCCTTTATTTTCCCTCGGTTCTGACTTTCCTTCACTAATATGGTAGTAAGCAGCACTACCAAAGACACAAAATTTAATAAACATGATTACATGGCCATACCTCAAAAGGTGTCCCGTAGCCGATAGCAGAAGCAGGAGTCTGATTCATCAAGTAACAAGTTGTATTCACAGCTTCGGCCAAGAATTCTTTATCAAGACCAACATTTAAGAGCATGTATTTTGCTCTCTCCAAAAGCATCATGTTCATTAGTTCTGCAATTTCATTTTATTGTCCCCGACAAGATGGTGTCTCACAACACCATCCTCCTTGCAGAATTCATTAAACTCTGACGAACAGAACTCCAATCTATTATCAGTATGCAGATGCTTGATTTTCTAGGAAGTTCGGTTCTCTATCAAGATCTTCAACTGTTTGAAAGTCCTAAATGTCTCGCTCTTGTGCTTCATCATGAACATCCAAGCCACCCTAGAATAATCATCAATTATAGATAAGAATTACATGGCACCTCTTAAGGATGGAACAAGGAGATGCCCTAACAATCAATGTCAATGTAATCAAGCATCTGCTTCGTCATGTAAATTGCTTTATTGAACTGTTTTTTATGTTGCTTTCCAAACACACAATGCTCATAGAACTCCAACTTGGATTCTTTGATATTTCTTATAAGACCTTCCTTTGAGATTTCTTATGAGACCTTTCTCATTGAGGATACTTATCCCCATCTGGCTCATGTACCCTAACTGCATACGGCACAACTTTGATTCAAATTTCACATATTGAGATACCATTACAAATGAACATGAAACTATAGCATCATGCATGACATATAGGGTTTCCTACTTGTTACAATTGATAACAACTACCCCAGCTTTGACAACTTACAAAACTTCACCCTCAACGCCACACACACACATATATCCTAGGGAGTATAAACCTTCGAGGGATATAAGATTCTTTCTCAAATCAAGAACATGACGAACTTATGTCACTTTTCTCACGACTCCATCATGCATCTTGATTTTCACAAAGGAAATCCATGCAATTTTGCATAGTGCATCCTTCCCTAAGATGACTTTTCCATAATAAATCTTCTCATAGGCGAAGGATCAATTTTCACTAGGGTTATATGGTAAGAAAAACATGAATCAAGTATTCAAGTACTATCAATCATCATTTTATATGTGACAGTAATGACCAAATCATCTGCAGAATATCCACCTCCCTAAGCCACTATAGAATTGGTGGCCTTTGCTTCTTCATGCAATCTTTCCTTCAATGTTCTGGTTCCTTACAGTACTTGCATATATCCTTAGAGTTGTGATTCTTTAACTTCGACTTTTGTCTTCCTTTCTTCGTATTCCAAGAATCACTATGACTCTTCTCATGAGTCATAATTAATCCCCACAACATGAGAGTCCTGTTTGCCAGAAAATATCTTTCATGTGTGTGCAAACTCGTGCGAGCTTCCTCTAGATTATCTTTTTATCTTCGAACAATAAATGGCTGAAGAAATTTTTATATGATAGTGGAACTGAAACTAAATAATCAAATCGCCATCATGGTCTTCTATTTTAAAATCTATATTTCTTAAATCCATCAACAATATATTTAAGTGATCTAGATATTTTGAAATAGAAGTAACTTCTTGTAGACAGAGAGAAGTGTTGCTTTAACAACTTACTGGTTAGAGACTTTGTCATATATAGACTTTGGAGGATTAACCACAGATCTGCCATAGTTATCTCATCAGCAACCTCAGTAATGATTTCATCCTCCAAACATAGTATGATGGTTGAAAGCATGTTCTCTTGTACCATTAACTCGGAGGGCTCGAGTGCTTTCTCCCTCTCCTTGTCCAATGGCGCCCAGACGCCCTGCTACTTGAGAAGGCACGAACCTTAATCTACCTTAAACTAAATCCGTTCTTTCATGTTTATTTCTCGATCTTCTGATTTTGCTACATTATGTCCTCAATGAGCCAGACGAATCCGATGTGTTGATGCCAGTTTGTTACAAATAGCACAAGCAAACACAGCATTAACCAAACAAAAAAACGCATGTGCGCAAATATTTACGACGCTCACCATTAACTGGATTATGTTCTCAATGGTGGCGATCGATTTCACTAAAGAAGGGAAATTACAAAAGACACTAAAATCATATCCCTAGGGAGCTTATATAGTACTTCCATCACAAATGGATTCTACTGACAAACGGATCCAATTAGCTAAATAGAAAAGAAATCATTTATATAATTGTGTTTGGTCCCCCTTAGACCACCCCCCCCTCCCCAAATAGACTCGCTGATAGGGCAACGGAACCTTCATCCGTTGCGGCAGGCTTCATCCGTCCTTCTTGTAAAGAGTGCAGAGAAAGAAATTGTTCTTCAACAGGTTGCCACGTTCAGCAGAACAGATGGTTAGGATAAAGGCATATCAACATTTTCGATTGCATGTGAGTTGCGTTTATATCTAAATCATATCTTATGTATATAATCAGATATCCCCCGTAAAGAAAGGATATTACTGCTTAAAATGATGCCTGAATCAATAGGAAATTATATAACCAGAATTCCATTTTAACAGAGTTTGTCATTGAAGTTTGAAAATAAAGGCTCAGAATAATGCCAGTTACAAACTCAAATCCCCAAATTTAGAATGGAAAAAAAGGTTCCCAGTCCCCACCTTGAAAAAAAAACTCGAGCCAAACATGTATTATTTGAACTGCTGCAAGTTAATAATAATCCAGGCATTAAAAACAGCGTTCTGATTTGTTATAAAAACGTACCTTCGCCTTGATAATCGTCCGGACGTGACCCTTCCTTTGCAGCAGCAACGCAGCATCGGTGGAGTACTCGTCGAGCACGTCCTCGGCCTCGTAGGCAGCATCCTTGAGCTCGCTGAGCCAAGCTCGTATCCCAGAGCTCTTGATCTGCTTGGCCTCCGCATCGTCCAACAACTCTCTCACGACCTTGAGCTTTCTGTCCAGTGAACCGATCTCATCGAGGAAGGCATCCTGCTTCAAAGCGTTGGCAACCTTCATAGCCTCATCGACTGTGAAGGAGATGAGCTTCTCCACCACGGCGGAAACCACTGCCGTTCCCACTGCTGCTGCAAAGCCCGCCATGTCGATCAACTCTGCTTCTCTCTCTCTCTCTCTCTCTCTCTCTCTCTGATACGTGATGGAGCTTCCAATATCTTATCTTAATCGGGCCCTCCGGCTCCCAATAATTTGTGCCCTTCCTTTTTTCTGTTAGGAGCGGATGTGAAGCCGTTATTGGCATTCCCAAACTCGTTATATGTCTGTTATTTTAATCCACCACAATTTATAAAAGGGTAAAATGTGGCTGCTCCGGAGTCAGCCGATTGTTCCCACCTTCATTTTCCTCTAATTTTTTTATTTTTTTGGAAAATAAAATTTTGTATATTCATTATTATATCCCTCTAACATTATATTAAAATTTAATCAGAAACAGAGACTCCTACGACCTCCATCCAAACATGGTCGATTCAAAAAATCCTACGACCGTTAAAAAAATGACGTCCGGATGGAGGGCCTAGGAGTCTCTGTTTCTGACAAAATTTTAATAGAATGTTAGAGGGATATATTGATGAATATAGACATTTTTATTTTCTAAAAAAATAAAAAAATTTGGAAAAAAAATAGGGGTAGGAGTAGCCCCGTTGGCTCTCCCAGGGAGCAGCCACATTATTCCCTTTATAAAATTGTTATTATTAATGGCTATCTACATTCTCCCGATCCAACGGCTACCATACATGCAGTAAGTGTCCAATGTGCATATCACATACTAGTGTACTTTAAGAGTGGATGTGAGTGATTTTGTTTCATAATAATGATAGATTACATGTAGGGTATTATGTAAGCTAATAAATGACAGATTCGCCTCTATTGATTGTTGTTACGATTGGTGGAATGTGTGTCGTATTCTAGAGGAAAGATAGTTATGTTGAGGAGGGATCTATGCCTCCTTAATATACAAGATGCGGGGAAGATAAGAGCAAAAAATCATTACTAAGCGTAAAAGGGAACACATGAGTTTTAGTAAGTTTCACCATCAGAATGGTCTAGGTCCTAAGAAAGATGGTTGAAGGATTGATAGTAGGAATCAAGTCGAGTCATGAATCTCAATGGGATTCAACATCTTGAAACTATAGCATAGCATTAAGTACCTCCCTCTGAAAGGTTTAAAGAGCAAGGTCATAGCTCTAGAGATTGTTTCCAGACCCAAGTGAGGTTCAAAGACCTCGCCAATGTGAAACAGGTTTTTGTATCCTACATCGAGCATCTCATCCCTAAAATGTTAGGAGTAAGCAGGTACCACTTTGGAAGGCTAGGTGAATGTCACACTAAGCTAAAGATCTTGTGTCTCCTTGTATCAATAAGGATACAAATTCAGAGGTGGATACCCTAAAATCATTTGTCAGATCTCGCAAAACCACTTGATATGGACCTCTTGAGATGCCACCCAAGAGGAGGAGCATCATGCAATCCTTATACCACAATTCTAGACGAGTAAATCCTATGGAAGAAAAGTCGATCCCTGATTTGAGCATCTCGAACTCATTTTCTTCTAATTGCCTTCAATAGGGGAGCTACTTAGGGATCATAGAGGAGCTTTTTGGGTGGTTGGATTTGCAGAAATAGAGGAGTGAGCGAGTGACCTCCACAACCCTCTTCTTTTAGGAAAGGAAGGGCTTCTAAGCTGTGCAATGACTTTAAAGTTATCGAAATTACTCCCTTTTTTTATTTTTGTCTTCACAAGACGACTCCATTGGTTGCATCTCACTCAAGAAATCCTCTCATATAGGTTGTTATGTACCTAAATATGTAACAACTAATCAAATTTCCTTTCATGTAGGTCCACCCCAATCAAATTGGAACGCATTCCAATAGATATCACTCAAAATACTTCTAATACCTAAAACAATCCCAAGAGAAATTTTGAATCTAGAGTCGGATATAAATTCAGATCGAATTAGCCATGTAAAGGAGTTTCCTAAGGCATAGGTGTTATACTTGTATGGTAATTAAGATTAATATAATAATTAATTGACTCATTTGTGTAATTCAACTTAGATAAGATCTTAATCAAATTAAGTCAAGTTTCAGCTAATCGAGGTAATGACCTAATCAATTGAATCAACAAATAGCTACTCACACACAACCTTCGTGGCTTTAGTTATAGGCTTCTTGTGCTAATCATCATCCTCTTAGGTACCTCGTCCATAGCTTTACACTTTTCCTTCAAATTAACCTTTTACAAAGAGTCGGTCGCCTTTGTAGAGTCCATGATCACTCCAAATTTAACTACATATTCCTTAGTGTATACACACCCCATAACAAGTTTGTTACATTATAGTGCAATAGAGATACTAGGTGCAAGCTCCATAGAATAGCCTTCTACTACCTCAGGGAGGGTGTTACTACCATTTATTTCTGTCGCCTTGAACCTTCAACATGTCCTATGTCATTACACATGTACAAAAGTCATTGTCATTGCATGTGAAGGTATCCATTAGTATCAAAGCTTACCATTGAGCATATTATCATCGTCTTTCCTGCACAACATTTCTAGGTGCACCATTTTTCTCATAGAGGAGGGTATATATGAGGGGAAGGATTAACACAGCCTCAAGGTGTTGACCATCTTAATTAGAGAAATTTATTTATATTTATGATTTTATATTAGTTAAATTCAAGATATATTTAGAGTTGTACTAAAAGTCAATTTCTTCTTGTATTTATTAATTAAACATGGTATGGCATTAGTACAGTGCACCTATTGTACCTACCACACAAAAGATCGGGGATCAAATCTCCCCGTGTAGGTGTTGTGTTAGGTAGTCCGCATCCAGCATAAAAAAATATTCAAATCCTTCAACCTAGATTTCAGCAAGAATCCATGTAGCCGACACTACTTATAGTGGGGGAAGGCTTCTCCATTTATTAATTAAAAATTCATAGGTTCACAAATGCCTTAAAATCCAAATTATTATGGGAATAAAATCAAACTTTATGAAAACAGACATAAAACCAAATACCTTCCTATGATTTGATACATATTCATTGGTTATACCTTTTCACATAAATGATCATATATGTAAATATTTTAGAAGAAAGGATATTTAGTTGTAAAAAATGGCATTTATCTTATCAAGTACATTAAAATTCACAATTTAACAAAATTGTGACTTGACCTTATCAACGACCTTTGTGGATGATAGAATCTTGTGAAAAATGCTCAATTGGTCTATCCATAGATTTTGTCATAGAGATCTCATGATCATAAATGGTAATGAGATAAAGAGTTGCAAACTTTTATGAAGGCCATTCCAAAATCCCATACTATATTTTAAGGTGTTCTTACCCTAAAACATTATTGATAGGAGTCAAGTGGACTAAATCCTCATGTTGGTGGGGAACCATGGATCCTTGTACCAACAATACAACCTCCATTGTTATCACTTTATATAAAATTTGGGTATCCCTAAAGTGCGACAAGGACTAAGCCCATGGAAGGGACTGGTTGTACCATACATTATAGTGCCTCCGAACAACATTTGGCGCATTCAACCAAAGAATGTATTGTAAATAAGACACTGTGTACCCTAGTACATGAATGGTTGTAAGGGCCTTCCTAGCAACCTTTAACCATTAATTAGTGACATTGGTGGTGGAGGAACCCTTGAATTCTAGGATGTAACCTTTGGAATAAGAGTAGATGACTCCATGGCACCTTTGAAGAGTCACCCTTTAGTGATGGTGGTGGAGGGAAGGAGGAGGTTGCAGTGGAAATGGTGAGAATCGAACACTGTCTCCACCATCGTAGTGGACTGTGGAATTGTCAAGCTTCTTGAATCTATGTTTGAGGGGAAAATATCGCTACTCCATGCTGTAAAGCATCATAGTCATTGTAACTAGTTGTTGTGTGAGATTCTTGTCTAATCACGTCATCATGCATGGCTTCATATGACTCATTTAGGGGAACGATTATCCTAAGAAAGGGATCGAGTTAGGATAATCCAATATGCTTCCTTATTATGTATCATGTTGATAATTTTAACATAGATATAATGATATACAAGGTACCGTAGCTTTGATACTAAACTAAAGTATTGTCAATTCAATTACCCAATGAGGATTGTTGCATGCTAACAATAATAAATTAAACAAATAATAATGAAAGAGTAAATCATTGATTCATTGTATTTCCCGTGCATATAAAATTTCAAGATTTCATAGTTTATACATGCTATTAAAAACTATACATGAAGTGTAGAAGCCTAACATGACATACATCACATTGTGATACAAAAGAGAAGTGTGGAGGTTGCTACAATTTTTTGTACTTCACATGCATGACACCTATCCCAAAACCCACTAGAGAGAGAGAGAGAACGATCTACTTATGTGTAATGCTTAGATCCTGGTGGTAAGATCAATGCACTTACAACATGAGAAAGACTCGGTAATAACAATAAAATAAAATATATATTTGAAAAATGAAAATGCGAGAGCCGCTAAATAGTGGTCTGACAAATCAGACTCACTGTCGCTGAGGCGACAACTCAAGCATTCCCGTTTGTCAACAATTAACCCACACAATTAATCAAACAATCAAGAGCAAGGATTAAAATTTATTATTCCCTATTAAAAATGTACAATGGCAAAAGTAGGGGTCAAACACAGGAAACAAAGGTGTAGAGTGTAGACAAAAAGTCAAAGTCTAAGTCTAATGAGATACTTAGCCAATCTGGATTTTTTTATGGGTTTTTGATTTTGTATTTTTTATTTAATTTTTATTAATTTTATATTTTTGTATTTTGATTTTTAATTTTCTGATTTTTATATTATATACATATTTTTTAATTTTCTTTTTTCAATATTAGAACATATAAACTATATAGGAAAAGAGGGGATAGAATATTTATAAAAATAAGAGAAAATAGTCAAAAATTATGAAATAAAATATTTTTGGCCTTTTTATGATTTTCTACTGTTTTTGTGATTCTTGGGGATTTTTTTAGAATGTTTTTGGTATTTTTAAAACGTAAAATAAAGGAAAATAATGATTTAGCTACTGGCTGAAAGTAAAATAAGAATGAAAAATATCAAACAGCCACAAAATTTTACCAAATTAATTTTAAAATAAAGGTATTAAATAGAGCAACTATAGGAACTAAGTTTACAATTTTATGAATTTTTTATGATTTTTTAGATTTTTTGAAGTTTTTATGTAGTTTCTAATTTTTAAGGTTTTATTTTTGCAATTTTTAGTGGTTTTTCGTCAGTAATTATAAGACACTAAAGACAAAATATAATTTTTCTGGAATTTTTCGAAAAGATTTAATATTTTTTTGGTATTTTCTAATGCAAACAATACTGAAATGGCATATTTTTTATTTTTAATAAATACTAAAATGCAATAAAAATGCAATGCAAAAATATGGCGTGACTCTACAACTAAACATGAGCTTACACTATTTTTTGGTATTTTTTTAGTCTTAAAAATGCTCGAAATAAATAGGGAGAGCGTACAAAAATACAAGGCCTGGCAGGGGTATATATGCAAATAATAGAATATCTAAGGGCCTGATTGCAAATTTCACCAAAAATACACGCGTGACACACGTGTTCTGCTGTTCACAGGGGTATAAATGCGAATAATAAAAGTCAGTAGGGTCTGAGTGCAAATTACCCTAAACATATTTTAATATTTGCGCACAGGGGCAAATCTGAAATTAACAAAATGCACTGGGTTTAAAATGCAAAATACCCAGGAAATAATCATGCGGCCAGGAACGAATCACTTATCCATGTGGCGAATCCAGCGGCTGTGGAAGGGGCGCTAACGGACGGCGGCGATGCGGCTCAAAGATGACACGTGGCGCTCATCGGTCGGCTCGTACCCCTTCGCTCTGAGTGGCCGAGATTAGATCATGAGAGGATGATCGGACGGTGATGACACGAAATCCGTGCGGTCGAGAGAGGATAAATAATATCAAAAATGTCGTCATTTTCAACCACGGGAATCGGTCAACAAGAAAAATAAATTTTAAACCACTTAAAAAAAGGAGATAAATCAGTCAAAACAATGTAAGCGGTCTTTTCGCTATTCTTTTTACCTGGTATAGCGACCAGGGTCGATCACAAGGAGCACGTTTGAAAAACTAAGCAGTCAAATTTCAAAAAAGAATTTTTTTGTGGTTTTTGAAATTTTATTATATATATATATATATATATATTTTTAAGTAATTTTTTTATGAGGAACAATATTCACAAGTGATAAAAAGCACACGCAACTTTTTTGTATTTTTCAAAATAACCAAAATATACAGAAAAGTCCACAGAAAATGTTTTTGTGTTTTATATATTTTAAAATATTTTTGGTAATTTTTTTCGCAATTTTCTGATGTTTTTGAAATTTTATAAAAATAAAACAGTGGAAGATAAAGAGACTATTCACAGCCAAGAGTATTTTTCAATTTAAAAATTCTTTAAATGCTCAAAAATCCTGGAAATTATTTTTTTGAAGAGAAACTACAAGAACATATCTACAATCAGAAACTGAAATTACTATTTTTGGATTTTCTAAAATTTTCTAAAATTTTTATAAGAGTTTTTGTATTTTGCAATTTTTTGGAGTTTTATAAATGAAAATTGCACAAAAATTGGTCTGAAAATAAAGCACAACAAAATACACCTACAGAAATTTTTATGGAATTTTTAGACTATTTTTTTATGAATTTTCAAAGTGTAGGAAAGGAAAAAGACACTGTTTTTTATTTTTAAATATATTAAATGGCAATAAAATACTATGAAAAATTTATACAATGGCAAAAACTACATCAGGAGCATACACTAATTTTTTGAGAATTTTTTAAAATATAAAAACATTTATTCCAACGAAAAATGCATGCAAAAGTAAAGTCAGGAGTACAGAGACTGATATGAAAAGATAGAAAGTTCTGATATCAAAATTTAACAAAAAAATGGACAGAGGGTAGACAATATAATTTACCCAATATGTTATTGCACCATCCCTATCCCTAGGGTTTTCTTCTTCGTTTCCTTTCAACAGGGACAGAGGGCCACAGCCGCCGCCGCCCAAGAGGAGGAGGTCGCGGGTCCGCGCGCTGCTGGGCGGCGCTGGATGGCTTCGGCGAGGGCGCGCGCACCGACTGCGTAGAGGGAGGAAGCGGGGCGCCGGTGCTGGCTTGGGTCTGCGGAGAGCCATCCCGCGCGCGGGGATCTCGCGCAGAGGAGGGCGGGCCTGGAGGTTGGCATGTCGCACAGCCCACGCGTGGTCGCGCGAGGCTGGAGGGGACGCGCGCCTGGAGGCGGGAGTGGCGGAGGAAGCACGGGAGGGCCCTCGTGAGGCAGCACGGTCGAGTCGGCGCATGGACGGCTTGGAGGCTGGCCCCAGCGGTGCGCAGGCGGCGGGAGGCCGCTGGGCTGTGCGGTGGAAGCGGAAGCGCGGCGGCAGGAGCCGCACGCATCGCTGCAGGAGGTCCGCCCAGGTGGCGGTTGGGCTGAAGGGCGGCCTGGGCGCGTGGGGGGCACCGAAGAAAAGAGCCGCCGCTGGACGGCGTTGATCTACAACGGGCGGCGCGAGGTCGCCGGGCTGGGGGCGCCGCCGCGCGGCTGGAGCGGCTTTGGACGGGCTGAACAGGGGCCGCGCAGGTGCTGCGGGGCGTACGACCCTCCTGGAATTTTTTTATTTTTTTTTATTGTAAACAGATATAATAAAAGAAAGTTTTTTTTATTTTCCTGCAAAATAAAGGTTTGAAAAAAAATGTATATTTTTTTTGTTTTTTTAAACAGGAAATGTAAATACAAATAGAAAGAGGGAAAGGATTTTTTTATATATGTTTTTTTATTTTGATTTTCCTGCAAAAACGAGGATTAGAGACAAACAACCAAAAAGATATTTTTTTATTCTTTTTATTTATGCACAAATGGAATATGTGAGACGATCGAATCTTGCCGTAATGAGAGATAGATCCACGAACTCCGACCACCGTGCGTGGTCGGATGTGAAAGATTGTGCGGGATAGAAAGTGAAAATGGTGAGATCAGAAAATGAGATGGTAAATCGGTGTCGAGGGTGGATCAAAGTGTGGTGGAAAAGTTTGGTGATCTTTAAAGATCTAACGACTAATAAGCAGGAGTAAAAATTAGGACTACGATTACCTACGAAAAATAACAGGAAATAAAGTTGGGATCTCACGTTGGATTAGACGCGCCGTGATGGCCTTGACGAAGCTCAAATCACTGTCACCGACCGGATCGGAGGCTAGGTCCCTCTTCAACAAGAAACCTCTCGGAAATCGGGCTCCTCTCCACCAAAGATCGATCAAGTGTGAATGAGGGAGGAGGAGCCCATTAAAAAGAGAAGAAAAACAAAAGAGGAAAGTATGTACAAAAAAGAAAGGTGATTATGGGTTAATTAAATAAAATAATTAAATAAATAAAATAATTAATTAATTTCGAAATTCGGATTTAAATTAAATAAATAAATAAAGTAATTTATGGAAATCAATTAACCACCATAATGGTGGCTAAATAAGATATAAAATCAAATCATTATATATAAGGTAAGTTATCAAACCAAATAAATGAATTAAATAATTAAATAAATATAAAATTCGTAATTACATTAAATTAATTAATTAAAGTTAGAAAATTAATTTTTTGGTAGATTTTATAAAAGGAAGTTAATTATATACATATATTATACACATATAATACAATATACATAGGTACAAATAAGAAAATAATTTTTATAAAAGTTTTTTTAATTTTTATTTTTTTATTTTATTTTTAATGAAAATAATATTTACAAATATGTACATTATGTATAAAAAATATGAATAAAATATATAGAATAAGTATATGGGTAACCTGCACAATACACCCCAGAAAACCGAATTTTTAACCGTAACTCTAAAAAATACGAAACCACAGTCATTTGAAAGATAATTTAATTTATAGTATGATGGAAGTGAGTTTGGTTCAATTTGAGCTCGTATGGAGCCGGAATTGATGTTTCAATTTTCGCTTTACGGCTTTTTCTGGGTGTAATTATTTGCAATATATACAATATTTTAATTTACAAATATTTTTATTATTTACAACATATTTTTATTTACAACTTTTTTTTACAAAAATAGTTAGTTTAAGGTCAAATTATGTACAAATAAAATAATGTAAGTTTTGTACGAATATACATGAAAAATATATGTACAAGATATTTTTTAGATTTTCTGACAGACCACATTATCTCCCCCTACTTTATTCCTGGTCGATCAGGTCAAATCTTGACCTTCTCTCAGGGTTTGGGTCAGTCTGTATTTATTGCATAAATTCATCCTTTTCTTTTTCTTTTCTTCTTTATTCTTTTATTTATGTACAAAAAGTGTTAAAAATGCATAATTAACAAATGCATGCAAAATGGTAATTTTATGGAATTAGTGGTTATTTACAGGTATTTGACTAAGGAAATGATGCTAAAATAAAAGAATAAAAGCGATGAATCGTGGATTCATCATTCCCCTATACTTTACCTTTGCTAGTCCCTTAACAAAAACTTATTTGGAAAATAAGTGAAAATGAAAATAAAGAAAAGAAAAAGGAAACAAGTTAGAACAACATTGACTTTTAAACTTATCTTCATAAAAATGTAGTCTGGAGCTCTGTCGGACCTTTGGATTATTAGTGTGTCGGAACCTTAATGGGAAATGGAATTAAAACCTAACAGCCTCTAAGTTCCATAAGACTCCTATTCAGGTCTCCTCAACAGTCAGATCAAAACAAGTCTACATACACAAATTCTTATGACTATGAATCTTTACTTGTACGTGTAAGTGAAGTATAGCTCCTCATCTCAAAAGTAGCAAAGAAACAGACTCTCTCAACAAGGTAACTCTTATCCCCCGATTTGGCAACTCTTTCCTCAAGGAGCGGGGGTATTCCCTTCTAAGTTCAAGTACAACCAGCTCAAGAAGAGGGGATGGAGAAGAGAATGGACGGTAACCAATGTAGTTACCTATCCTTGGATGCAAGACCATTGTAGCCATGTCACCCGCTGCAATCTCACAAATATATGACTTTGAAGCTCTTATTCTTTTTTTCACTTGTATATACACTCCGGCAGACATTTTATTTTTCTATCAGGCCTGTCCACTTTTAGAGATTTTGCATTTTTTTCTTTTTTTTCCTTTTTTTTTGAAATATATACAAGGTGCAGCATGTACATAAGGAGTTTTTCCTCTTGAGCCAGTAGACTATCCCTCTTTTGAAGCATTATTGGAACCCCACAGCTCTTGTCTTTAGACTTCAACATCACCAGACTAGGTTGAGACGCACTTCCCTCCCTAGAGGAGGACGAGAGGTTCTGCCTAGATGTACTACCCTCGTATGCTACCCCAAGCCAAAAGATTCTTCTCCCTCACTACCTCATCAATGAAGAGCTACGTGTAAAGTGCATTGTCCAAGGTAAGCCACGGTCTGAAAGAATCATGTGTGTGTTGTTAAATATTCTACTTAGACTCATCAAGATGACATGTGAACATAGTCTTATGGACTCAAAGAATTAAGTCACTAGGACCTGAAAAGTCTTAACTCCAAATCTTATAAGGTTCCTCTGAAATTAAGTGCATTAAGGTCCAACTAAGCTCCATTCTTCAAATTTATTCCAGACTTAGTTTAAATGTCAAAATCATCCTGAAAAATGCTCATGCAAATGCAAGAAAATATGTACATGCAAGGAAAAGAAATCAAAATCTTTTTGTGAAACAATTTTCAAAATTTTGATTTTTTTTGGATTTTTGAAAAATGATGATGCACATGAAAAAGTTTTTTTTAATGCAAATAGTTAGTAATATATACAAATATATACAAGATTTTTTTAATAAGATAATTAGGAAAGTGATACATATTTACACAAGAGTGAGATGATTATTTCACAAGAATGAGATGCAAGAATTTGCAACTTGAGTAATTTATACGGGTATATACACAGTTGTTTTTTTATTCAATTTTCTTCATTTTTTGTGATGCATATATTCCTCAAATTTATTTGAAAATAATTTTACAAATAATTTTGAAAACTATAGTCCAAAATAATTTTTCACATAATTCTACAAACATTTACACACATTTGAAAACTATTTTGCAAACATTTTTCCAAATAGTATATATAGATTTTCAAAATAATTTTTTTCAACTATTTTTCAAACATTTGCAAATAGTTTTTATAAAATAATTTTATTTCACACAAAGAGAAAAACTTTTTACAAACCACAATATTTTTACAAAGGTTGAAAATATTTTTCAAACATTTTTCAAATAGTTTTCAAAAGATTTTTCAAATAGATTTTCAAACTACTTTCAAAATACTTTTCAAAATATTTTAACCTGATTTATTAATCAGTATATACAAAAAGATTTTGAGGAAATATTTGCATTTTTTATTAGTTAGTTAGTTTTTTTGAGTATTTACACAGTATTTTAGCCATATATAAAAAAATATGAAAGTACGAGTTATGGCTAAAGTATATATACAATATATACGACACCCCCCTATACTTAGCTCGAACTATGTCCTCATAGTGATCAAAGAGCTGAAAAGAAAGACATAACTCATGTTGCGTATAGAAAAGTGAAAATAATAGTACATACTACAACAACGAATAAAAGAATAAATTCAATAGAAGTCGGTGATCCCCCTATACTTAGGATCAAGTAATCCTAAGTATAGCAGACTGTACACAAAGAGAAAACCTAGGAGTAGAATGTACAGAGTCTACCTTCCCTATACTTAGGGTAAAATATCCCTTAAGATAGGCAGCAAAACAGAGGTAAAAAAGAATCAAACTAATAATCACAAGTCTGGCACCCCCCTATACTTAGGGTAAAGTGCACCCTAAGTATGGAATGATCATGCGATGGAGATGGGGTGTGAGACAGAAAGAATGTATGATATGGACAGATGGTCTATACAGATGTGAGTCGATCAATGTTGAGGTGCCTCTTAATAAGCGCTAGAGTTTACGCCCCTAGCTGGGCGCAAATGTTAGGATAACGTTGTATCGAGGTTCAGGACGGCATCTGTAATGCGAATACCGTACTGTTGTTGCAGTCTCGGTGGGAGAACAACAACAAACTCAACTGTGTAAATGATAACACCTAGATAAACAGTCAGGAGGGTGTTTGCTACCGGGTAAAGATATGTGCAGATAAAGTCGGGCTCCGGGAGCACAAAAGAAATCGTCGGCTCAAGATCTGTATTGAGTGAAAGGATGGAGCCAAAGTAATCAAACTTGGAGAAGGAAGGATCTAGCAGTGAATCCTCCACGTTAATCACCGTCTCGAATAGATATGGAAGATCATGATCAGGAGACTCGCTATAAAGGCTGATATCCAATGCATATAATGTAGACAAATCAGTGAACTCATCGAATACCTCAAAGATTGGGTCATCCTCGCGAGGGTCGTCGAGGAGAGAAACATCAAACTCATTATCAAAAATATCAAAATACTCGGTCTCGTGATCCGACAGATCGGATGCATTCTCAGATAATGAGACCGAGTACACATGGTCCATGGCATCCTCCCGCAGATAACCCTCAGGGAGTAATGCTAAATCATCAGGAAATTGGGGATCAATGCTGTCAAATGTCATGTCCTCCAAAAATGAATCGACCTCATCAAATGGGAGGACACATGGCTCAAGTACGGGACTATCAAGTTCTGTAAAATCCAAAATCGTTCCCTCATCAAACTCTCTATGCTGAGATGAATCCAAGTATATCTCCGAATCTGAGAAGATCTCCTGAAGAGAAGATACTGAATCAACTGGACATGTACACTGAAATGACTCTAAGGATGGTTGAAATGTGGGCTCTTCCTGTATCTCTTGGGATCCTAGCAGATCTAGAATCGAAGAATCTTCTATGTGATAGAGCAGTACTGGCTCAAAATCTGATTTCAAATCCAATTAGTCCTCAACCAATTTCCGGCTCTGGGAACTCACAACAGTAGGCAACACATCCATCAAATGAGAAGTAGTAGCATACATATCCTCTGATTTGTATGTGCTATCAAGATCGGGATGGTGTGTCACACACTCAACTGTTGTCATATCTCCCTCATATGTTGTCCCGAATAAATCATCTGGTGTATATGCAAGATCAGAAAGTGTATCCAAGATCGTCTCAACAAAATCCAAGTCGGGACTGTGGTGTGAACCACCATACGAGGAAATGACATATGCAATCTGCTCTGCGCTCCTAGTCAGTCATCGAAAATCCATGATCCGGAAATCGCCTCACAAGTTCTCGTAACCTCAACCATGAATCTATCAACGGCTTCTGAGGGTTAACTGAAAAATCACGAATACACGACCGCATCATGTCTGCTCTACACTGGGGATAAAATTTCTTCAAAAATAATGATCGTAAATCTCCCCATGTAGTAATCTTCCTTCCCAATCGTCTGTGCCAACTCTTGGCTCTACTCTAAAGTGTAAATGGGAAGGTAATCAGCATCATTTCTTCAGAAGTTATATGAGAATATGATTGTGATCTACACATATCCTCAAATTCTTCGATATGTAAATACGGTTCCTCGTGCACATCCCCAAAGAATTTCGTCATCAATTAACTCTAAATCCAGGATGAATGGTCTCAAAGTAGAAGTGGACTGTACTTTCTGATCTATGTATTCATCCATCATCCTAGGATAAAAGTTGTCTAAAGCTCGCAACTGCCCCATTCGATCGCCTATGGGATGCACTCTCATCTCAGTAATGTGAACACCCGTGTCTCGTGGTTGGTCAATCTGAACTCTTCGGGCATCACTCACAGCATGTCCCAAATAGGAGGGTGGGTAGGGAGAAGATGGGATATCGGATGGGGTTCCGATCTCCCAAGAGAGTGGGCGGGAGTGATGGGCATGAAGATAATAAGCTACAGAATCCGGCTGGAATGGTAAGCGACCCATCATGACGAGAGGGAAATGAAGGGAGGGAGGGTGGAAGAGTATAAAGAGAGATAGAAGGGAGGGAGGAAAGGTGATTGCTAATGATTCACAAAGATAATTGTAACCGACTCACACCAAAGACATACAAAACACAAAGCAAACCCCCAGTTCACCAACTCAACACAAATATGACCGTGAGAGTTCGGTCTTTATCTTTTCAATTTTAAGAGTTAGGTGATAAACGAAAGTTGTACAAACACTTAGGAGGCTTGAATAGGATTTGGGCACTACTCCTTAGTGTGTATGCGAGTAATTAAAATCACAGACAATGAGGGTGTTGCTCTCCCAATACAATGAAGTGGTCAATTACGTTTAATTTTAGAGTCAGGTTCAATTAGCAGTCCCATTTTTTTAATTTTTGATTTTCTTTTTTTTGAATTTTTTCAAAAATAAACGCCTAACGAGCTTTCTGATTTCCTCTTTGATTAATTTGAGTCCAAAAACAGGGGGAGGGAGTCGAGAAAGCCAATGCACGATCAAAAACAAGGATGCATGCAGAGATAGAAAATGCGTACCTTACTCCAGCACTCTACATGCAATATGATCCGCGCATAAATTAAATACTGAATGTAAACTAACTAAATGATGCACGTGGAAATCGGCCTTAGACAAGCAACTTCTATTGATCATTAAGAACATATAGCTAACTAATCAGAGAGAGAGGTCTGAGTCCGGTCTCTGATGTTGATCGGTGTCCGCCACAACGGATCCTGCCAGCGTTGTATACGGCCTCTAGCGGCACGTGACCTCTCAAACGATTAAGTTAACTTTTTCAATTATGTTTTTATCAAGGTCCAATTATGTTCTATAGGAACAGATAATCTATTAGGTGTTGGGCCTTAGAAATTTACATCACAATCAACAAAATCCTACGTCTAGGGGCCAAAATCACGAAATCAAATAGCAAGTTTTAGCGATGAAATCAAAAACACGGAAAACAGCGGTGAGGTCCCCCAAGTGCACCGGCACTTGGCGAAACAGACCTCGAGAAAAATCCAAGTGTCTACAGTTCAAAAGTCTAAATTATTACAAAAAATTTTGTTCTCTCTCTCAAAAAATAAAATTCTTCTTCTCCTCCCTACTCTTCCTCCTGTGCGGATCCTCAAAAAGTAAACTCCAAGTCCAAGCAGTACCTCACACAAAAGTCAAAGAGAGAATGTCAGAAAACAATTACAATATATAAAGAGACAAAAAATAGAAAAATAACTACAAAGCCGTGCTCCCCGACAATGGCGCCATTCTGATGATACGAAATCCGTGCGGTCAAGAGAGATAAATAATATCAAAAATGTCGTCGTTCTCAACCACGGGAATCGGTCAACAAGAAAAATAAATTTTAAACCACTTAAAAAAAGGAGATAAATCAATCAAAACAATGTAAGCGCACTTTTCGCTATTCTTTTTACCTGGTATATCGACCAGGGTCGAACACAAGGAGCACGTTTGAAAATCTAAGCAGTCAAATTTCAGAAAAGAATTTTTTGTGGTTTTTGAAATTTTTATATATATTTTTTAAGTAATTTTTTTATGAGGAACAATATTCACAAGTGATAAAAAGCACACGCAACCTTTTTTGTATTTTTCAAAATAACCAAAAATATACAGAAAAGTATACAGAAAATGTTTTTGTGTTTTATATATTTTAAAATATTTTTGGTAATTTTTTTCGCAATTTTTGATGTTTTTGGAATTTTATAAAAATAAAACAGTGGAAGATAAAGAGACTATTTATAGCCAGGAGTATTTTTCAATTTAAAAATTCTTTAAATGCTCAAAAATCTTGGAGATTACTTTTAAGAGAAACTACAAGACCATATCTTCAATCAGAAACTGAAATTACTATTTTTGAATTTTTTAGAATTTTCTATAATTTTTATAAGAGTTTTCGTATTTTGCAATTTTTTGGAGGTTTATAAATGAAAATTGCACAAAAATTGGTCTGAGAATAAAGCACAACAAAATACACCTACTGAAATTTTTATGGAATTTTTAGACTATTTTATGAATTTTTATGAATTTTCAAAGTGTAGGAAAGGAAAAAGACACTGTTTTTTATTTTTAAATATATTAAACGGCAATAAAATACTATGAAAATTTTATACAATGGTAAAAACTACATCAGGAGCATACACTATTTTTTTGAGAATTTTTCAAAATATAAAAACATTTATTCCAATGAAAAATGCATGCAAAAGTAAAGTCAGGAGTACAGAGACTGATATGAAAAGATAGAAAGTTCTGATATCAAAATTTAACAAAAAAATGGACAGAGGGTAGACAATATAATTTACCCAATATGTTATTGCACCATCCCTATCCCTAGGGTTTTCTTCTTCGTTTCCTTTCAACAGGGACAGAGGGCCACATCCGTCGCCGCCGCCCAAGAGGAGGAGGTCGCGGGTCCACGCGGTGCTGGGCAGCGGTGGATGGCTTCGGCGAGGGCGCGCGCACCGACTGCGCGGAGGGAGGAAGCGGGGCACCGGTGCTAGCTTGGGTCTGCGGAGGGCGGCCCGCGCGCGGGGATCTCACACAGAGGAGGGCGGGCCTGGAGGTTGGCGTGCCGCACGCCCCCACGCGTGGC
Source organism: Ottelia alismoides (assembly GCA_037367405.1). Classification (NCBI taxonomy): domain Eukaryota; kingdom Viridiplantae; phylum Streptophyta; class Magnoliopsida; order Alismatales; family Hydrocharitaceae; genus Ottelia; species Ottelia alismoides. The sequence goes on along the minus strand of JAZKJV010010676.1, from coordinate 259,902 downwards.
CACGCGAGGCTGGAGGGGACGCGCGCCTGGAGGCGGGAGTGGCGGAGGAAGCGCGAGAGGGCGCTCGTGAGGCAGCGCGGTCGAGTCGACGTGTGGACGGCTTGGAGGCTGGCCTTAGGGGCGCGCAGGCGGCGGGAGGCTGTTGGGCTACGCGGTGGAAGCGGAAGCGCGGCGGCAGGAGCCGCACGTGTCGCTGTAGGAGGTCCGCCCAGGTGGCGGTTGGGCAGAAGGACGGCCTGGGCGGGTGGGGGGCGTCGAAGGAAAGAGCCGCCGCTGGGCGGCGTCGATCTACAGCGGGCGGAGCGGGGTCGCCGGGCTGGGGGCGTCACCGCGCGGCTGGAGCGGCTTTGGACGGGCTGAACAGGGGCCGCGCCGGTGCTGCGGGGCGTGCGGCCCTCCTGGAATTTTTTTTATTTTTTTTGTTTTTATTGTAAACAGATATAATAAAAGAAAGTTTTTTTTATTTTCCTGCAAAATAAAGGTTAAAAACAAAAATGTATATTTTTTGTTTTTTTAAACAGGAAATGCAAATAGAAATAGAAAGAGGGAAAGGATTTTTTTATTTTTTTTATATATGTTTTTTTCTATTTTGATTTTCCTGCAAAAACGAGGATTAGAGACAAACAACCAAAAAGATAATTTTTTTATTCTTTTTATTTATGCGCAAATGGAATATGTGAGACGATCGGATCTTGCCGTAATGAGAGATAGATCCACGGACTCCGACCACCGTGCGTGGTCGGAGGTGAAAGATTGTGCGGGATAGAAAGTGAAAATGGTGAGATCAGAAAATGAGATGGTAAATCGGCGTCGAGGGTGGATCAAAGTGTGGTGGAAAATTTTGGTGATCTTAAAAGATCTAACGACTAATAAGCTAGGAGTAAAAATTTGGACTACAATTACCTACGAAAAATAACAGGAAATAAAGTTGGGATCTCACCTTGGGATTGGATACGTCGTGATGGGGCCTCGACGAAGCTCAAATCGCTGTCACCGACCGGATCGGAGGCTAGGACCCTCTTCAACAAGAAACCTCTCGGAAATCGGGCTCCTCTCCGCCAAAGATCGATCAAGTGTGAATGAGGGAGGAGGAGCCCATTAAAAAGAGAAGAAAAACAAAAGAGGAAAGTATGTAAAAAAAAGAAGGTGATTATGGGTTAATTAAATAAAATAATTAAATAAATAAAATAATTAATTAATTAATTTCGAAATTCGGATTTAAATTAAATAAATAAATAAAGTAATTTATGGAAATCAATTAACCACCATAATGGTGGCCAAATAAGGTATAAAATCAAATCATTACATATAAGGTAAGTTATCAAACCAAATAAATGAATTAAATAATTAAATAAATATAAAATTTGTAATTACATTAAATTAATTAATTAAAGTTAGAAAATTAATTTTTGGTAGGTTTTATAAAAGGAAGTTAATTATATACATATATTATACACATATAATACAATATACATAGGTACAAATAAGAAAATAATTTTTATAAAATATTTTTAAATTTTTTAATTTTATTTTTAATGAAAATATTATTTACAAATATGTACATTATGTATAAAAAATATGAATAAAATATATACAATAAGTATATGGGTAAACTGCACAATACACCCCAGAAAATCGAATTTTTAACCGTAACTCCAAAAAATACGAAGCCATAGCCATTTGAAAGATAATTTAATTTATAGTACGATGGAAGTGAGTTTGGTTCAATTTGAACTCGTATGGAGCCGAAATTGATGTTTCAATTTTCGCTTTACGGCTTTTTCTGTGTGTAATTATTTGCAATATATACAATATTTTAATTTACAAATATTTTTATTATTTACAACATATTTTTATTTACAATTTTATTTAGAAAAATAGTTGGTTTAAGGTCAAATTATGTACAAATAAAATAATGTAATTTTTGTACGAATATACATGAAAAATATGTGCACGATATTTTTTAGATTTTTTGACAGACCACCTTATCTCCCCCTACTTTATTCCCGGTCGATCAGGTCAAGTCTTGACCGTCTCTCGGGGTTTGGGTCAGTCTGTATTTATTGCATAAATTCATCCTTTTCTTTTTCTTTTCTTCTTTATTCTTTTATTTATGTACAAAAAGTGTTAAAAATGCATAATTAACAAATGCATGCAAAATGGTAATTTTATGGAATTAGTGGTTATTCACAGGTATTTGACTAAGGAAATGATGCTAAAATAAAAGAATAAAGGTGATGAATCGTGGATTCATCAGATGGTTGGGAGACGACCCGATCCTACAGCTGTTGAACGGTTGGAAGAACAAGGCTGATCCGACGGCTGGGCGAGGATGACGAAGAACACCGCCTAGAGGTCACTTGGATCGTCGATTCCGGCCAACACACGGCCTCCACCAGCCCCGGACCGAGGGCAAAATGGTCATGGGGCTCGTCCGCGTCGATTGAGCTTCTCAGCCGAAGCTGAGGTGACCGGAGGTGCCCGGACGTGGGGGGTCGCCTGGTGGCTACTTCCCTGAACCGTCGAGGCTCGATTGAGCCTCCTCTTGCGTTCTTTCCTGCAGGGTTAGAAGCACGGCAAAAAGGGGGAGCTCGGAGTGCTCTCAAATGGTACGATGGTGGCGAGTCGTGGTTCGGGCATGGAGCTCTGGCGATCGGCGGAGAAGGGAGCTCGGGTCGCTCGATCTGGGCGAGATCGAGGGTGATGGAGGGGTGGAGCGGAGCGACGGAGTGAAGGGAAAGAGGATGGAGGTGGCAGGGGGTCGGTTCGATGCTTGGAACGATCAGAAACGGTGGGCGGAGCTCGGCTTCGCTGACGGTCAATTGATGAAATCACGACGATGGATTGAATCAAATACAAAACTGCTACTACCCTAACCTACACTAGACCTAAGCTATCAAATGAAACAAAAAGAAAAGGGAGAGGCTCACCGGAGTCAGAATTGGTTGAGCTTCAGGCGAAGCTCCGGCAAGGGCTGGATACACCTCGATTCAACTCCAATCTCCACGCGAATGGAGTCCTTGAGTCGCTGCTGTCACCAGGAACTCGAAGGAGGTCCTGAAGGTCGGTGAATGATGGAGGAAGAGGGATCAACTTCGAAGGGAAGTCGGGTGTGGATTTTGAAGAGTTGATGGTCGGGGCGTGAAGATCGAAGAATATTACGCGAATCGTGAATCCTCAGACCGAGCTAGACCATGCGTGAGTATCATGGGTAGTTGCGCAACAATTTTGCAGAAGGCGTTGACATGATTTGATGAAAGAAAATGCCTCGAAAATTTCATGAAGAAGAGACAAAACGACGCTCTGACAGGTCTATGGGAGGAGGTCAGACAGTTGACCGAGGTCAACTGTCAGACCAACCTGGTTGGTCCACGTGGACCAACCAGGAAAAATCCCCTAAAAAAATCATTTAAAAATAGAAAATGGATTAATTAAATTTTGGTTATAAAATAAAAAAATGTTTATTATTTTATAAATTATTTTATTGTGATTTTTATTTATTTTTTAGAGGTGTATATTTACAAGTTACTATTTTAAGCCTATATAGGTATATTTACCTATATATTTTATTGTTTTATTTTTTTATTTTGTAATTTTAATTTATTTATTTTAATTTATTATTTTATAAATTTATAAAATAATTTTATACACTTAAAAATATTTTTATTCTTTTTATGAAGGCTTTGTACACTTAATAAAATAAAAGTATTAAATATATAGTATGTATATATGTATTATACCTAGGTATTGTATATACAAGTATTTTTATTTTGAGTTTTCTTTGCATATTTATTCTGATTTTAATGTGCATATATATTATAAGTAATATTTACAAAATTATAAAATTATAAAATTATAAAAGTAATGAATAAATAATAAAATGAATATTTTAATCTGTACAAGTATACACTACGGGTCCAAAACTCAACTTTCAAACCGTAGCTTTGCCAAATGCGAAACCACCGCCATTAAATAGCTTATTTTACACTATATACAATTAAAGGTGAGTTTTATGCATTTGGAGTTTTCATTTGTGAGATACGGGTCTGGGAAATTGGGATTCTGGATTTTTATTCAGACCATAACTTTTTATCTGTGTGTTTTTTTTGAGTGAAATCAATTTTGTATTTTTCTTTATTTAATTATCTACAACTTTTATGTATAAAGTTTCTTTATTTGAGGTATAAAAAGTGAAACCAAAAATTGATCCCAAAATGAATAAAGAATGAATTAAAAACAAAGGTATTTTTGCTGTATTTTGGCCCTTATCTCCCCCTACTTTATTCCTTGTCGACCTAGTCGTCGAGATGCATAGGTCTCGGGGTTTCGGGTCATAAAATATTTACAATATTTTATTCTTTTTCTTTTCTTTTCTTTATTCCATAATTTTGGCTTTAAAAACTGTATTTTATACACAATTTGTGCACAAATGCATGAATGCTAAAATGCATGATTTAACAGTATTTACACGCATTTACTAGGGTTTTTAAGGTCAAAATGATAGAATAAAGATGATGAAACGTAGATTCATCAATATTATAGGAAAGTAAATAATGGATGTATTACATCTTGAATGTGAGTTCAAAATAAGCAATCATTGTTTCACTGACCACCAAAGTTACATCATTAAACTCTTAAAAATCCATACTAAACCTTTGAACTTCATCTAGATAGAGTTAACCCTTGTCTAGCCCCCTTAACCTATCTAATCTTAATACTGGAATTAAACCTTATTTGTTTAATCCCTTAACTTTAATTGACCTAACACCATCCTAATAACCCTAACCTTTGAAAATCATATGTTAACATTTTGATTCATTAAAAACTACATAAAAATATATCTCAACTGATGAATAGCCATTCATTCACGTTATTCTTCTATTTTGGATTTAAAGCCTTAGTAAAGTACAAGTAAATACCACTAACTTGCATGAATTAATATCTAACATTAATATGTAATTAGTACATTAATACATGTAATTAAATCTAAAATTCAAGAATGAAGAAAAGAAAAAAATAAAGGAGGTGTAAAAAATAGTAACTGACCATGAAACCCAGAGACCAAGTCAAATATTGACTAGGTCGATCATGATAAAGTAAGATATTGTACAAAACTACAAAGAAGATCTAATTCTTTTATGTACAATATATTGCATAAATATCTCAAGCTTCTTGTATTTTATTTATCATCATACACACTTCAAACAATAAAGTGTCCAACACAAAACTTGTACACAATAATGTATAGAAAATAATAAAAATATTGGCAAAAACAAATCATGCACAAATATACTTGGTACACTCAAATAAAAAAGCCACAAATAAAACTTCATTGGTCAATATCTTCTCCATTGAACTCAAAATAAACTAAACTCACCTCCATTTTATTTAAAATTAAATTATCTATCAAATGAAGGTAATTTCATTGGAAATCGAGCTAAGATGCAAAAGCTAGCTTTTCGGGGTACTATTGTACTTGGGAATATGTACATACAACCTAATATTTTATTATTTACATGTTTAATCTCCTTATATTTTTGAAATATTGTATATATTATATAATCCATATTAAAAATATAAATACAAATAAAAACATTTACGAAACTAATACATTTAAATACATAGGTATAATGTACATATAGAACAGATACATGTAATTATTTCCACATAAATAAAATTCTTAAAATACCATAAAAATATGTAAATACATAATAAATAATGGTATAAATATATAAAATATGTAAATATGGGATTATGTATATAAAATACAAAATAAAATACAAGTACTAAGTATGCAGGTATATATACCTATAAATAATAACATATAATAAAGGAATATATTAAATAAGGCTGTAAAAATAAATAAAAATCACCATAAAATTGTTTATAAAATAAGAAACATTTTTCATGTTTTAAATTTTTAAAAAAATCATTTATCATTTTTTTGGAATTATTTTGGCATTTCTTATTTCTTTTTGTCTTGATGTGGTCTGCGTGGACTAATTAACATCCAGGGAGTGTTGACCACCCAATCAACACACCCTCTTCACGAGGAGCCGCCTTGTACACCTCTGACCCTCACCTTCTCCATTTCTTCATGTCATTTCCACTCTTCTGATTTCCTCGAGAACTTCACCAAAGTTGTTCGTCAGATAAAGGTCTCTCACACCCTATGCTTAGATCTCACCAACCCCCGTCGATCTGGGCGAAATCCTTCTCACATGGCACCTCCTCTGTCACCTCTATAAAATGAACTCCTTCACCTCCAGCCAAATTTTGATTCATTTCCACTCATATGTAACCCTTAATCCAACATTTGGAGACTCCCTGGTGACAGGAGGAGAGATCCTTGGACTCGAGGTACGGAGAAGAAGGAGGAGGAATGAGATCCACCACCGGTAGAGCTCTTCCACTGGGTTCGTCTGATCATGGGTCCTAGACTATATTCGCGCTACTAATTTTATTCATTTTTCTTCGCATTTTAATACTTAGTGTAGATTATCTTTTAATTCCAATCGATTCTGTTTCATTTCATGTATTTTCCAAAAATCGTAGTTCGTTGGAGCTCTAGACTCCAACCATCGTTCATCACGATACAACCTTGTTCCGACCATTCCCACCACTCCATCACCTTTCCCCATTGCTTCTACATCTCCTCGGTCATCTCCTCGCTAGAGACCTCCACCCCGCCCATCCCTCGCTCATTTTTATGCAATAAAGAGGCTGAGGAGCATTGCCCTCGAGTCGTGGAGCTAACCATGCAGGTGGTTGGACCAAAGGACCCCATCTGGGGGTGTATTGACTCGGACCTGTAGCTCCCAGGTGGCCGGATAAAGATCGTACCTCCAGGCCTCCTCTGACAAGGCATGGAACTATTTGAAGGTCCAGCCGATGATGATTCATTCTGAGAGCATTTTGATCCCACTAGGAGCGAGAGCGGTGGTCGGAGAAAGGAGGAGGAGCTAATCGAAGTGAGGGAAGAATGGAGTTCTTCTCTGTTCTTGGAGACCTTCCAGGTGTCGTCCGATCAATCTATTCAAACCAAGCAAGACAGTAAGCATCAGAAGTCGCACGATTGACTTAAGTGAAGTGTCCCCAGTTATTGGATCAAACACACATGCCACGCATGCACCGTTTGGGTATATTGCACCAACCTCCTCCACACTTTTGTATTTTCTTTTTAATATTGTAAATAAAATATCATGTGTAAAACATTTAGGGTTTTTGATATCTGGCCCCCAAACTTTGTTGTATTTGCATTTAGGTTCTCTGTCAGGTCACCTCGCATGGTTCCCCAAGTAAGGCAACTGGACATTTTACGTGTATGCCTTTACATGTTTAGGACATGGTATTAAATAAATGCTTAGTTTATTTTATTTGCAAATAGGTCCATGTTCTGCTGCATAATTTGATTTTGTGTATTTTGTGTGTATTAAATATTTCTTTTACGCCAAAAAATTTAGTAAAATTAGGATAGATGCCTGGAATATAGATCGTTCACAAAAAAATATCATAAGGCATTTAACTCTAGTTTCCTTTTCATAAAAATATAAAAAACTTGCATATTTTCCTTGTTTAGCACTTTAAATATATAAAAATTCGAATATTTCTCTAAAATTCCAAAAAATATATATTATTTAGATTATAGTATATTTTATCGCATTGATAAAAATCATTAAAAAGTATATAATATAAAATTATAAAATGATCAAAAAACTTATAAAATCAGTAAAAAGTCTACAAATTCAAAAATATTGTTTTCTATTTTTAGATTTTCCATATTATATATAGTATATAGTAAAAATGTTTAGGAGAATTTTGGACTCATAAATATTTTTAAAATTCTAAGCAAGTTTGAGGAATTAATAGATTCAATGTTTTATAAATTTCTAACTTTAAAAGTCTATAAAAATATCATAAACAAAAATAGAGCAAAATATTAAAAATACCAAATATTTTACTTTTCTTAGTTTGACTTTATTGGACCTATTAAAAATTCAAAAAAAAGTTATCTATATAATATATAGTATAAATATCTATATTATTAATTACTTTATTTTATAAATTTAAAAGGAATTAAAAATTTGCATATTAAAAATAAAAAACACGTAAAATCATAAAAATAAAATATAATTAAAAACCCACATAAAATACAAAAAAAGATTAGATTTCAAAAAATATTATTAATCAGCAATATTTAATAGTAGTTTTCTACCCATGTTTTGCTTCCCATTATTTGACACTATACCATACTTACACATATACATATTTATGTAGAGTTCTAATAAATTTTAACTCACATACACCTTGATTGTTTCATCTAATTATGGGTTGATTGTTGTCTGATTTGGGATCGGTCGACACAACGACTGAGTGTGCTAGCTTGTTAGTAAACCACGATCGACAAATGGCATCATTGTTGGAGAAGCAATGGCTAGGGTAGACATTTGTACAACTTGTTTATTTTCTTTCATTATCTGCTTTTATTTCTTTTTGTCTATAATTGCACCACTATTATAATTACATCTTATGTTTGTGAGGGCCCGCTGGAGTGAGGGCAGATCTTATAGGAGACCCGAGGTACCCAAGTGCCTTGGAGGTCAGCTCTTCTCTCTTTGAGCCGGTAGGAGAGATCAACGAAGAAGACCGAGAGCTTAGAAGAGCAGTAGTGTAGTTTAGAATAGTTAAATTTTATTTATTTTTTATGAGAGAATGATTTATAAAAAGTTGTAATAATTAGACTCTCTTGGACACTTAGATTTTACGAATCGATTTTATCAAGTTGTTCACTTGGAGACTCTATGGGATCTCCCGAGTTTTTATCGCTTTCTATCCTTTATTATTCCTATTTTCCCTTCGTTTCACTTTATTTCTTGTGTTTTGAATTTTTCTCCTTGTTTTCTATTTACGTCTTCGTTGATTGAGCCCATAATTTTAGGATTGCTTGATTCGATAATTAGGTTCAAAGACCATATCCATGCACATAGTCTCTAGCTTGGGCATAGTCAAATCAAAAAGTGTTTCACGTTAATAGCAATTCTTGCTTAGGAAGATTTCATCGAATGCATAGCATATAGATTAGCTTTATTTTATGCGCAGATCACTTGCATGTAGAGTGCTAGTGTAAGGTACGCATGCCTAACTCTAGCATTCGCATTCATCACTTCTCACGCATTATATTTGAAAATATCCAAAAAATGAAATTTGAAAATTAAAAATGAGATTACTAAAGAAAACTTTGACCCAAATAAAATCAATTAATGGACTACATTGTACTGCATTATAAATCCCACATTGTTCTCAAGTACTTTCCAGACTGAGTGAGGCACGACCATAGGAACTAGAGCCCAAAACTCACCATCTATATTGCCTTGTTTATTACTTGGGTCTACAAAGTATTAGCACTTTTATCGGTACGTGAGCGAGTAGGGCCATATCCGTTTGCGGACTTGGTCTGAATTACTTGAGCATAGGGGTACTGCGATGACAAGACCTTGTCTCATCATGCCACGTTTGAGTGCCCTTCAAGGGAAGTACATGATTCACTATATCAACTTCCTTTCCTCCTATTCTTTGGTTGAATAGTGGGCCCAGATCTAATAACAAGGGCCTCAAAAAGTGCAGGCTATATGTTACAAAGGAAGTGGGAAGTACAAGACACTTGTCTAGTAGTATCCACTCTCCGATCGGGGTATCGCTAGCTTAATCTGAAAAGTTTGCTTGAAAACAATCTATAAAAACTTCCAAGATAAATAGCTGAACTCTAACAGCTTCACATGTTGTGTTGGTGAATCCACTCTTGCTTTGTGGTTTGATTGATTTAATTTAGGTCAAAGATTAATAAAATCACGCACTTGTGCCATCTTTCTTTACTTCTTTTTATCACTTATTTTCATTTTGCTCATTTTGAACCTATACTCATTTTTCCTCTTTCTTGTTCATCTTTGTGTTCTTAATTCATCATCTCATCATCTTACTTCCTTTGGATTCTCAAGATGGCAGATCAGGGATCGTTTTGTTCGGACTCCATGAATACCCACATCGATTCCTTGGTTCTGACATCTCTAATAATTCGAGGCAATTCTAGAGAGACTGGTTTGGACTTTATGAATCGCTCTCGAGATTCTCTGCTTCTGTCTTCACCAATAAATAGGGATAACTCTCTTCCTGAATTATCTTCCTTCGAATGGAGATCGACCAATCTTCATTCATATCTCCTACTCTAATAAAGTTCAGGAATGACCCTAATCTTGAACATTTTCAATCATCTGGTGCATATTTCAAGACTGATCAGGGCATATTTCCCATTGCAAACCAAGAACCTAGTCTGGATCTTTCGTTACCTGATTCTAAAACGGAAATGGCTCCTCGGAAAGAGAAGGCACGACAAGTAGAGCAGAATGAGGTCAATGCACATATGATCGCCTCAATACAGGTATTTACGCAACAACTCTGACCATATAGGTCAAAGAAGAGGCCGCCTTCCAGGGGATGATGATGGAGATGAGGAGAGACAAAGAACATATAGAAGTAGAAGAAGAGCACTAGGAAGATGGACCCCGTGGAGGGAGGAAGAGAAAAGAGAAGCACTAAAGCCCACACTTAAAGAGACATGCAATCCTGACATTGTCCAGATGATAGAGTAGATCCAGATACCACCGATCCATGGATACTTCGAGCTGAAGCTGCTACACTTATCTCTTCTATCCACCTTTCACAGGAACATAAATGAAGAACTATATATCCACCTACAACAATTTGGCCGCCGAAATCACTCATTACCCCAACATTCCATTAGAGGTTGTCATGATGGACGCTTTCCTGTTTAGCCTTCAACACAAGGCTTTATACGAGATCAATCATTTAGGGAAAGTGATAACAAGCTAGGAGGAGCTGAAGTTAGTTTTTCTCCACAAATATTATCCCCTAGGTTGCTTGAACCAGATGCATGCACGGATCACAAACTTCTCCCAATCACCCCACAAATCTATTCAAAAAGTGTGGGAGAAGTTCAAGGATCTATTGAAAAAATGCCCCCACCAGGACATACCGAAGGCCAACTTGATACAACACTTCTTTGGGGGCTTAACTTGGGAAATCCAGAAGTTGATAGATGCCATATTTAATATTTCATATATTGGTTATTGTTGGCATTTCATATATTGATTATAAGATCCATACTTAAGCTATTGCCCTTTTCTAAATTTTGATTCATAGTTGATGATGAAACTCCTCTTTTAATCTTTGTGTTTGCCAAATCATATATAATCGTATATGATTTCTAGTCTTTCTTATTCCTTTTCAAGTCTCAAGGATTCTTTAATTCTTTATTTCATTTTATACTTATTATGATCGAGGTGATACAGATCTCCTTCCAATGTTCATAAGTCATGTAGATAATTTTTGGTAAATGTGGATGATGTGTCTCGTATTTTGATTCTTTCCTTATTAATTTTCTCAAGCTTAGTGGATAGTTTGTGGTCTTGGTCTGAATAAGACCTCACACTATGACTCTAAGGCAGTAAGGAAGCCTTAGGGTTGGGGTGCCTCCGTAGGCATGCGGTGGAGAAAAATGCATCCTAACTAAGTTCCCAACACGTCCACTAGCTATATCTAACAATTGTAGTAGTAGTTCGTAGTCTGATAATCATAATTTTCATAATATGATATTTTCTCTTTTCCAGGAACTACTGGCGGAACAGTAACTGGTTTAGATGTAGTCATAAGGATCCAGATGTAGCCATCGTCGAACCTATTAGCGGAACATTAACCAAAAACTCAAGCGGTGAGGTAGTCTCCTACGAGACCCTTCCGTCTCGCCCTCTAAGTGGAAGTGTGGTACAGTAGAGGGATAGGTCTACTCCAAAACTACGCCAAAGAGACGGGTGAGAGAGACTCTCCGGAAAAGTCACTCTAAAAAATCTGGCCCGACCGGTACGAGCTAACGAGCTCGAAAAAGAGTAAAATCGAGGGTCCTCCAGCCTAGGTACCCTAAAGAACAAGAGTCAGAGGAACTGGTATTTAAAAGAAAACCTGTGGATCCCAGAGAGGCATAAAAACTACGAGCACTCGTGAAAAAATCGAGAAAAAACTAGGATCCTAGCCCGCACACTAAGCTGCCGCTGCCCTGACTGGGCTTCCTATCTCCCGCCCAGTTGAGAGTCACTGCACCCTCCCACAATCGGGTGTAAGGGTCACCGTGACTGGCACTCACTATTTATCAGTCATACTGAATCACCAATGCTGACTTGATTCATCATTCTTTCTTAATCCTTTCTATGGTTGACTTGTATAGATCTAGGTCTATTGTCAATAATTTAGTCAATACTGATCTATAGTTAGTAGAATATGTCTGAAGGAATAATTCATGTAGATGATTGATCTTTGTGGTCACAATTTATCATTTCTAAGATTATGATATTACCAGATATCCATTGGGTCTGGAACTAAGTCTCGTTCGATGTAGAAGTTCTACTTTTCTTATTTAACTCATAATTTAGTGACAAGATTATTGATCTAACTTTGTAAGTCACTTGTATGAAAATACCAGTTCTCAATATTTCATTCCGAGATCAAAAGCTTAGAATTTATCTTGGATTAAGTTTTATAGTCTAAGTAAATGTTATTGCAATAGTTAACTTGCATGCTAAAAGTTTCAACTTTTCAATCGTTAAGCTCTAAGATCAGAATGTATAAAATTGGTTTGAATAAGTACTAACTTCACAATCTAGCGACTTTATAATTATAATTTAAAGCACGTGTATTCACAGCTATAAGAAGTTAATTCTTACCGAGGTCTACATGGTTAAAGATTATTTCAAATGAATGCTAGAGAACTCATGAGATATACCATGATCATAGAAATTTAGATGTAAGTGCACAAATGCAGGACATATCGGTGATGATAGCAGTTTTGTTGTAGAAGAATGAACAGAGAAAAATTTACAACTTGCAAAAAGATATGTAGAGTACTAAAGCTCGACTATAGGAGTGTATGCATGCATTGATATTCAAGTCAAAATACTCATGATATACTGCAACATGTAAAGCACAGTTATAATTGCACATATGGATAACCTGGATTAAATGACAATATCGATTTGTTTATAAATTTGAGTACATATATATCCATTAGACAATACATATTACAACACTTGTACATATACACAACATGAAAGCACAAGCATTTGAGAAATATGTGAATAAAAAGTTTAAGTCATCATAATGATGTGTGTTTACTTATAGATCATATATATAGTATGAATCACTAACAAAAGAAGCTTGGGTATACATTAATAGAAAATATATTCACTTGAGAAACAAAACAAAAAATGGCTGTGAATATATATTTTCAGAACAAATAATGTACCCCACTTAGAAGAGCAAAAATTACAACCAACCATACACATAAGATATGATCTAAATTATGGCATGTATTTGCAAATAGATATCCATATAGGAGTTAAATCAAGAAGTTGGAGTTATATTTCTGCATTCATGAATTGGAAGCAAAAGTAAGCTTACCAAAATATAAAAATCCGTAGAAACTATGACAAGAAGAATCCCACACCAAGTTAATACGCAAACAAGTTAGAAAATGTAGATGGTCGCAGAACAAATTAAAATGGGCACATGAACCATGGGTTATTGAGTCGTATGATCAGAACATGTTTAATCCAAAACTTCAAGCGATACGCATGAGAATTGACACAATGTTGAAAGAAATCTTGGCTAAATACTGCAAGATTTAAAGTAGAACCAGAGCAGAAAAAATAGATTAAGATGCTTTGTAATATTCCATTTCAGATCACAAGTTAAATTCCTAAAATCCTAAAATTTGTATAGTGAACATGTAAACCCATGCACCCCAACCTCCAAAGCATGAAAGATGTAACTATATAAAGGGTTTGGAATTTGGATTTTTAGGAACATGAATTGCAGCAGAAGGTGGGTTAGATTGTACCTCTTTTAGGTTTGATCTTGCATGCAGCAAGACATGCAACATCTCCAAGATCAGCAGCAGGATTTTGCTTTGGAGAAACTCCAAGAAAAGCAGTAGCTTTGAGTTGTTGTTCATTTCCAGATCCAAGAAGCAGTGAGCAATTTTCATATCAACCATGGAGAGCAGCTTCGGCCAAAAATCTGGAGGAGAAAGATGCTGAAAAAGGGCTTCTTACGGCCGGGAGGTTGGAAAGAAATTAGAGGAAATAAGAGGGAGGGAATTGGGGTTTATATAACCAAGGGAGATAATCCTTTGGTTGACAAGTGGATAAAAAATATCCAAGTGGAAGGGACAGATGGACATCAGACTATTGTCTGCTCTGCTAAAAATATTTCATTAGCATTTTTATTTTTATTTATTTTATTTATAAACAATAGCTCTTTTATATTTAGAAAACTGAAGTTGGTCGTATACGCACCACTAGTGTCAGATTTTGGTGTAAAATAACTCATTTTGACCGTCTCTGAATGACGATCAAAATGAGTATAATATTCATATATTTCTGATCAAGTTTAGACCCCGAAAATTTTGAGATACGATTTTGATTTACGGCTAAATTTTGAGGTTTTAAAATATCAAACGACATCCGATCGATGTACGGTCAATTCCATTGATCTTATTTCATCGAATTGATTTTTAGATAGTCTCGTTTTATTTTACGGTTTCTATATTTGTGTTGTAGCTTTTTCGGGCACGCATTACGATGCGATCGATTTTTGGTCGATTTTGCCCGAACGACTATTGATTCACGATCAATTGATCGATTTATGCCATTTAACATTGATTAATAACTTTATTGAATTATACAGAACCTAATCAGGTCGGGTTCGGGTTTGTGCAGATCCGGATGTTACAGATGTCACACCCATGAACCCATTACTTGATTGTCTAGCTTAGTTGGGGAAGAACCTAACTGAGATGAGCTAGAATCTTGCTTACCTCACTGTCATGAAAACCATCATCCCTGTGTAGGTTGAGGCCAATCCAAATAATTTCTGTCGTAAGGAGCAGGTAGTTTGTGATGTGTCCTCCATACTCACAAAGTAAATTATGAATAATTCATTTATGTTATCAAATATTGTGACTCTCAGGAGTCGTAGGATAATGCATATGTCTGCCACCGCGATGTGGAAAGAATAAAGCTCCAAAGGGTGAATCATCATCTTCTCCATCAGTCAATCTCGCATCAGGTCCGAGTGAAGACGGAGGAGGAGGAGGAGCCGCATCAGAGAAAAAACACCAAATAATAAAGAAAATGAAAATACCAAAAAGACAAGTAGTGGCCAAGGCGTGCAAGTCAAGGAGAAGCCAGCACCTGCAGCAGCTCCCATGCAAACCGACAAAGCCAGTGTACATACTTTTTGTCCTTCCCTCATGATGGATTATCGTATCCCTTCTAATCATCCATTTGTATAAACAGATTCTCATGTAAATAAGAATTTTTATTTCAGCATTATAAATATTCCTTTTCAGCGTTATAAATATTCTTCGAGTTCTATTAACTTTAGTCAATTCCACCTTAGGTCAAGTCAGACCATTCTGATCAACATATATTCTCTTTAACCTTGAGTTGATTTTGAACTGTGTGAGGATTATAGCTCTTCTCAATTTGCGAGATAAGTATACCATACAGCTTAAGCAAGGTAACAGGAGATTCACAAAATTTAAAGCCTCTATTCTCTCTAAGTCTAGGCTTATTCTCATTTTATCTGAATCTGATAGCAAAAGAATATGGGTACAATTTTGAAGAGAACTTGGATTTTCTGAAGTTTCCCGTAGACCACTTTGGTTCGTTCCTCTCATTTTTTTCTTTTTGTAGAGCATAACCTTGGGCCTCTTGTGCCTCTTTAAACTAGTAGCAATGTTGGTATGCTACTTGGCTTATTTGGTAGAGCTAGGTTATTTGAGTAGATTTTTCTTTGGTAGAGCTTTGCTTTGCATTGCATTTTTTTGGAATAGGCGTCTCTTATCGTGCCTTCTTTTTTATAGGATTTTTTGGCATTGGGCATCAAGAGTGTACATGTTTAAAATGTGACTTTCAAATACATGTACAAGGCAAGTTTGCTTATAGGTCCAAACTTATAGAAAATAAGTGGCCCATGAAATTAGATCAACGAATTTTGCTTAACACGAGATTCAGAATCACTCACTTCTCTTACTAGAGATTGCATAATATCTTGTACACGCAAACTAAGTTGAACTAAGATGTAAGGTGCGGTTTGTTCAAAAATCAATCAAGAGTAAAAGTTTGCTATACCTGTCAAATGGTCTATTTAGACATATTTTTTGGTCAACGCATAAAATTAGTAAAACTCAGGTAATTAAGTCTAAAATAGACTTGAAAAACCGTGTACTTAAACCTTATGAAATAATATGAAATTAAGTAGATTAAGGCCTTCTTGGTCTCTAAAACTTATAAAAACCAAACTTCTAAATCCAAAAAGTTAGGAGAAATAAGGAAAACATTTTTTAATTTTTGAAAAAATATTTTGGTTTTTTAAAGGAAATTTTTGGTATTTTTTGCAAATTTTTATCGGATTTTGGGTATATGCAAAAAATAGAATTTTTGAAACATATGCAAAAATGATGCCATGTTTTTTTGAAATATTAGGAAATTTTTAAATTTTATGATTTTTTTGAAAAAAATTGCAATGATAAAATTGTATTTTTTTGAAATAAAATCAATGTAAAATGGAATGCATGAAATTTATTTTTTAAAAAATATGATAAAATGAAAGTGACATGCATGAAATACGATGCACCCCCCATGCTTAGCATGAGCCATGCCCACATGGTGATAAAAGAGTGAAAAAATGGGATCACATACTGTAAGAGAGTGCATATGCAAGTGATGAAAGATACCTTTTTTATTATTTTCCAATCGATTTATACCCTTTTATGGGGTTCTCCCCATACTTATGTTGATCTACAATTATGAGAAATGAAGTAGAAAAAATGCAAACTAGAGAAAATACCTAGAAGATAACTATGGGAGGTATCACATGATGTTTATTGGTTTTAACACCCCTTGTCGGGCTCCAAGGTTTAGGAATACATGTGTATCGAGTATGCGCAACATCTGTGTTTGAAATACCGGGATGAGGCTGGTATCTGGGGATGGTGTTACTAAAAGTGTGGAAAGATGGAAGATGGAGTTGGAAAAGTGACTAATGTAGGTATCTCAATTTTGGGTATGAGAAATGTGTTCTGATTGAGCCATACCGGTAGTATAAAATCCGAATCAAGCACTCCTGACATGCCGAGTGAGACACCTAGTAAGTCTTGAGGCTCGATCGGGTAAAAAGGTGGGTTGTAGGCCTCTAACATATCGTGTGGTTGTTTACAATAATCTCCATCCATGATATCACTATCCCATTTGGTTTCCTTTGTTAATTCTAAGTTAAAATTCAGATCATGCCATTGAGAATTGTACTCAATAAACTCAAAGGGTGAGAGGGAGGGCTCTTCCATATATAAAATTGACTCGATGTCCAAATATGTGAGTTGAAAATAATACACCGAGTTAAGTGGCTCTTTTTCTTTTCGATGGAGGTGGAAATTTTCTCGTCCCTGAAAAAGTCATTAGGGAAGACTTCCGACCTAAAGTCAAGGTTGATGAGAAGAGGTGAGCAAATTTCATTCTCTTCATTCATATCATCTGGATATTCATTACAAGAATCATATTCTATTTCATCTTTGTTCTTGGATTTTATCTCAAAAGTTGAATTCTCACATGAATCAATAGCAATTTCTATCATTTCTTCTTCTACAATGATAAATTCATTCACAAATTCATCAATTATTGTAATCATCTCCAGCTCAGAAATTCTATCAATTGACCCATGAAGTTCATTCTGATTTATTTGAATTAGGAATGTTGAAATTATATCATTTTATTCTTTTTCAAAATCAAATCCAAACTCAAGATAGACCCCAAATCAAAATTCAAAGTTGGCCTATCCAAATCATAGAGTGATGTCTTATATCCAAAATCCTCATACTTGTTTAAATTCACATTATATGTTTCTAGATCATTACGACTTCTGAGAATCACATGGTGAGCATCAAGAATGCCAATAAAATTATTAGGTTCAAGATCAATGTGAGTGGATGGAAACAAGATTGAGTTGAGAAACTCCTGTTTTATACTTTCAAAGTCCAAATTATAAGATTGTAAAATTGTTCCTCGAGTTTGATCAAGAACGTATTCTTTTACTTCATTCATGATTTCATAAATCTCCTATGTTTGTCTCCAATGATATCCTCGAATAATTTTGATGATGTACATGAGGGATGACATGATAGATCGATATCCAATGAAAGATGCTCCTTAAAAATGGATGGCTCTAGAAAACCAGGTGAGGGAAGATTGAATTCTGAGTATGGTAAATATTTTGGGAGTTCCTCTAACAATGGATCTGGGGTGAAGGAAGTTTTCATAAAATTGATTAATCTTGTAAACTCAAGTTTCTTCTTTTCTTGTTCTTCCATTAGTCTTGTTTTTTCGTTAATGTCGTCCTTCAGTGAATAGAGAATTTTGGGTCCTTACTTGGTCAGTAGAGAAGGATTAAGTATCTTCTTCAATATCCCTTGCTTTGCAAAAGCTATGGAGATGAGGGCTTGTGTTATACTTTTAAGTGGAGTATTGACCAAGTCATCTGAACAGATGTGCTTAGTTAACATCCCAAGAGGAACTGACATATCAAAATCCTTAGGATTTTCCATTTCAAACATAAGACAATATTTAATTTACAACACAAGCTGCCACAAAGCGGTTATCTTTTAATTTTCACAAATAAAGCATACATTTATCCTAGATATCTATACATGAAACACTGATTATCCTTAGTTGCCTCTACTTTCAGCCAGTGCGGGTGTAAGTACGGACTGTACACCGGCTACCCGTGTTTACTTGAGGATGGTGCCTTGTACGTTGTCCTTTAACCATCCAATCTACTACGGAAGATTGAAGTTCACTCACTGATAAGTAGCTAATCATTTTTAGGTTTTGCTAGTCAGAAATTTCATAAGGATTTGAGCTCTGACTTAGGATTGTGTGTGTGAAATTGTGTTCAAAGTGCAATAATTCAATCACTTAAATCCACTTTCATCTGAGCCACACATTGACTTTTCGACCTTATATGATTTATACAAACAACAAAGTTGTGACCTTGTTTAATAAGCGAGAAGAGGGAGAGAGATCACAGAGATGAATGTAGTAAGAACAAGCTGATTTTATGGTTTTCAGAATTTTCTTAAAAAACACACAAATGTAAGCACCTATAATGCCTAAGTAATTAGAAAGATCTTACATTGTTTGTCTATTGTGATCCTGAATATTAAAACAAAATGCATGCTATGAATAAGAGAGATTAAGAGAGAGAGATAGAGAGAGTTGTCCTCTTTTTGTATTTTATTATTTTGTACATGAAAAAACAGCAAAAATTAATTTGCAAAATAAAATAGAAATAACAAAAATGCCAAAAGTAAATTGCACCAAATCCTCAGCAATGATGCTAAAATGAAACATCGATTTTCCATGCGCTAAGAAGTGATTTTTAGTGTCATTGTGTGCACACATGAAAATCGATGGATTTAAGATATTTTTTTCAACTACAAGCCAAGAGATATTAAATAAAGTATAAGGCAAGTAGAGAATCGATCCACAGAGACTCGGATATTTCACGTGAAATTTTATTCTATTTACAAAGTCATTTTCAACTTTATTGATTCAAATTGAATCTTATTTTTATTTTTTTATGAAATTTTAAATGTGTTGAAATGGTTGTCAATAGGTTCTAGACATCAAAAGGATTATAATATAATTTTCTTGATTTTTTTGTCTTTTTCTGTTATTTTTGGTGATTTTTGAAAGTACCAAGGGTATTTGTGTAATTTTCAAGAAACCTAAGGGCTTAAATGGAAATAAAACTAAATAGTGAGGATATAATTACAATTAAGAATAATCTTGGGTAGAAGTGAAATTTTGCAAGTCATTTATAATGGTAAAGCTATAGAGAAAATAAAAAAATGCACAAAATTATAGAAAGGACCTTTGAGGACTAAAATGAAATTAAGAAGAAACTTAATAGAAGAGTGCAAATGTCATAGAATATAAAACAAAATTGGAGAAATTGTAGATAAGTTTTAGAAAGGATGAAAATGCAAATATGTAAAGTATGAATAAAGAAAACCTAATTTTTCTAGTAGATAAAATAACATAAATTGGGTAAATTGTATAAAACAAAGTAGAGTTTTAACTAATTGCAAAAATCGCTAAAATGTTAAAAACTACAAGAAACCCATAGTTATGAAGGGATCCTTGGGTCCCCTTCCTTCTTCAAGGGGAGGGCGATGATGGGAGCATTGTTGAATTTGGCGCATGGAAGGGACGGTGACAGAGGCGGTGCGCGGAAGTAGCGGCGGTAGAGGCAGTGTGTGGAAGGAGCAATGTGTAAAGGCGACAGCTCGTGGAGACACACTGTGGTGAATGGAGGAGGTGGAGGAGCTTTGGGTCGAATCCCCCAAGTTGGGTTCTTCTTCTCCTCGGTCGTCATCCTCCCCTATTTGTTGCTATGGTCGAGGGAGGGAAGGGGACGCGAGTGGTTGGTGGGTGGGGAAGATGGGGGTGCCGCGGCAGTTGCGAAGAGAAGAAGGGGAGGGGTGTGGTTGGCATGCACGTGGGAGGAGGAAGGAGATGGCATCATGTTGACATCAATGTCATTTATTTTTTCCAAAATTTTTTAGGTGCCGACACTATACTGATATCAGCTATTTTGTCATGTAGCAACTTTTTTAAGAGGGGAGAGCAAGAGAGAGCTCCCTTGAGCATCTTATGCAAACGTGAAAAATAAAAAAGAAAAATAGTTAGAAACTCTATTATGAGTTTAGAGCTCATATTTATTAAAAAAATAATTCAAAAACAATTTTCTTCCTTTTTTTTAAAAAATATTTTGTGAGTAATGTTATGCAAAAATTTTAGATGATTTTTACAACAAGCATGAGAATTATGGAATGAGAATTATAAAGTAAATCAAGAAAAATGCAATGGATTACGTAATCTCAAAATGGCATAAAAACATGATAAATCATTGATTCATCAAGGTTCTTTATTTCTTTTATATAAATACTTTCTCCTAGATATAATTACAATTGAGTAGTTCTCTGTTTCCATGTAATGATGGAAAAAATGTTGACAGGATATTTTTTATTTATTAGAGTTGAGTGATGTTGCTATGTTCTTAAAATATCTAGCTTGAAACATCTGAAAGTGTGGGATTGTTTAACCAATGTCTTGCTTATTGAAGATAAGAAGAGAAAATATATATTGGAAAAATATTTTTTTATCATTGTATATGTTCATAATAATCATGTTGGTGAAGAGAAAACATGTGGATCTCTTGTGATTGAAAAGTCAAAAAAGAAGGAGCCCACATATTTTTTTTACTTCTCATTTTGATATTAAAGAAATGGGAGAAGTAAATATTATCTTGAGAATAAACTTGTAATAAAGTCTCATTATTTTTTCTCTCGCAAGAATGTTATATTGAAAGAAAATTCTCCAAATATTTTTTCTTTTTAATGTAAGTCGATAGGCACTTCTTTTATTCCATACTCATTGCTCAAAGTAGTGAAAGATAATATACTTCAAATTACATATGTGTAAATTATTGATTGTCTTATGGATTAGACACATTATTGCATATGTTGTTGGAAAGTTATGCATTGAGATGCCTTAGCTTGAATGATTTCTTATTTCAATAAGTAATGGGCCATTCTTTAATGTTTTATGGAGATCATCCGATTCTCAAGGATTATTGTGGTACCAGATAAATTAAAAATTAGAAGTGGATATATCTTTAAGAGGAGCTATTTTTGGGAAATCACCCATGCAAACATGAATTGCTTGATATATAATAAAATGTGAGTTTATTGTGTTGTAGAAGGCATGCTTATAGGTTATGGTTGAGAATCTTCTTAGCAGATATTCCCATTTGGATGAAGCCCACGCTACCACTATTTGTCCATTGTAATAACCATGCTAATGTGGCGAGAGCTAAAAAATATAATGGGAAAATCATGCATATTAGCCTGAAAGACAATATTGTGAGATATCACATGACATCATATCTATGGATTATGTGAAACTAGAGTTAAATTTGATCGATTCTCTTACTAAACCACTAAGCAAAAAGTTTGTAGAGAATATCTCAAGGGAAATGGAAGTATGACCAAATCAAAAGTCGAAGTGATGGAAACCCAACTTTCGTGAACGGAGATTCCGAGAAGGAGGTTCATATGAGATAAGCAATCCACTAGACAACTATGGATACAAAATGATAGTATCAAAAGTGGTGAGGTTGAACATGCATGTTCTTAATGGACATCATAACCCAAATTAGCTGGTGTATAAAAGGGTGTGGAGATGAGGCTGCATGTGTCAACCCATATGAGCAACAAAGACTAGAAAATGTAATGTGAGATATGAGTCAATGGTTTCAAAAATAAAGGATCGGTTCATAGCAATTGTAATTCCATCATTCTTTAAGAACTATATTCATACTCTCTGTGGCTTGGTTAATAATCGATAAGACATCAAGTCTTTGGCATCATAGTTTCAAGTTCCTTCAAGTGTCATTTTCAAATTCTTTCTCCCACTCAGTGATTACTTATCTTTGTTTCTTTTTTGAAATTGTGGACGATGAAAAGAGATAATTCACAAAAAGTATTTGAAATATGCGAGGGATTGTTGGTATTTTACCATGTATTTCATATACTTATTTTATCATTTATATAGATAATTTATTGAGGCATTCAAATTCTTATTTGCCATCAATAATATTCATCCTTATTGGTAACTTGCATGGGGTTGGTTTATACACTATTATGATATTTTACAAAATTTCTTTTACGTCATTTTCCCTTTTCAAATAGAATTGATGTTATTACAGCATTCATAATATTGTTGAAACACATATCCTAGTGGACCATACGTTTTTGTGGTTGTTGGAAGATGTTAATACAATTGTTATTATTTCAACTTCATTATGAGTGGATATTAACAACGTATCTTCCATCGTCATACACGTTGCAAATATAACATGGGATCTTTGATTTGTAAAGGCATTACAACCTTAAAATTTTTTATTTACGTTTAGATACTCGGGTGATGAAGTTTAATGATTTAATTTTCTTTTGATTCTTTTACCCATTTGATTCGTGGACGTTATTTTCAAAGTATGTAACGTTCTCCTATTGAATACATATATAAAAGGGTCTATGGCATTGGTTTTGCAGACACACAACCATTCTATTTTTTTTATTCTCCTTGTATTTTTTGCAAGCCATTTTTTTGAAGGAACGATCATTGTTGATCAATTGATCTTGACGTTGATGAGTGCACGTTTGTAGAGATCTCGTTGTTGTATCTTGGAGAGTAGTCGTACCAATACTGCTTGCACCATTGGAATCTTCGTGAGGGTACGAATATATTCTTAATGTCAGGGCATTTTGCACGCCTCGACAAATAGGCTTGTCCAACATCAAGTCCGGTATTATAATTCTAACCATCCTTCGCATTTGTCACTGCTATAAGATGAATCACTTGTCACTACTATAAGATGAATCACTGCATAAAGACTTGTTATATAAGGCTTGATGAGATTCTAGTACAGGAGATGCTTTAAAAATGTAGGTTACTTAGTTCTGCATTTGTGTCAGTTGTTCTATTTGTATGCTTCATTTTCAATCCATGCTTAGTTAATTCTGCAAGTATTTCTCTCGCTTCATATGCTTCAATGCTTCGAAGCTTGTTTGCCTCCATGCTTAATGAGATTCCATTCCAAGGGATGTTTGTGTCACTGCATAAAGATCTGTTTGTTTCATTTGATCTGCTTGTCTGTTTTTAATAAGTTGCAGGTTTTAATAAGGTGCTTTTTAATCAAATTCTCGATTAGATTCCATTTTTGAAACATTATTTCTTTTGTATGCTTCATTCTCAGTCCAAGCTTAGTTAGTTATGGAAGTATTTGTCATGTTTCATATGCTTAGTTGGTTCTGCATAAGGACTTGTTATATAAGTCTTGGTGAGATTTCAATCCAAGAATTGCTTGAAAAATGTAGGTTACTTTGCTAATAAAATTTCCAGACCGTATGCTTTTTCATCTGAACTGTTTATATGCCTCATTTTTAGTCTAGGCTTAGTTACCTATGGTCTCAAGTTAAAGATGCACCATACCTAAGGTACACATGTTTCTAGATGGAAGGTATGGTTGGTGAAAATATTTGATGATATTTCCTCCTAGGGGATGCTTGAAATATGTGGGATTTGATTTACTTGAAAGTTTCATGTGACATTATTTTTCGAATCAACAGTTCATATTCTTCTAATTTCGTTCTACTTCTATCCTTCTCTGCTACTATGCCTATATGCTTCTCTGCTTACACAGGGAACTTTGCTGTAAGTGGATGCCTGTAAGACATATTTTCTTGCTGTATAGCAAATGCTTAACTAACATATGGGGGGATTGAATTGGAAAATTTTACACATTACATCACCTTGACCTCTTAATAACTTTGCAAAATATTACCCTTTTGGGCCCCATCCATACAGGATGAGCAGGAGGGGCGCTAGGATCGATGTTCACCATGGTTTTAATGGATGGTTAGAAAGATCGTCCTGCCTGAGAGTTTTGAGTTTGTCCAACTGTCTGATCCAAAATCTGCCTGATTCCATTGGGAAACTGAAGCATCATGGGTATCTAGACCTCTGAGACCCTCCCACAATGTTTAATATTTGAACATCTTTGGCTAAAAGGGCGGGGGTGTTACCGAGTTGGTTATACGGTGGTCGCTCCCATGGTCCTCGCAATATCGAATCCCTTCGACGTCTTAAGTTATGGAGATATTAAATCATCATCCATTGGCTACCGTCCAGAACTCCCAGATGTAGTAGTCCCTAAGGCCTTGTTTGGTTGGAGAATAGGCCCTGGAATAAGGGGCCAATTCTCCTCCCGACACGGTTCCCAGTGGTACGACGACAACAAGTTGTGGCCACGGAATGTGGCTACGGAAACTTGTGGGCACGATAATTCTGTGACCACTAGTTTCTCGTAGCTACAATTCTGTGGTCAAAGCTTCATACAAGAGTTGTCGTCATGACAAGTTTTGTGGTCACTTGTAGTGGCCATGGCATATCCGTGGTTAGAGAACTCTCGCGATGAGACTTGTAGCTACGGTTATTGGCCACGACATGTCGTCGCCAGAGCCCAATTTTGTGGCCACAAGTCCCACATCCGTGGGTATAATTCTGTAGCCACAACTTGTTTTCCTTGTAGTGGACTATTCCCCATTATTCCATCTTATTTCACTCTTATTCATATATTTATCCTATCTTACCTACCTTTATTTCACCTTATTCTCCTTATTCCTATACTCCAGCCGAACAAAGAATAGACCCTTATTCTCCTTATTCCCCATTCTTATTCCTGCTTATTCCCGAACCGAGCGCACCCTCAAAGTGGTAGCCTTCCTACTTCTCTCGAACAGCTTTATATCGATCGGTGTTTGTGGTATACGTGATCTCTCACTGTGGGCATCGCTACGGGCTCGCTATATGGTTTGAATTCTCTCCAGATTTTATCGCTACAGGACTGTCCCCATCTATTTGAACCAATTGGAGAAGACCTTGCATAGATTGGAAATCGGAGGTGATCCAAGAGTGAAATGGTTGATGTAATGTCTCGGGCTTAGGTCCTCGATCCGTTATCGATGAAAACTGGTCCTGACAACTTGTTGAGTTCGGGCACAAATGGATCCGTTGACAACCATCCAAAATGCTTAAGCAAGCTGTCAAGTAGTAGTCTCCACCACTTATAACCCACTCTCACACTTTGTGAGTTTTAGATGTGGGACTATGTCTGGGGGTATATGTGTTGAGACATCTGATAAAATTGGAACGATACAGATAAGATTAGCATGACCCCTGCGCAAGGATGACATGCATAAATCGAGAAACGGGTCCATCTAGACCCGTACCCAACAAGTTGACGGGGTCAGTTTTCCTCGATAATGGATCGGGGCCTAAGTCTGGGACGTTACAAATGGTATCAGAGCCAATTTCCCTCTGATAGTGGAAAGGGCTACCCGAAAGGTGGAACCATCCCTACAAAGAGAGGGGAGGAAATGGCTACAGAGAGCGTGCAACCACCACTGTCACTAGGAATAAGTGATGGATCATGTCGCAACGAGGACGTTGCGAAAATAAGTGGGGAATGTTGTAACACATATACCCCCAAACATAGTCCCACATCTAAAACTCACAAAATGTGAGAGTGAGCTATAAGTGGTGGGAACTACCACTTGACAACTTGCTTAAGTATTTTGGGTGGTTGTCAACGGGTCCATTTGGACCTAAACTCAACAAGTTGTCAATGTCAGTTTTCATCGCCGGGACGTTACAATTGAAGGTTCTAAGATTGTTCAAATGAGGAGCTGTTTCTTGCTCTCACTAACCTATCAAAGCTGCAATTTGATCATTGCTCCCAACTACGATCTTTCCCCCACAAAGATGTGATGTCTCTCTTGTCTTCAGGAGTTGGCATTTTGTGAATGTCCGCAGCTCCGGTCCTTGCGAGATGGAGCATTTCCTTCCTGTATGCGAGAGTTGAGCTTCTCCAATAGCAATAATCTATGATCGTTGCCTTCGGACATGAGACACCTATCGTGTCTTGAGCAACTTAAAGTAGTCGGTTGCCATCGGATGTCAATCCCTTCAGGATGGGAGCCTTCCCGCCTCTCTCTGGACTGAGCTGAGTTTAGAATCCCTCCACAGGATGCTGTTTAACCTTAACCTTAATGATGCTTCATGATGTCTGTGAAATTTGTAGGAGAAATTACTGTCAGCTGATGTATACTAACCTTAACCTTCACTGAAATTCTAATCCATTTTCTATCTTCTGTAGTTGACAAAGGAGGAGGAAAGACCCTTGTGAAGGCCGTTGGAGGCTCAGAGGTCAATGAAGAACTTCGTTTGAAGAAAGAACGACGTAGGAAGGATAAAGCCGTTGTTGGATCGTTGGGTTAATGTACGATAAATCTTTATTTCCTTCTTTCGATTTTTAGATTACGCAAGTAAGATATGATTTTCACGTATATTTTGTTACGAAAGTTGGATCCAACAACGAGACGTGACTACAGGGACATGTGCAGGGGTTTGGATCCTCAAGGGAATTTCATTTTTACCTAGAATATGAATATGGATATGGTAATGACAAAACTCCCTCTATCAATTTAGTTGGAACATTAATGACAAAACTCCCTCCTCTTAATGTTGGTTACATTTTATAAAATTTGAAGGTTACTTTATATATTTCTAATAATTAAATATTTTCTTATGCAAAAAAATTGATTGAAGATGGATAATATAACATAGAGATATCCAAATGTTGATCGAATATGATTGACCATGGACTCTGCATTTGTATCATTATGATATGTATATCTATGTTTGTGAAAAAATTTATATCAGATAATATGGATCCACATTTTTTATTGGAAATAAATATAGATATCTTTTACGATTATGGATGATTACCATACGGATGGTTCCGTAAAAATTACCATATCCATATTCATATTCTTTAGGAAATTGATAAGGATATTATTTTGCGATCAAACTATGGAAACAAATATGGATGATGTTTTACATTAAAGATGATATATTACTATGCGGATGCATGCATAACCTTAATATCAATATATGTCTACTATTGTATGTATTTTCAATTAAAAAAAATTATGAAATCATTTGTTTGATGTATTTTTTTACGGGTATTGATATATTTCATAATGATACGAATGCCAATTATATGAGTAGTCATCTTCAACCAATATATAGAAATATATGCTACACCGTCCATCTGAAAAATCTATTTGATGGGTACATACTAATAACTCGATTATTTCATATTATATTTTTTACCATTAGATATGAAAAGTGATTACTTAGATTGAAAAGTGATTTGATGTTGTGATATGAATATATTTTTTGCATAAGAAAATATTTAATTATTAGAAATATATAAAGTAACCTTCAAACTTTATGAAAAGTAACCAACATTAAGAGGGGAGAGGTTTGTTATTAATGTTTCAACTAACTCCAATCCTTTCTTTTTATTAGATGGTTGCCACATGTACATGGAATGAGGTGGCATTCATCCATGCTATGTTACCCACTCCAGGTAAAAGTGAACTTACCTAGAGGATCCAACCCCCATGTGCAGGTACATGCGTTATCTTTCGTAGTGGCGGCTTTACATTCTACTCTCAAGTAATTGCTCCCTTTGTACTTCGAAAATGGCGATAAAATTGAAGTGTTAGATGGCAGGGGAGATAGATCACATTGGCCATTTTAACTTTCAAGTCGCGTGCTTTCATTCCCGTTTATATTCAAAGCAGTTTGGTATGTATTTAAGTGGACGTTAATTTCGTCTCTGAGGGCTCATTTCTGATAATTATGAGGTATGTAATATAGAGAAAATGTAAATTGCACATCCGCCATTTATGTTTATACACAGAAAATATAGATGTAAACTACAGGTGACATGAGCATTGTAATGTGAAATTCTTGCTGTACAATAAAACTAAGCTTTAGCTTGGAGAAAGATCCAAGGAAATGGACAAATACATGGAAGTATTTTATGGCGATGACTTTTTTTCACGATTTCAAGAATATAAATACTCTTCAGGTACAGTAACTAGCAATATATCATAAAGAGATCATTTTACTCGTATTAATGGTTACCAAAAATGATTATGGTTCTTGCCATCTTGGTATGAAATTTGATCTTTAGTGATCTGAAATAAAACTCTTTAGTACTTTGAAGGAATGTAGGTTGGTTCACAGCTTACTTCTTGGAGGAGAGTAATCTAATCTATTTAAAGGGGGTTTGTACTTTGTAGAAAGAATTATCACAATAGTCCTATTTGAAAGATGGTCCTTTTCTCCTAGGTCTATCTCAAACTTTAATGTTGATCTCTCCCACGCTAGACTACAAGGCGGAGTCTTTCTCTTTTAATTATTTAGGTTAAAATGGATATAATGTTGGATTTATCACTTCCGGAAAGATATTCTAACCGTCTTCTACATTTATTAAGTATAAGGTGGTTAGTGAGTATGGATGGAGCTAGAAAATTATATGAGGGGCACAAATAGAAGTAAAGTCATGGAAATATATAGGCATCGACCATCACAATATCAACAAATTAGAATTTTTGTTTTGATGAAAGCGAAATATTTGACTCGCCCGCTTTATCTCAATGGGACACATTATTCAAGCTTAGAGATAAAGATGACGATCTTCCTCCAATCATCTGATATCGCAATATGAAACATGGTACAAAAAAATCAAGATCACTGTAGAAAAAGAAATAGGCTACACTACCGCCAAATTAGTAGAAATGACACTCAACTCCAAGGTAATGGATACTTACATTATGCACTATTTGAAGCTGAATTTGAATGGCAACCTTCCTACCTTGAGAATTCCCAAGCAAAATCATCACATCTCTATCATCTGAAAGGGTACACAAGGTGACAGCAATAGAGGAGACTATAGACTTCAGCAAAACTTCATCATTGGAGGACCTTATATGTGATTTTCTTGCTTATGAAACTAAGTTGAAAAATGGAAAGAAAGATGAAAATAAGCCATAAAAGAGTCTACCTCTTGCACTTGGCAAGGAAACAAGAGAAGATCTGGACAAGGCTGATGACATCGCATTCATTCATATAAAAGCTCGATACTTTCCTCATGGAAAAGAAAAGAGGAGAAAGAGAATTAAAATAATTTTAATGCAACAAAATGGGCACTGATTATCACAAACTATCTTATGTTAAGAGTGTCTAATTGTTACAGTAGGACAATCAATGATGGATCAAAACCACACAAAAATAAAAAAATAATGTTATGTGGTCTATTTAACTTTTTACTTGGGCAAGTCTAATGTCGGACACAAGAAGACAAAAATGTAGGCTATATATCAATTTATACAATCAAGTAATTAGGTTTCCAAGATGAACTTTCTAGATTTTTTATGCAAAATGAAATGCAAATATAATGTAAGTGCAAGGTGTGCTTTGAAATCAACATACAATACCTATACAAGGATAATTTTGAAAATATTTTCTGATCTCAAAATATAATAAAAAAATAGTATAAAAATTTTTTTGATCATAAAATATTGTTGATTATTTAGTAAGATTGTTGGGATTGTAAAAACTAAAATAAAAAAAGGAAAACTAGGTTAAATCAAAGTAACCAACATCCAAATTATTTAGAGAATACCTAATTGTGATATTTTGGTAAAATGTTATTTTTACTAGACATGGCATATTATATATTCCATGGATATATTTTTTTTAGAATTAATATGCATGCATGAAGATTGGATGCTCTTTTGAGTTTTTATGAAAATTTTCAAGCAAACAGAGTGCAAACTTAATGAAATTTCGTCAGTTGAGGAAATAAGATGAAATGCACCTGCTGTATTTTAGAATTCCAGACAAAATATGATATTTTATGTATTCTTTAGTGAAACATAGTAATATGGACGAAATTAATTCCAATGAATAGGCTCCTAGGTATTAATGCAATCTAAAATTATCCCAAGTAGACTTTTTTATTTGGAATATAGACTACTTTGAATATTGCAAAAATATGAAGCAAAAAATAGTTAAAATTAAAAGACCAAAATTTACTCAACAATTATTTTTAGGAACATGGAGCATGCATTTTTTTATTAATTCTGGATACATATTAAAGAGCGATTAAATACATTTTTTTATTTTTGAGGAAAATTTAGAGCATTGCGTGATTTCTAATGAATTTCATAATGCAATCTAGATAAAATATGGACTTTTCATCAAACGAATTTTAGTAAATCAATAACTCATAAAATTCCAATTAAAATCTCAAGTGTAGAGAATTACTTAATATTCAATCAGCAATTTTTAGTTTCTCAAAATGATAAAATTTAAAATGTCCAGACATGCTCCAACACAATAGCATCCTTACAAAATCAATAATAAAAAGAAAATAATCAAAATAGCGCACTAGTGGCTTCTTCAATTATCAAATAGTGTGGGGGAGGTGCCTGCAATTTTTCAAACTCACGTGAGGGAAACATGTGAGAGGGACTTTAATCTTACAACTGGAAGTGCTCCGTTATGAGCCTGATCTAAAGGTCAATCTGTCTCCAAGTGGGGTCGTATGATGCCTCAATCGCTATGGACCTCAGATAGAGGCTTGGAGTGAAGCCTCGTTCAGATCGAATGGTGGAGGCAACTGAAGCTTCTGACAATTGTGATTACAGTGAAGGCGTTGATAGAATGGTTCATAATGGTTTGGCTTACAAACGACTTCAATTCAAGGAGGTTCAGTGATAGACAGTAATTGTAGCAGTTGCTTCTCACATTCTCCTCCTCAAGGGATATAAGGTGAGCAGAGCTCGTGAGGCTCAGAGTAATTCATGTGAGATCGAGTCGAGGTGGTTAATAAATGTTGGTGCTTTGGTGATTCGATGGTTCCAGTGTAGCATCTTGGCAGTTCCTCTTACTGCTCGGAGGAAGACGAAAACTCGGTGGAGAGCACATCTAGTGGCTTCAATGGATTCTGGAAGCTCTCTATTCCAATGTATTCTCTTCATTTATATGTGGCTCATGTGAGGATTGTCTATGCTCAAGAAAGTGATGATGATCGGGGAGTGGACTCAATAGCACAGGGGGGCAACTTCAATCGAGGTCGATGCTACTGAACTTCTGGAAATGATCTTCGATAGAGCTAAGGTCTGCATGTAGAGGGATTGTCTTCAGATTGTGTATCACCACTCCGACGACACCTGCATCAGATAAGATGAAGCTAGAGCGAGTATCTCGGCCAATGGGTGACAATAGGGAAGGATCGTTGATTATGAAGCTCAAGGTAGATGATGGAGGAGAGGAGCTGAGCTTTGAACTTGTCGAGGTCAGAGGAGATGAGGTATGGTAGGATAGACAGAAATGTGGAGTCTGAAAATTTGGGGTGTTTTTATGCGATTTGGGGTATTCAAAGGAGGTGAATCAGCGGGTCGGGTTTGGGGCGGGTATTACTATTCCCAAACCCATACTCATTTATAATATCACTACCCATACCCGCCCATTTATTAAACGGGTAATTTCTTGTGGGTATCCATATACCCGTCGGATACCTGTGTACCTAATGGGTACCCATATATTCGACATGGTAAATCTTAAGTTGTTTCTAAATGTATACAAGATTTTCATAGATAGACGAAATAGAGTGAGATCTTGTAATATGACGATTCATAAAAATATGCAATATATAGAGAATACTAAAGGTTTATATATGATAAGTATTTAACTCTTTTGTGTTGATAGTTTTTATTTATTAAAGATATAAAAAGTTAGTTGAATATGAATAAATGGATGGGGAGGAGAAAATTGAGTTGGAAATTTATACATGTAGATCGATACATATTAGATATGAAATGGATTTGGGGCTGGTTTGATTAAAATGCAACATACACATCTATCTTTATATATATTTTTTACTCGGGTTTGGGGCGGGTTCGGGTTCGGGTACCCACAAGGAAATCCCAAACCCATACCCATACCCGCATGAGTAGCCAATTCAAAACCCAAACCCGTCCAAAAGTAAATGGGACGGGTTTCGGGTCCTTAAATGGGGCGGGTTCGGGTCGGGTACCCAATGGGTAGACCCAGATTGACATCCCTAGGTGAATGGTAAGCCCATGTATGAAGTGATGGACGAGGAGCTTTGAACTCCAACGATGGTAGATTGGAGATGAGGATAGTTTTGGTGGATGTATAATAGAAGGTGGTGTGGTCAAGAGGTGTAGGTGAAAGTTTGATCGAGTTCACAAAATGAAGGAGAAGAAGATTGTGGGAAGAGGAATGCAAGTAGAATAAAGGCAAAAACAATTTCAAAAAAGAGAAAGGGGAAGGACCTAGAGTGTATGTTGTTTCTTGTGGGGAGGTGCTCGGTGAAGCACTTCCTCGATTGTTGCTCGATGCAATGGTAGTGTGGAGTTGTGTGAGGCTTTATGTGGCATTGTAGCAAGGAGCGAGAAGCTCCTTAGATCTTTCATGGATGAAGGCACTAACTTATCATTGCCTTCAAAGCGGAACCACATTCGTTGTTACGAATCGTGGGGTTGAAGATAGAGCTATATTGGTGACATACTCTTCTCTCGCTAAGGTAAATAGAAATGATTGTGATTGGTGGCGAGGGGTTTGTAAGGTTCGATGGGTTCATTATGGAGGAAGATGGGATTCGTGATGACGTGGGGAAACGAATCAATTGACATCGAGGGCAGATGACAGTAGCAGGGTTCATTGAGAGATGGAGGAACATGGGTAAGATGAGATAGGTGAGATTCTGGGTGATTGTGGTGCGGGAACCAAAGAAGAGGAATTGATGTTGTAGGGAGTAGAAAACTCAGGGGTACAGGAACTAGTTGAACAAAGGGTCACTGATCTAGTTGACATGTGATGAAGGGATGTGCGAATTAAGAGGAAAGGTGCATGTTGACTTGGAATCAATGGGTACTTGAGTGGGAATGGAATGGCTAATGAAGATAGGTGAGGCACTTGTTGACTAAAGAAAATTGACCAAATCCATCATCGACAAGCTCTGCTCCACCATCGTTCCTCTGCCCACTGCACCAAGCCCCCAGAAGCTCTTCAACGGACGGATGACCGACTACAAGCTTGCCTCCATCGAATCAACCATTGCCCCTCCCGAGCCCTACCTCCATCCCACAGGACGTGCTCCCATATTTGTATAAAATACTGTTAAGACTGCAACTAGGTTTCTCTACACTTCATTAGGCTCCCTAATCCTCCTTATATAACAAGAGGATAAGGGTTAGGGTTTATAGAAGGGGGACACCAATTAGGATAAATACTCGAAAAGTCATTTACACATAACTTTATTCTCGACACTCCCCTTCAAGCTGGAGCATATAAATCATACGTTCTCAGATTGTTACAACATTTCTCGAACTAGACCTGTGTGAGCGGCTTTGTAAATATATATGCAGCTTGCTCTGTAGATAGAATGCCATGTGTGCGTAATAGCCCTTTTTGTATGAGATCTCTTGTGTAATGACAATCGATTTCCACATGTTTTGTTCGTTCATGAAATATGGGATTGTTTGCAATGTACGCTGCTGCTTGATTGTCACATCTTAGTTCTATAATGTCCTTATACTTGACACAGAGGTCAGCTAGTACGGACTTGACCCACATGAGTTCAACGGCTGCTTGTGCCATGGCTCTATATTCGCTTTCAGCACTTGATCGTGACACCAGTGCTTGCTTCTTGCTTTTTCATGTGATTAGGTTTCCTCCTAGATATGTGCAAAACCCTGTGGTAGATTTCTATCTGGCAATCATCCTTCGTATCTGCATCAGAATAGGCCACAAGGTTGAGGTTGTCATCCTTGCAAAATAATAGTCCTTTCCCAGGGGACTGCTTGATGTATCGAAGGATCATCTTGCATGCCTCAAAGTGATTTAGAGTGGGAGGGTCCATAAACTGACTTAGTCTTCCTACTAGCAGAGAAATATCTAGACGAGTGATAGTGAGATAAAGCAGTTTGCCAACTAGGCGTCTGTATCTACCAGCATCCTCTGTTGCTCCTTCCTCGAAGATTCCTCCTTTAGGATCCATAGGAATATGCGTCGATTTACAGTCGAGCATCCCTGTTTCTGTCAGCAGATCAATGGGATATTTCCGTTGAGACATAACCAACCCATGCCTTGATCTAGTTATCTCAATCCCCAAGAAATATCGCAATGGTACCAAATACTTAATCACAAACTATTCTGCAAGGTGCTTTTTTACTCCGGCAATATCGTCATAATCATCTCTTGTAAGGATGATGTCATCAACATATACCAGCATTGCTACTGTGCCCTTCGAGCTCCTTTTTATGAATAAGGAGTGATTGGACGACGATCTTGTGAATTCAATCACATGTAGTGCTTCAGACAACTTGTGAAACGAGGCTCGAGGACTCTGTTTCAACCCATAAATTGCCTTGCATAAAAGGCATACCTTCTGACACTCCCCTTGTCGCTCGAATCCATGTGGTTGTTGCATATAGACGACCTCATGAATACCACCATATGGGAAGGCATTTTTAACATCTAGTTGATGTAATGGCCAATCCAGCTAAACTGTGAGAGCAAGGAGAATTCGTATCGTGGATAGATGAGCGACAGGTGAAAATGTATCGAAGAAATCGATGCCATAGGTTTACATTAACCCTTTAGCGACCAAGCGAGCCTTGTAGCGTGCAATAGAGACATTTGGGTTGTACTTTACTATGAATACATTTGGAGCTGACTATTCGACAATTTGCAGGAGAGTCCACCAGTATCCAAGTATTTCTTGACTCCAGAGCTGGCATCTCCTCTTGCATTGCTTGATACCAGTGGGGATATGTTAGGGCATCAATGTGCTTCTTCGGGATGACAGTGTTCGAGACAGCTTATGCAAAATTCTTGCAAGCGGGAGTAAGTTGGACAGGGACATTGTCGTAGAGATTGGGTACTTTGTATAATAGACAGATGGACACTGTCGAGCTGGGAGGCGTTGAGATATCGGGAGATCCGCCAGGCTATCTGCAATGACATTAGATTCCAAGTTTTGAGGAGGGGAGCGTACCTGAGGAGGTGGCATTAGCTCAGAAGGGGAAGTGGGGGTCTTTAAGGAGTTGGAATTGGTAATGGGAAGGTGGGGGCCCTTATGGAGATATTTGGTGGGGGAATATTGGTGGTAGATGCTGAGAAATAGGGGATTGACTCGAAGAAGGTGACATCTGTGCTTACAAAGTGTTTACGTAATCATACGTAAAAACATCTGTATCTTTTTTTATTCGTAGCATACCCTAAAAAGACACATTTGACGACTCGTGCAGCAAGCTTATCTCTGCGGGTGTAGGAAGATGAACAAACGTAGTACACCCAAAAACCCTTGGCTGCATAGGATAGATAGCTTTGCCAGGAAAAAGAATCTCAATAGGGATTTGTTCATGTAAAGTTGTAGATGGTATTCTATTAATAAGGAATGTAGCTGTTAGGAGTGCATTATCCCAACAGAGTGATGTGACATGATAATCAAGAAGTAATGTGCGGGCAGTATCTAGAATATGGAGATGTTTACGTTTGGCGACACTGTTTTATTTCGGCGACGTATTGAGTAATGAAACTAATAACATCCGATTTATTTTTCGAAATAAATGTCCATGATACTCTAGGAAAATCATCAATAAGGACAAGATAATAACGATGACCCAGGCGATCAAGATACCGACTAGGACCCCAAATATCCATGTGAACTAGATCAAAAATATCAGTAGAATGCTAGTTACCAAAGGGAGGAAATGTAGCGCGGTGATGCTTCCTAACCTGACATGCTTTGTAGGTGATAGTACTCGAGGGGGACAGTTGTAGGATAAGACAACGAAGCTTGTGGGCAGAAGGATGACCTAATCGCTGATGCCAAAGAGTGGTGGATAACTGGACTATAAAAGTCTTGGAATAGACGACTAAGATAGAGGGGTGTTCAAGGTGGTAGATGCCCCCTTCTTCACGGCCCACACCAATCGTCCTCCCAGTCAGTATGTCCTGAAAAACACAAGTAGCAACATCAAAAATTGCTTGGCAGTGAAGTTCCTTACACATTTGGCTGACCGAGAGCAGACTAAACAGGAAATCCGGAACTAATATAACAGTATTCAGTTCAATTGTAGGGATAAGGTGCACATCCTCAACACCTTTAACTGGTGATGATCTACCATCATCGACTTGAACAGTCTTTCCTGGATGGGTTGGACGAAGTTTCCGGAAAAGGTATGGATCTCCACACAAATGGGTGGAGGCCCCCGTATCAATAAGCCATTCTGAGTGATTGTGATGGCTAGCTGAAATAAGAACCGTACCTGACCGGGCGATGGCAGCGATATCTCCTGAACTTGTGGCCTCATCGAGGTTCATCTGCGATAGCCGCTGCATGAGATCCTCAAAGTCTTTTCGAGGGATTTCAATCGAACCTCCTTCGACGTCTGTAGTAGCAACACGAGACGACGGTCCTGGATGACCATGTTTGCTGTAGCACACAACTTCAGTATGCTCTAATTTGTGACAAAAGGAGCACTTTATTGGTGATCGTCCTCATCCTAGTGAGTGGCGACCGCGGCCTATGACCCTGTAGTGACCTCTGAAGCCTCGTCCGGAAGTTGTGAGAGCCGTTGTTTGGCTCAGAGTCTCTATAGAAGGAGTCAGATGAGTCGGTATTCGGCATAATGTGTTGTATGCTTCCTCCATAGTGAGAAGAGTAGAGGCAGTGATCATCTAATCCCGAGGGGTTGCAAATATTTGATCCAATCTGCCTAGAAAGGTCATAGTTGCCATATTTTATCGATGTCGTCGTTGCGTTGGACATGTGCATAGAGGGGCACACACGTTGTAGCATGCAACAAGAGATTTGAGGGCCAGAAAATATCCTGATAATGGTCACCCATTCTGACACATATGCATGAACTCATGAAATGATTGATACATTTTGGTAGAGTTTTTGTCATGTCCATAGGTGGCTAACAAGGATTTCCACATGTCATGCGCACTATCATAGTAGACCAACTCCTGGGCAATCCTATCAATGATACTAACCATTATCCACGAGCTTACCATACCGTTATCTTTGACCCATCTAGCATATTTACCAACCTTGGTGGTTGGCTCTGCTTCGAGAAGGATGTGTTCTTATCATAGCCTCGAACAATCATCAGAAAAACCCGAGACTACATGGAGTAGTTCGTGGCATCTAATTTTGGAATTGATCCAAATGAGGGCATTTTTGAATAACCTCCTCCATCAACCTCCGATGCAGTGACCTCGGATGCCATAATTGCTCATGTCGTCAATATTCAGTGAGATCCTAGCACGTTGTTATTACCATGTACCTATTTTGTTTTGTTTCTATTGGGTCTCTCTCTTTTTATTATATTACAACATACACCAGGGACACATATTACATATGAGCATAAATGAAAAACAGAGTGTCGGATTTGTTTGTGTTGATGTCAGATCTAGCGTGGCACGAATAGTGGCCAGACTTGTGGGTCCAGATCAGGAGCATCTTGCGCAGAATCTGCAATTGATGCTAAAGCATGGTGTACAAAAGAGGTCGTGCGACTTGCTGGAGACCTCAGTCAAAGGGAAAAGGGATGGGGTGCCTAGGGCGTGGCGTGAGACGATGGCGGGCATCTGGGGCAGGGGCGTCTGGGACGGAGGGGTGCCTGGGGCAGGGGCGTGGAGCTCTTGGGATGGATGGCGTGTGGGGCGGATGACGTGGTGGCTGGGGCGTGGAGTGCTTGGGATGATGGCTGGCATCTGGGAGTAGGGGCGCCTGGGGCAGGGTGCCTGGGGCCTGGAGGGTGGCTTAGGTGGAGGGTGGGGGCAGGGGCGCTTGGGGTGGAGGGCATGGAGGGTGGCTGGGATTAGGGAGTAGGGGCAGGGGAAGGCGGCGCTCCAATCGAGAGAAGGGGGCGGCACAGATCTCTAGGCCAAAACCTAGGGCTCTGATACCATGTTAAGACTGTAATTAGGTTTCTCTATACTTCATTAGGTTCCCTAATCCTCCTTATATAACAAGAGGATTAGGGTAGGGTTTACATAAGGGGAACACCAATTATGACAAATACCCGAAATGCCCTTTACACATAGCTTTATTCTCGACAAATAGATTATCTGAAAGAGATAATATATCATATTTGATTCGAGATCTTAGGGCTCCTTCAACAACCATCCACCATAACAAGGCTCCACCGAGTTCTTGAAAAGGGTAGAGGGTGACAGTCTCCCAACCTAGTTGAACGAGACTCGGTTGAGCGCTAGGCGAGGTCCAATGAGGATCAGCAAGCTCCATTGCAGCGAGGCACATTAGCCAATGACCTCGTTGCCTTGTCAAGGTTAACACCCAAGGGCCAGAAGCACCCAGTTCATGCCAGGTTTCTTCTCTTTCCCATTATCTTAGAACTTCTCTACAAGTACTTTCCTTCTGTTATGTTTTCTTCGTCTTCTTCTGATTTCTCACCCTCTCTCAACCTTTATCTTAGTCTCCATCTCCTGTTGATTGTTTCATTTCATTCGGATCATGTTCCAATTTCTACCTCTAATATGATCAGCCTTTTGCATGAGTTGGCAACATTCATCTTCGATTTCATTGAACATGGAATCGTTGATCAGATTCACAATATAGGAGTCTTTCTTGTCTGGTATTCTTTACAGATCTTTGTGCAAGATTCGCTTGAAGTGTTTAAGTAGTTGTTTGAATCAGGAATAAGAGCACATCAGGACAAATCTGAGAAAAAATATTCGAGTCATTTGATTCTCTGTCTTATTTTGAAAAGTACCATAATCACATTTTTAATCTCACTAGATTCTTGATGTTTTGGAGTACTGCAAGCCGAGAAATCGAGCTACAATTTGTAGCTCCGACCCAAGTCTAGATGAAGGAGGTTGCCCTGGTACCATTCTTGCATAACATTGTACCAGTTCGACCTTACCTTCGAGCAGCTCGAAAAGAGTTGAACCATCTAATGCTAATCTTCGATTAGCAACCAAGCCTAGAGCCTTTCAACGTTTAGCCACCTGCTCAAGAATAAAAAAAACATGAAGATAACATAAACATCGATCCACGAGTCATTCATATGATCAGAGCCACGATCCAAAACTAAATGTCCTAACTCTCATAATAACATCCTTCGGCGCAGGGATGGAGCCAGGACATTTTTGAGGAGGGGGCACAAGATTTAAAAAATATATATCTATCGATTAGGATGTGATCATATTCATTAGAAAAAAGGGAGTACGTTGTTGGCTTGTATATTACTTATGTGTTCATCACCTTTTTAGTCATTTATCTTTATTGGGATGGGTGAGTGCAAGCGGCTCTGCCATTGAAACACGTGTAGTTTAAAATTTCAAGACAAATGAGTGGTTGGGGGTGATGAACATATAAGTTATATGCATATGAGTTAGATACCCCCTCCTCTGTTCATTATATAACAATAGTTGTGAAGGACAAATTATATCATCTACATTTTTCATGTAAATAATAATTTATTTTGAACTTTTTTTAATCAATTGTATGTTTTTATTCAATTTTACATAAATTAATGTCACATATGTTTCGGATTGTCAAGATTTTTTTATGAATGATATTTATATCATTTTGTTTAAAATTTGAAACAGTTTAATGTTTTCATTTTTTTCAATTAACTCTTTAGATTTTGATTATTACAATATAAATCAAGGTTTATGAAACCGAACCGGAGACTGAACCAGAAATTCCAACAAAAAGATTGGATCGGGTTATACCATGGAATCAAACCGATTTAATCAGATGATGATGTTATTATTTTTTAAAATCGGATTAGCCCAAATCAGTAAGGAAAAAATGGTTGAGCCGAGTAATTAAATCGGAATGGATTAGAACATGTACAGAATATACACTCAGTACACTTAAAATAAATATAAAATATACAAATAATTAAAGTATATTACTTTATACATAAAATATTTTCTTGAATATGCAACACTAAATGGTATAATATAGATATAAATAATATTTGAACTAAATACTTTATCATAATGATAGGTTAGTTATATTTATTATTCAATGCTTTCAAAGAGTTAAGTTGGAGTACTTGGTTAGTACTCATCAATGGGTTAGAAGAGGTCATTAGTTTAACTCTTATCATTACCATCATTATTTTAATATAAATTCAAATTTGAATTATGGTTGAGTGGTTCAATTTCAATTGAACCGGGTTAAACTAAATTGCAAATAGTCGATCGGATCGGTGGTCGAACCAATATTGTGTCAATTAGAGCCGAACCGTGAGAACCATTTAACCAAACCGGTCCAGGCTCGGTTCACCGATCCAACCGGTTGAATCGATCGGTCCAGCTTCAATAATACTGATATAAACTACACTTGTTCCAAATTTGTATCAAAATAAAAATAAAAAATATATAATTTTATACTTTTTATTACCAACAACTAGAAATATTAATATGTCGATGAAGAAAAATATACCGATTAAGAATATCTATGCACTTGACCACTTGCTTGATAATAAATAGGATCAATGATTAATATGTGAGTCCTGGTAATAAATGATTTTTTAGAAACTTTACTTTTTTTACGATCGAGAAGTAATCTTCGTATCTGTATAAGTGAAAATGAGATTGGATGAAAAACCAATCTCTTATATATGTTGATCCTAAAAATGGATATTCAAAAAGATAGT
Organism: Ottelia alismoides; assembly: GCA_037367405.1. Classification (NCBI taxonomy): domain Eukaryota; kingdom Viridiplantae; phylum Streptophyta; class Magnoliopsida; order Alismatales; family Hydrocharitaceae; genus Ottelia; species Ottelia alismoides. Next base: position 218,495 of record JAZKJV010010676.1, on the reverse strand, counting down.
TTAGGTAGGGATCTATTATAAATTGATCGGATTAAGAAATTATCCGAACATGTTGACCCAAGGTAAAATCTACTATCTCTAGGTAGAAATTTTATGTTAAAAGATATATTATCTAATGGTAAAGATTATTGATTTTTTCCCTAAAGAAATGAAGGGGTGCATGTATAAGTTTTACCATCAAAAAATCCAAAAGGGTATTTATATTTAGGGCACGTTCGGTTCGGGAATAAGCAGGAATAAGGATGGGGAATAAGGAGAATAAGGGTCTATTCTTTGTTCGGTTGGAGGATAAGAATAATGTGAAATAAAGGTATGTAAGGTGGGATAAAGATAGGAATAAGAGTGAAATAAGATGGAATAATGGGGATTAGTCATACCACTGAGAACCGTGGCGGGAGGAGAATTGGTCCCTTATTCCAGGGCTTATTCTTCAACCAAACAGGGCCAGGAAATATTATGATTATTTTTCCTTCAAAGATCCATAGAGAATAACTAAGTATATATTATGTAATCTAAAAAATTTAGGGGGCATGTGCCCCTCTTTGCCTCCCTCTAAATCTGGCCTTGCTTCGGCGCGATCCACTTATCTGAATTAGTATCGTATACAAAGATCCATCTTTTTTTTCAGGATCAAACATCTCAAAACATGATGACTTGTAAAGACTGGGTGAAATAGCGTAAAACATCCCTCCAACATAGAAAATACATAGAACAATACATCCAAAAGCCATGTATGGACCTTTTTTAACCAACAATTTGTAATGTGCTTGGAGAACGGAGATGGCATCAAGATCAATATAATAGGCCACGTAGAGACCCCCGTGGGTATGCATGCCACTGATCATGTACAACCTCGAGCCGTACATGAAAAATCCCATCTCATCCAGGACTTCACCATTCAAAGGTCGGATCGTCTGCTGTAGTACAACCGATGTTGTACTTCAGAGGACCATCCGATGGAAATCGGATGACCCTCGTAAGGGGCTGGAGATGATCAGCCCCCTGTAAGGGTCATCCGATCGGATCATCGGAAGGTCCGCTTGAGTACACCCCCATTGCTGTGTGATACGCGGCTTCCTCGTGGCTCTCTCCATCCTTCTTTACGAAGCGCTCCCTCCAGATTTTCATTTTTTTTCTCATCAGCACATGGGTGTGCTCCTTCGTTTCCTCCATCTGTGGACCATTGTAGAGATCGATGACATGATTCCTTCATGTGTCGAGGGTTCCCCTCATTCTCTCTGTATGAAACTCCCCGCCTACTTTCACTCCACTGGAGAACACCCGCATCTTGCTCTCCTATCCAGCCGCTATTCGCGCTAGTGTCATCCTAGTAGGGATAACAAGGGGGTATATTGAACTCATTACAACTCCTAATTTTGCAAGCAACCCCCTAGCTTTGAATATTATTTTGAACACTTTATTGTAGCACTTATCAAGGAGGCTCTATCAAATAGTATTACACAGAAGAAATCAATTACCAGAATACAATTAGATCGGCTCTTCATAGACAAATTTGGGATTTGCAATCCTATGTAAGATCAGTTCAAAATCATCAGCTACTTTTCTATCATGTAGGAAGGGTTGTTGCACAAAATGTACTTTTATGTAATTGCCCTTTAGATTGTGTATCCATCTAAATGAAAAGGAAAGGGATTCTTATTTATACAAATGGTATATCAAAACTTGGAGCGAGCATGAAGAAATTAACAATACTTCTTTATTTTTTGAGTTGTTTTCCTGACAACTTAGACATGCACCCAAGACTTGTTGTGTGTTATGCTATTTGTTTCGAAGTAACTCTCAACTTCGAGTACCACCCTCCTTTTTCATTAGGGTCATAGACTTAAAGTTCTTGAAATCCCTGAATTGAGGATATACATGTTATATCATGTGTAGAATCTTCGAGCTAAAAAATGAATATGGCATGTACTCACTTTGCACAATTGTTTGTACTTAGTGACGAGTCACTTTTTCATCCAATGTCCTATGATGAGAGAGCTTAACTTGAAACTTGAATTTATGACTCTCGTGGATGAACATGAGTTCTGACCGTCTCATGAAACATGCCAGTGGTATTTCTCCTTAATGACATGTGTTCCTTGACGTTGCAGAAGAGATGGATGCTAAAAATCTGTGGGGAAAGATAATGGAGTTGTAGGAACAGGAGATCATCACAAACAAAGTGTTTTTGATATGGAGGATGATAAATGAAAAATACCAGGATGGGACCAACATTGCAAAACACCTGAATAAGTTCTAAAACCAGTTGAGTTCTATGGGCATGATGCTAGATGATGAGCTACATGTGCTTCTTCTACTAGTATTTTTGCCAGAGAGCTGGCATACACTATTAATAGTTATTTTGAGCAATGCTACTATGGATGGAAAGTTGACCATGTATGTGGTCAAGAGCGGTCTCCTAAATGAGGAGATCTGATGTTGGTCGTCTGGAGAGGTATCCTCCTCTTATTCATGTGTGTATGCAGTCGAGAGAAGAGGCATGCCAAATAGCAGGGAAAGGACACATATGAGAGGGGGATAATTCAAAGACTAGAGGAAACTGCCATCACTGCAAGAAACCAGACCATTGGAAAAAAGAATATTGCACATGAAAAAGAGAACACACCGAAACCAAGAAGGATGAAAAAGGACAAAGATGGGAATACAAGCTCAATAGTGTCCGATGAGAACTAGGGAATGTGGATAATACGTGTATGTATGAGAAGTGTCTACATGTAGGTGGGAATGATTCAAAGTAGATTTTTAATACTGTTGCTTCTTATCGTGTGACTCCGTACGCAGAGTACTTCACTTTCTATAGGGAAGGTGATTTTGCATGAGTCAAGATGGGGAATAATAGTTACCCCAATATTATTAGCACCTGCACAATCATAGTTGAGACCAATATTAGGCGTGCAATGACTTTGCATGATATGAAACATGTTCCTAACTCGTTGGTTTAGCCTTATGTCTAGTTCTTAACTGGATAGAGAAAGCTACCTTCTAAACTCAGTGAAGAAGATCCATGATAAGCAAGGGTTCTCTTGTCATGACCATATGAAAGTTGTGTTGCATGTTTTACAAGAACCGAGTGAAGGTAATGGATGGTAGCGTGCATGATAGTGATGTTGATATTTCTAGTCCGTGGCACCTTCGACTGGGACACTTGAGTGAAAAGGGTTTGTAGCTTCTGATCACAAAAAATTAGTCCCACACAACAAAGACATCACACTAGCTTCGATGATTTCTACGAGTCAAAGAAGAGCAAGAGTACACCTTTTAGAGTCAAATCAAAGGTGAATACAAAGCTTCTACAATTAGTACATCCTAATGTATGTGGTCCTATGTATGTAGCTTTATTATGTGGGACCATGTATTTTGTGACGCTCATTTATGATGCATCAAGGAAGGTGTGGGTTTGTATGTTGAAGAAAAAGGATTAAGTTTTTGATTGCTTCAAGAGATTTCATGCCATGGTAGAACACCCGGTAGGAAAATTATTGAAATATCTACACACTGACAATGGATGAGAGTATGCTTCTCATAACATCCAGAGCTACTTCGTAGAGCATGGAATCACGCATGAAATGATAGAGCCTGACTCGTCTCAGCAAAACGGTGTGGCTAACAAAGTCATCATGAAGAAGTACTTTGTGTGCTAAAGATAATAAAACTGCCAAAGACCTTCTTGGATAAGGTAGTTAAGACTAAGGTTGCAAAAGTCGGTAGTCGGTACTCGGTCGGTCGGATCACTGACTAAGGATTAATCGGCAGTCGGGCCAATAATCAGATTTAGGCGGACTTTAAGCGGCTTTGATTTTTTAAATATATAAATCATTTTATACATATATTATTACATATTTACATAGATTTATATATTTTTTATTATCATAATGAATCAAAAGAAGTAATTGAATTTAAATAAAATAGTAAGCATATTAGAGTAAGTTTGTTTTTAAAAAAGTAAAAAATGCTTTCTCCAAGCAAAAATTGGTTGACTAGTGAACCTAGTCGGTATTCAGTCGGCCACCCCACTTACTAGACTAGTCGGACCTACTAGTCGGGCTAGTCGGGTGACTGTTACAACATTGGTTAAAACCTCTTGTTACTTAGTAAATTAGTATTCATTAGTTCCTTTGGGATCTCATGTTCATGAGAATATTTGGACAACAAAGGACTCTGCCTATATTCATCTGAAAGTTTCTAGTTGCAAAGCTTACATGCACGTACCAAATGAACAATGAAAGAATCTTGATGACAAAGCAGTGCCATGCATTTTTGTTGGATATGGTGATTCAGAATATGGATACAAACTCTAGGTCCATGGAAGAATACTATTATCGAAGATAGAAATGTGATGTCATATGAGAAATATACTCTGACTGAGGTTGACTGTCTTAGTATTGATACTTAAAAAGACCATTATTGATGATGGAAATGAGGATGACTCAAATTCATCCTCGATGTAAGGAACATGTGGAGAAGATATGCAATTAGAGCAGCATGGTCTAGTTGCAAACCCTGTTGATGTAGATATAGAGGAGTCTGATAAGGAGGAGCAACCTCATCTGTAGGAAGATACAATCCAACCTTAAGTCGAGAGATCCGAGATAGTTCACCAACTATCATCCCGTTATCCTTCTTATCAGCATGTGATGATGACTCGTGAATAGGAGCCATGTATCTTTGAGCAAGTCCTTAACTGCTGTATTCCGATTTCATTTCGCTAAGCCTGAAAAGAGAAATTCAGTGGAATTTTAGTGAAATAACTAGAAATTGGGAAAATTACTTGAGAACTCATTTTCTAATCAAGTTTTCTAATATTCTTTAATCAATAAATAATGTTCAAATACACATTCTTACTAATAATATGATGTTAACATGATATGTTACCTTAAATTTCCATAAACTCTCACCAACAGTCATAGTATGCTGCTCAGATCCAGAATCAGATTTGAACCAGAATTAGAAGCCATTATTTTCATCTAATGAACATGAAGAGAATGGTGATACATGCAATAATAATAAGGAAAAACATACTCCAACAAAAAGGACTAGTAAAATGATACTTATGTAATAAATCGAAGATTGAAATGATAGCTTAGAACTTATATTTAACCAAAATACTTTGAACTTAGAGAAATATTTCGTTTAGAAATAAAATAATATACACACATATACATATACAAATACACAAATATTTCTAACATGTGTGTCTTATAAATGCATTGTAGAGTTTGTAATCTTAACATATAATACTATACGAGAAACAAGCAAATCCATTATCACCAAGAAATTGCATAGCATTCAAAAGTATATTTTATATTCAACTTTAAGTAGGCGAATACTTGCAATCACAAGACTTGGAAGGTAGCCAACAACCGAGCACTCACATAGACCCGCATGTACTCCTTGTAGTAGAGAGAAGCATTAAGTAAGAGAGTTCGAGAAATGAACACATTTCTAGTGTCTTGTGAGATGAAATGATGCAATGTAATGCACTAACATATAGATCTAAAAAATAACCCCAAAGTAGCCTCAATTAAGTGAAAGAGTGGCTTAAGAGGCTGTGAGGATGAATTTCAGTGAAACATAGATAGATTCCTTTTTTATTATTTCGGCTGAAATACAATCGGAATGGATTGAAATTCCATCAAAATTGACCAAAATAAATCGAAATGTTGGTGAAATCTGGAGAAGGAAATGATATGGGTATAATTTTCAACCACTTATCAAATCAAATTTCATCCAATATTTAGTCAAATTTAGGTGAAATTTAAGGCCATGCATTTGAGGAAGTACATAAGCACAAAGAGAACAACCATTTACGCCATGCAATGAATGAAGAGATGTCATCTCTAAAGAAAAATAGCACATGAACTTGTTGAGCTTCCTAAAGGAAGGAGGACAATGAAAAATAAGTGGGCCTAAAAACTTAAGAAAGATGATTGTGGCAAGAAACTGAAATACAAGGTTGGACCGATAGTGAAGAGATTCAGTTAGAGAAGGGGGCTCTCCTATTATGAAGATGAATTTTGTGAGAGTGGTGCTAAGATTGATTACTAGCCTAGACCTAGAGCAAGAGCAAATGGATATGAAGACGACATTTCTTCACGGTGACATAAAAGAAGAAATATACATGGAACAATCACAAGAATGTTAGAAAAGGGGAAAGAATACATGGAGTGTAAGCTCAAAAAATCCTTTAAAGTCTGAAGCAAGCCTCCAGACAATGGCATATGAAGCTTGATACATTCATTGCGTAACAAGACTTTAGGAGGATGATTGCATATCTGCGCATTTATGTGTGATGTCTTCCTAATGGTAGTTTCACTATTTTGATGATTTATGTAAATGGTATATAGATGGTTGGTCAGGATAACAAAGCTGAAAAAGGAACTCTTCTTCCTATTCAACTTCGTCCAATCCTCAACTTATACATCTTATAGCTTTGTTGTATCCCCTCCATAGGATCATGAAGATCCTTGGAGTATAAAATGTCCTTCATCTTGGCTTTCTATATCTTATAGTCATTGCTTGTCAACTTATTCATTGTTCCTTCGTCATATTTGCCCATCCCGTCAATCTAAATCCAAGATAACAATTTGAAGATCAACCACTCGCGTGTGATTGATACCACTATGTTGGGAACAAAGAATCCACTTATGGAAGCGTGGAATAAAACCTTTAATGGATAACAAAGACGAACGATTCCATGAGCAAATGAGCAAGCAAATCAAAAAATCACAAACAATAACTATAGAGCGGACAAATATTTTTGACGTGTAAAACCCCCCAAAATGGCAAAGAAAAACCATGAGGCCTACTGATGAGTCAATGATTCGTCACAATAACCATGTATGAATTGAGTGAAAACCATTGCTAAGTACTTGCATTTCACTTCATCTTTTGCATACTTTTCTCCGCATGCATTTCACACACACTACACGTAAAATAGATCAAATGCTACATCACGGATATCATACATCCCGTGGTACGACTATTCCCCATTATTTCATCTTATTTCACTCTTGTTCCTATCTTTATCCCACCTTACCTACCTTTATTTCATCTTATTCTCCTTATTCCTATCCTCCAGCCGAACGGAGAATAGACCCTTATTCCCCTTATTCCCCATCCTTATTCCTGCTTATTCTCCTACCGAACGGGCCCTTATGGTCACTTATATTCATCTCTTTTGCAATAGTATCATATATGTTACCTTTATAAATTCCATGTATACTTATTTATCCGAGTCTCATCTTCACAATAATGCATTAAATGAGATCACCTACCATAACTATAAAATCAACAAATAAAGTTTAGCTAATATAAAGTTAAAGATAAAACATAATCATATATGCATTGATGCTCCATCCTACGTTAATACAATTTTAAATTAATATAAACCATATAAACCTACCTCTAATCCATTATATATATAAAGGGCGTCAAGCCCATTACTTTTTCTCCGAAAAATCCTGATTTTGCCCTTCGATCCCCCAATCTCCTGCCATCATTCTAAAAATGCCTCCTTCATTTCACCAATCCATCCAGCGTGGGACCCTACCCTCCACCCACGCAATCAATACACCTCGAGTGACAGACCTACCCAACACGATACGGAGGTGCGGCTCCCCGACCGACTCGCATGAACAAGACCCCTGCCTCTGTCCAGATCATGGCCAAGCTGATCCACCCCGAGTCTCGTCACCACTCCTGCCAAATCGTCCTCCAAACCCATGTACGCACAGAAGAAACACACACAATTTAAGGGAGAGAAATGGAATCGGAGGAGAAGCTCAATTGATTGTCCTACTAATCGACGAAGATGGTCCTGTGGATCTGTGAAGCATTTGCCACGAAGCCAAAGAGGACATATCGAGCACGGAGAACGTATAATTGCCCGGGCACTCTCAAGATATTATTAATATATTTACATCCCCTTCATCTTAATCCAATAGTTATCTGAATTAACCATGTTTTGATATAACTGCATTTCCTATTTTCTCTGCCATTGACGCCCCATTGCGGCCGCTTTGCCCCTTTGATGGCGGCGGGGAAGGATCGCCTCTCCGGTACACCGAGATGAACCAAGGGGACTGGATTTATATTACTTCGTTCTTAGTCTTTGGTCTTCGTAGAAGGTTTGCGGAGGTTTTGGAATGAAGTGGTGTGAAGTTTAAAAAGGTGACTTTGGATGGGTAACTGCACAGAACAAATTGGTACCACTGAAATTAGCATAATTTTGATAGAATTATAGTTCTTTCATAATAAATATGCATAGCAATGATCAGAGTTCCATCAAGCCATTTAATCTCAGTAGTGGTTCTTTAATTACCTGCTTGTCGCTACAGAAGATGCAAAGCAATCAGGAGTATATGCAACACCGAGGACCAATGCTCTCCAGTAATAACAATGCAGATAGCTTGTCGTAGTAATAACAATCCTGATAATCCACCCCATAAGTCTGAGTGAAATCATGTGCAACAAGCCTTACCTTTTAGCGTTCCACACTGCCATCTGCTCGCTGCTTCACCATAAATATCCATTTGCACCCCACAACAGATGTGTCTGGAGGGGTAGAAACAACATTCAAGGTACCACGAGACTGTAAAGCGGCCATCTCATCTTCCATGGCAAGTCAGCAAATTTTATCATGTATGGCCTCCTGACATGTTCATGGTATAGTAATGGATGAGAGGCTCATAACAAACTTTATGTATTCCTCTGAAAGATGGTCAAAGGAAGCATGCACAACTAGAGGGTACTTAGCACAGTTGCGATGGGGCTTTCTCAAGGCTATAGGTACATCAAGGTCATCCGCCTCTCTGTTCTCTACTATCAGATTCTCTTGTGTAGTATCATGTAGATCAAGCACATCACTAGTGCCATCATTAGAAATAATATGTTCATTACATACCTGGGGCGTGCTGGATGATTGGGAAGAAGCAGGAGCAAAGGAACGAGTAGAGGATCTGTGAAAATAAAAAAGAGGTAGGAACTGAGTCATGGTTGACGGAGGTGGAGGAGGATGTGGTGAAGAAGGTGGAGTTGACTAAAACTCATCATGAGGACTTGTTGGTGGAGATATCGATGGTGGATGAACGAAGATATCCTCACCAGAGTCAGCATTAGATAACATGTCACCTGTAACGGAAAAATACATAATAGACTCAAAAAATATGACATCTGCACTCACATAATATTTTCTTTCAACTAGATCAAAACACCGATACCCTTTTTGGGTATGAGAATAACCAACGAACATGCATTTGATAGCTTAAGGAGAGAGCTTGTCATGACCATGAGTAAAATTGTGCACAAACGCCATGGATCCAAAGACTCTAGGGGCAAGAGAGAATAAGTCCTTCTCGGGAAACACAATCAAGAAAGGAACTTTTTTCCCAAGCATATTGGACGGCATGCAGTTCACCAAGTAACATGCAGTAAGAACCACATCACCCCGGAAAGAATGAGTAGCTCGACTCTGAATCAGAAGAGTCCTTGTGACATGAAAAATATGATGGTGTTTGCGCTCAGCAATACCTTTCTATTGTGAAGTGTAAGTACACGAAGTTTGATGAACAACACCAATAGATCTGAGGAAGTCCGATAACTATAAAGTAGAAAACTCCAAGGCATTGTCGGTGCGAATAAATTTCACATTAGCAGAAAAATATTTTTAATCTCAATAAGGAAAGATTTGATAATAGGACCAGCTTCTGACTTATTGTTCATCAGAAATACCCAAGATAATCTAGAATAAACATCTACAAGGACCATATAAAACTGATGTCCCTGATGATCAGAAATGCGACTAGGACCCCGGATATCAAAGTGAACCAACTCAAACAACTGACCATGTGATGATTCTGAAGACATGGAAAAGAGGAACGATGGTGCTTCCCAAGCTGACACGCCTCACACTCCATACTAGTGTGAGTAGAGATCTATGGGAGGACATGACACAACTTCTGCAGAGGAAGGTGTCCAAAACGAAGATACCACAGAAATGGGGAGATAGGTCCAGAACGGATAGTAGCAGCCCCTGCACAAGGAGGCTAGACAAGTCTGTAAAATCCCCTCTGCTCACGACCACATCCAATCAACCTGCCCGTGAGTATGTCCTGAAACACAAGAGAAGAAGGACCAAATATGACACGTCAGTGTAGATATTTTGTAATCTGGGTAATAGACAAAAGATTCATCTGAAATGTTGGAGAATGTAAGACATTTACAAATGCATCGAGGGAGCTAGAACAATCTTCCCATGTCCAACAATGGGTAGATGAACCCCACTGGCAATAACCATTGTTCTACCCGTAAGGATAGACCTATAAGAAGTAAATTGTGCACGATCACTGCACAGATGATGAGATGCTCCAGAGTCCATGATCCATTCAGACCAATCTGAACTACTGCTAGTAGTAAGGGCATAATCAATACCTGACGAACTTGAAAAGGATCTAGCAATATATTCGACATCTGAAGAATCTGCAGGCAAAGTAGTTGGAGTAGTCATCATCTCTCGTATCCTGTAAACAATATCATCAAAGCATGCATCATGAGCCAGTGCAGGTGTAGACGGAGGCTCGATCTGCTCAGCAACTCGGGCGAAGGCTGGATACCCATGCTTTTTATAGCGTCTCCTCGGAATGACCAGGACGGTGGCAATGTGAACATAGACCTCGCAGACGACCTGCTCCTCAACCACGCGGTACTTGAACACGAAACTGCAAAGTATTCCCTCTGCCATGAGAGACTGCCATAACAGGAGTCTGAGCCACAGTAGTAGATGATGTAGTAGTTCTGCTCAGTCTCTTGTAAACCTCCCCCATTAAAGGTATCGTCTCTCTTGTAAGAAGTTGAGTACGTATTGTATCGTACTCATAATCTAGAGATGACAAAAATACTCATGTCATAGTTGCATTGCGATACAACTGTTGTTGCTCAGTGCTCATAAGAATAGGCATAAAGCTATGCAGATGCTCAAACATGCCTATAAGATGCGAGAAGTGAGCATGAAGAGGTCGATCATTCTGCTTGGTCGAAAAAATATCAAATTACAACTGTAAAATTTTGCTCTCATTTTTCGCCTATCCATATGTGGCCGCTAATATATCTCACATAGCCTTTAATGTGGGTTGATTGACAATATCATCGGCAATCTCCGTGTGAGCGTCTCGAAGAGCCAAATGCGAGCATAAGCATCATTTGATTCCAAGAAGTATAGCCCTAGTTTTGTCCTCTGGTTCTGGATATGCCAGAATGTACTCCTTGTTATGACACTGCATCAGGGTGTGAAACTGCATGGAACACAACTCGTAGTTGGTCCCATCCATCTTCACAATGGGAGCCGGGCCCTTGAAGGTACCGTAAGAAAAGACATCACCCTTGTTTTCTGTTATGGTAGCAAGAATTCTGAAATCCGGAACAAAATTGAGGAGTAGACTTTTATAAATGAGTCCACACAATCACATATAGAGAATTAATTGTATATGTAGACTTAGACAACCATCCTCATCTCTTGTTGTTTTAAGCTAAGTGCAGCGTGCGCGTTGATGCGCACAAATGTACGGACGATGCTCGCATAGACACATTGATGCACGTGAAATACACATAGATGCAAGCAGGATGCACGCAAGATGCATGCAGGATGCACGTAACTGACGTTTCACACCTGTGCGCAGGGCACGGTGGCACAGGGCACAGATGCACGGACCTGCACTGTAGGAGGGTCAGACGCACAGATGTCCGGGCGTGCTCAAGGGCACAATGCGTTGGGCAGTGAGGGGCGGTGCACAGGTACAAGTCAGTAGGCGAGACATAGGGCGGTGCACAGGCACATGGTGCGGGCGAGGCGCAGGGCGCGATCGAGGTCGCACAGGGCGGTGCACAGGTGCAGGGCAGTGCGTAGGCGCAGGGCGGTGCGTAGGTGCAGGGTGGTAGGGTGCGGGTCGAGGGCGAGGCATAGGGTGGTGCGCATGCATAGGGCAGTGGGGCGGTCGTGTGGGAGGGGATCAGGGCACAGGGCCCAAGCATGGGCGCGGTGGGACGGCAGGCGCAAGGTGGTGGGGGGGTACCATGTTGGGAAAAATCAATGACTTGATATTCATAGAACCCTTGGGCTCTCTTATATCAGAGAGAAAACCTTGGGTAAATTACAAGTTAGGTACATGAACAAATGAAAATACATAAAACACTAAAGAATAATAATAATCTCAACAATTAGTAGTTATATTTTTATTTTTATCTTTATTTTTCATGGAATAACAACAAAATGTGATAAAACGAACTTTTTAAATCGCAAAATAACTCGTCAACACCTACACAACCCACAACGACTCTACTATAAATATTAGTAAACAAGATAAAGGGTGGAGATGAAAAGATTTCACCAAAATAGGTAGCCAAATTCACAGCTCTCCTCCAAAAAAGGAACATCATCGTTGCACCTTATAGGGCCTCCTACGATCTAGCATGAGACGAGAAGAAACACAAGAGGAAGAGGAAATGGTTGAAGATCTTTTTGGATGATGCATACAGACAAAAGGATTGGACCTAGGCACACCAAGGTCGCAACCCTAGTTTTATTCTTGATATGTTTCTCTCACATGCTATGGATACTACTCTCCACAAAGCAAAAATAAGGTGGAGTAATCCCCAAGGCATCAAGTTGGGCCCTCCTACTTGCCATAGAGGGAAAAACAAATAGCAGATCCCTTTACAAGTACTGAAAATCTAAATTAAGCATTTGTTGGCAATCACTTGCTATCAGACTTGATGTGATAGCAGGTCACTGCAACCTACCGCGGAGCATCTGCTGCAGCTGTTGCAGAGCACCAGATACAACCCACCTATTGCAACACAAATAACATGGGCAAGAACCCATAGCAAGTCACCTGCTATCAACAAAAGAGGAATATTTTTTTACCCATCTTCTTCATTTGTTCTACCAACTTGATAGATTATTGTTATATTTCCGACAAGTATGGGAGGAGAGGGGAGTGTTGACTAGAGTTTTCAGGATTTAACTTCGTTTAAGGCACCCTGTACAGGAACGATGATTTTTCATTGGATCTCCATAAAGAGACTCATCGTAAACTCCAATCTCCATTGACTGTGAACTCAGAACGACATATTACTTGAGATCTGCATATCTATATTCTCACAATTTTCCTTTGTCCAACCTTTGAGAGAGATGGAGTTGTCTTCTGTCAAAGAGACATGTTAAGTGCCAAAGTACTCCATGAAGGAGGCTCATTACAATGAATGTGATATATAGCATACGAGCAAGTTGTCTACTCAGATACCTCAAAGGATCATCATTTGTATTACAACCCTCCAATTCATTCTTGCCAGCATGACCTGAAAAGCACCATAGTTAGCAGCAACCAACAGAGTACGCGTTGAGTCAAGATTATTTGTATTGTCATATATTCAACATATGCGTGTTTTTTTCTCCAAGTTGAGCATTGCATGCTATATCTTGAAGGGAAGTGTTAGAGAATGTATTTAAATAGGCAATTGGATCTCTTCAAGATTCTATTGCACATCACGTTTAGTCGCATATCATCTATTAATGAAGCTTTGATGGGTCTATAGGGTTATACGTAGAGCTTGACATCCATTAGAAGCATTGAAAAAAATGAATAGAAGATATAACCCATAACGGGCATGGTTTTATCATACTCCTGAAAGATATAACTCATACAAGATTGCTTCTTATTCCCACACATATTATTTGATTGTTTTTTTTATAAAGGTATCGCATTAAGTACAAGGGAAAGAAGAGGTGTCGATCTGTGGAAAAAGCCATCGATCCTTCTCATGAGACAAAGATGAGACAAAAGTTTCAACAAAAGAAACAAAGTTAACCCCTACCCATTTTAAATATACACCATGCCCACATATACCTTCTCATTAAACCCGTATCCATCTTCTCTTATCCCCAATTTTTTTAGTGAAAAAAATCATTCCCCTTACTTGTGCCACAAGCTTTCCCCTTATCTTTTTTTCCTTTACATAACAAATACTAATTGTGTAACACTCATACCCCAAATATAATCCCAATCTAAAACTCACAAAGTGTGAGAGTGGGTTGTAAGTGGTGTGAACTACTACTTGATAACTTAGGCTTAAGCATTTCAAGTAGTTGTTAATGTGTCCATCAGAGCACATGCCCACAAGTTGTCAGTATCAATTTTCCTCGATAACGGACCGAGGATCTAAGCCCGAAACGTTACAAATGGTATCAAAGCGAGTTCCCTCTGATAATGGAAAGGGCTACCCGAAGGGACCTAAGTTCCTCGATAACGGACCGAGATCTAAGCTCCGACGTTACAAATTATCCTCTCGTTCACACTATCTATTCCACTATGAGTACAACGTAGAAGAATCACAAACAAAAGGAAATAACTCCTTGTAAAGCATTCCAAAGAACGGGAACAGGGAATATATCCTCTTATTTATTATTCCACCTTTCTTATTCTCAAGTGAACACACAGGCTTTCAATATGCGCAAACTTAGAAGGTTTTTAGGGGCCGGACCCGTATATATTTATTGGGTAAAGATTATAAACGTATAGTGGAACTGCAGCTTTCAGGAGAGAACTGTAAAAACCCCTCGTGATACCGTATCAGTAAGAATCAATTGTATTCAAATCCATCTGCTAGACCCTAACATCATCCATCCATGGACAGATCTCTAAAAACATATGTAATGTCCCAGGCTTAGGTCCCTGGTCGATTTTCGAGGAAAACTGATCCTAACAACTTGTTTGGTTTGGATCAAAATACTTAAGCAAAAGTTGTCAAATAGCAATCATAATCACTTATAACTCAAACACAAAATTTGTGAGTTTTAGACGTGAAACTATCTTTGAGGGTTGGGTGTTACACAACATCTCGCCTAAACCTGACCTAGGGAGAATTTGGAGATCATATCATGGAAATAGAAAGGCTACCCAATCAACAGAATACTGGTCCTCTAGCAGTACCTTTAGCATGACCATAGTATTCATATAAATATAATACAGGAAATTACCGTCCATAGCTTAAGTGGTCATATAATCGATATTCTGCATTGCAGACGGTTGGTTGTGGGCATAACAAGATAAGTAGACTGGTGTGGACATAGGCGTGCAGGACGGCATATCTTCCTCTCATTGCTTTGTTCTCTTCAAAATTTAGTAGTCTAAAGACCCCACGGAAGCAATCACATTGCTTAAGTTGCGAGAATCCTGCCTGCTCACGTAGTCGTCACAGCTATTGCTAGAGAGCCTGCTGATAGGGACGGAGTTCAGAAGGCCACCCTCCGGCTTGCCCATCTGCTGCACTTCATGCGGCGAGAGTATCTTTATGCACCAAACATTATTGACAAATTCCCTGCAAGAAAAAGACATCGAGATCACGCTCCCTTTGTCGATCGAACTTCACAAAGTATGCAAATTGTAGAAATCACTTGGCAGCGAAGGACCACCTTACAAATCAATCAAAATCCATACGAATATGCACCACTTGTAAAAATCTCTTCTAAAAATACTTGACAAGAGGATAACGGTTACACCAAATGGTATCTCAAAGTGGACCTTAATACGCTATGTTTATGGCAGCAGTAAGTTCGAATGGAAATATATATGGATTTATGGGCATACAAATATTAAAATATGAATGTTAGACTACATATGGCATACCTAAGGACAATTATCTTGTTCTTTGATAAAGTACTATACGGAAAGGGCAGGCTGTCCTGGATCTATGAAGAACTTATGCAGCCAATGGTGTTTATATTAAATTTACTTAAATAAAACCGTCGTTTTAGGAACACGCTAATTCATCACCAATATTTTGCATACACTTTTCTATATATGAACGCGTGTGCCCTGATACACTTTTATCAAACCCGATCCTCCTATGGTAATTCAGATAATGAGCTAGATAGGTCTGTGGGTTTCTGATACCATTTACTTGATCAGCTCACATCTTTAGTTGAACTGGCATCATCAAAATATAAAATGTTCTAATTCTTTCCCAGATTTTCATTTCTCAAATGTAAAAGAAAACATGTATTAGAAACGTGAGTTTGTTATTTGCATTTATTACGCCATTTAATTTAGCATAAAAGTGTCATCTTGTAATTTCGCTTGTAAGTGCAAACATGCACAATCATATTTTAAAACAGCCATACACAAATATAAATATCCTGAAAATTTGTCCATTCTTTATAACTAGACACAAGTTGTTCATACAGATGTAATAAAAAGCGATCATGGGTGCAATCAATATCTGTGAACTAAAAGCTCGATGCGCATGGTCGTATTTTGTATAAGATATAAACTCCACCACCAAAATTAACCGTGTCACATTGAACATGCATTCAATACTGGCACATGCTACATCGTAGAGGCACGCTATCTTGAACAGATATGAGCATATATTAACGCACACTAGGATTTATGAACATGCTGGACATTCAAGAAAATAGCCATTGTATGGAATTTGTTAGCTTTCTACCAAAAAATCGAGTATCTAAACATCTCTTTCTACCCGTGCTTATTTTTTTATTCAACAAAGCGGTTGGAATGAAAGAACGTAAAGCAAATAAGAGAAAAGGGAATGCTCACTGCCACGGGTCGTCGCCGACGAGAAGAATATCATTCTCACGGTCGACGAATACAAGCTGCCAGCCTGATCTCATTGGGTCCTCCAACTGGCCTTCCAGGCCAAACATGCGCCCAAGTTCGCTTCGTAACTCGGGGTAGCTGTTGAACCTGGTGATATCCAGTGATCTTCCGAAGGACCCTGATTTATAAACCTACATGCCATATAAAAGGTTTTGAAAATGGAAGCAATTTTGTTCATGAATTGAAATACAAGTAATTGACTTCAAGGAAAAACAAAGCATGTCTTCTACTTGCTTGCCTTCACAAAGGTACCATTTTGTGCATTCCCCTGGCCCACATTTTCTGGAGATTGTAAATTCCCAGACTCATCGAAGCAACTGGAAGATGTGATAGCCTGATTCAATGGGAGATTGCTTTCAGTGGAACCCAAGAAATTACAAGCAACAAACGGCATTGTAGCTGAATCGGCTTGGCTAACAGCATTCGTTAAGTTTGCGATGTCATTCTGAGCAAGAAGCGATGAAGAGTCTATGTTAACGCCAAACAGCAAATGGTTTGGCACATCCACACTTGCATCTTGGATATCTCTTCCAGGAAAAGGGGCCAGGGCAATGGAAGCTTGAGAAATGTTTGTCTGAGGTTGCCCAAATTGATCTACTTGGGCAACACCACCAAGACCTCCCGAAGGGAGCATTGAATCAATTCCAATGCGCTTGGGTAACCAGGTACTAGAAGAAACCAACGGGCTCGACCTCTGGAGGTCAAGAATATGAGATGCTTCTTCGGGAGTAAAGGAACCCAAGATACCATGTAAAGGAGAAACCACAGAAGACGTGGAGCAACTTCCGTTGGAGTTTGGGAAGTTGTGCTGCTGACTGAAAAATGAAACGGCTTGTGCGGCAGGAGTGTGCTGTTGTTGAGTTACAGAAACAACCTGAGACAGCGACGGCTGAATATTGTGTGCCTGCTGGTTAGGCAGATGCTGTTGAAACTGTTGCTGGAACTGCTGCTGCTTTGTTGGTAGTTGGTGTTGAGGCTGTTGCTTAGATACCTCCTGTGGCTGCTGCATGAGTTGTTGAAGATGCTGCTGCTGCTGCTGTGGAACAAGTTGATGCAGATGCTGCTGCTGCTGCTGCTGAGGTAGTTGCAGTTGCTGCGGCGATGGTTGCTGTTGCTGATCACTATATGACTTACTTTGTTGTGACTGAGGTTGACCAAGTAGAGACTGGGTCTGATTTGGACTTTGATTATCCTGAAACATTGTTTGCTGGGAGTGCAACGGAGCTTGCTGCAACATTGGATTCTGCAACATAGACATTGGCCCACCTGAAAAAATCTGAGGTTGTTGAAACTGTAGAATCGACGAAGCTGCCTGTTTAGAACAATCCACACCCCGCATCTCCTGGAGCGCAGCTGCCGCCATTGCCTGGTACACGTCAGGCTGCATACCAAGCAGGGATGCGTCAAGCCTTGGTTGCATCCATGGATTGACTCCAGCACCCTGGAAATTCAGGGATTGCATCCCCCAGTCCCCACCATCACGAAGCCACATTAAGGGAGAGTTTAGGCCCATACCATCATCTCTAAGACCTGCTCATTAGGAACACCAAAATGTATTTCAGGTGATGTGCTTCAAGAGCTGTGTGGTCAAAACACCCAATAGAACCATACCATGAAGTGAAGGAAGCCCAGGTGGCCACGGACGCTTGAGTCTGAGAGGAAAAGGAGACGGGTACATGGGGAATGTAGTCAGAGGCTCGATTTCCCAAAGTGAAACTCTCGGTTGCCTTTCCCCCTGCAGTAGACTCGTCCCAACCAACCTACATTATCAGAAGGAACTTCTCAAGAAATGATGGCAATCAGAGAAAAGTAATGATAATTTTGACAGTCACTAGGACTACTTGAAAATAATTCATTATCACTAAAATGCATCTGTTGAGGGAAAAACCGAGAGATAAATTCCATCAAACCCTAGAGCTCTCTTATATAGGAGAAAAGCTCTATGGGTAATTTACAGAAACGGGACAATAAAACTAACATAATTATTCTAACACTCCCCCTCAAGCTGGAGCATATATATCTAACATGCTCAGCTTGGAACAACAGAGATGAAATGGACCCCTAGCAAGAGCCTTGGTGAACATGTCTGCAATCTGCTCTCCTGATGATACATAAGATGTCGAAATAAGCCCTTCTTGAATCAAGTCCCGTGTATAATGACAATCCACTTCAATGTGCTTTGTCCTTTCATGGAAGGCTGGATTATTGGCTATAAACAAGGCTGCCTGATTATCACATTTAAGATGCATAGGAAGAGGAACATCAATAGTTAAATCAGTCAAAACATATTTAACCCACATCATCTCAGCACTACCTTGGGCCATTGCCCTATATTCTGACTCTGCACTGGACCGAGCCACGACAGTTTGCTTCTTACTCTTCCAAGCTACTGGTGAGCTGCCAACAAATACAATAAAGCCTGAAGTTGACTTTCTATCATTAGGGCACCCAGCATAGTCTGCATCAGCACAACCTGTGACGGATATAGAGGTATCTCTTCTAAATAGAAGACCAGCACCTGGAGATGACTTCAGATATCTCAAGATCATAAAAACAGCATTCATGTGAGCCTGCCTGGGTTGCTCCATGAATTGACTTACCCTACTAACCGCAAAGGATATATCCGGTCGGGTAATAGTAACATATAACAGCTTCCCCACTAGCTTTCTATATCGTCTCTTGTCTACCTCCTCAGAATCATCATCATAAAGTTTGACATTAGGATCCATAGGAGTAGCAGCTGATCTACACCCTGCCATACCTGTCTCGGATAAAAGATCAGTAACATATTTCCTTTGTGTCATTACCATGCCTTGCTCATTTCGCGCAAACTCCAACCCCAAAAAGTAACAAAGTGTACCCAGATCCTTCGTAACAAACTGCTCGCGAAGAAAATCCTTGGCTGCTTGAATGCCCTGCTCATTACTACCAGTGATAACAATATCATCAACATATACTAAGATGATCACAGTACCTCGCTGGTCTCTCTTTACAAAGAGAGTATGATCTGCTGTAGATCTGACGAAGCCCTTCTGTTCAATCAACTCCGAGAGCTTCTGAAACCAAGCCCGTGGACTCTGCTTCAGGCCATATATGGCGTTATGAAGACGGCATACCATATTTGACTCCCCCTCAGCAGCAAACCCTGGTGGCTGCTGCATATAAACTTCTTCCTGCAAGTCACCATACAAGAAAGCGTTCTTGACATCCAACTGAAATAGGGGCCAGTCACGGACAACAGCAACTGCAATGAGAATCCGTAAGGTAGAATGACGTGTGACTGGAGAAAACGTCTCCTGATAGTCCACCCCATATGTTTGGGTGAACCCACGAACAACCAACCTGGCTTTGTATCTATCAACCGTACCATCAGCCCGATGCTTAACTGTAAAGACCCATTTGCTGCCCACTATTGACGAACCTGGTGGAGGATGCACAATACTCCACGTACCACGCGACTGCAACGCCGCCATCTCCTCCTCCATAGCTAAACGCCACGGACTGCTCTGTAGTGCCTCCTGGTATGACCGTGGGATCTCTACAGCCAATAACCCAACAACAAACTGGCGAAATTCTGCGGATAGACGCTCCAACGAAACCTGAGATCCAAACTCCATCCCATACTTGGGATTCATCGTCCTCGCACGCTTCGGCCTTCGATGTGCAATAGGAATATCTAGGTAATCAACTGGAGGAGTGGGAGTATCATCAGAACCCTGTATATCCAGTTGTACATGCAAATCACCCGTGCCATCAGAAGGACTCAAATGATCAGTACATACCTCAGGCGTGCTGGATGATGGAGGAGGCACATGAGGAGAGGGCTGACGCTGATAGACCTGAGGATAAAATGTAGTAGTTGGTGGTGGTGGTGGCGGCGGTGGTGGTGGTGGTGGAGTAGTT
The DNA here is from genome assembly GCA_037367405.1 of Ottelia alismoides. Taxonomy (NCBI): domain Eukaryota; kingdom Viridiplantae; phylum Streptophyta; class Magnoliopsida; order Alismatales; family Hydrocharitaceae; genus Ottelia; species Ottelia alismoides. The sequence goes on along the minus strand of JAZKJV010010676.1, from coordinate 197,904 downwards.
GGTGATGTCGGAGTAAAGCATGGAACCGACGGAGGAGGAGGAGGTACATAGATATTGTCCCCTTCCTCTGAGTGAGTGAGCCTGTCACCTGTAGGAGAAAAATACATAATGGACTCAAAGAAGGTGACATCTGCACTAACATAGTACCGTCGTCTAACTGGATCAAAAACACCGATAACCTTTTTGGGTTTTGGAATAACCCACAAACACGCATTTGACAGCTCTAGGAGAGAGCTTGTCAGGACCAGGAGAGAAGCAATGAACAAATGCAACTGATCCAAAAACACGAGGCGTAAGGGAGAAAAGATCCTTCTCGGGACACGCAATCGAGAAGGGGACATTTTCCCCTAACGCAGAAGAAGGCATACGATTCACTAAGTAACAAGCAGTTAGAACCGCATCTCCCCAATAGGAATGAGGAGCACGGCTCTGAATCAAGAGAGTCCCGGTAATATCCAATAAATGACGGTGTTTCCTCTCAGCCACCCCATTCTGTTGGGAGGTGTAAGGACACGACGTCTGATGCACAATACCTTGAGCTTGAAGAAATCGAGAAAGCTGAGAAGTACAAAATTCTAGAGCATTGTCTGAGCGTATGTACTTAATTCTGGCAGAGAAAATGTTCTTAACTTCATTAATAAACGACTGAATAACATGACCAGCATCATACTTATTCTTGAGAAGAAAAACCCAACATAACCTAGAAAACTCATCAACAGCAACAAGATAAAATCTGTGCCCCTGATGATCAGAGACACGACTAGGACCCCAAATGTCAAAGTGGAACAACTCAAACAGACCATAACTACTCGGACTTTGGCGACTCTGGAAAGAAGACCGGTGGTGCTTCCCAAGCTGACAGGCCTCGCACTGGAAAGTAGAACGAGGAGAAATCTGAGGGAGAACATGAATCAGCTTTTGCAGAGGAAGGTGACCAAATCTCAGATGCCACATATACGGAGAAACAGACCCAGTGCGTAGAGAGGATGAGACACCAGCATATGAAGACTGCACTAGTCTGTAAAGGCCCCCTTGCTCACGGCCAGTTCCTATCACGCTGCCCGTAAGTATATCCTGAAACACAAGAGCAGATGGATCAAATATAGCACGGCAATGTAAATCTTTGGTGATTTGACTAATTGACAGCAAATTCATCGAAAATTTAGGTGCATAGAGAACATTAGAAAGTCTCAAGGTAGGAGTCAACTGCACCTCCCCCTGACCAGTAATAGGAGAATAAGTACCATCAGCTATCACCATCGATCGTTCAGATCGAACTGGATGAAAAATATTAAACTGACCTCTGTCACCACAGAGATGGTGTGATGCACCTGAATCCATGATCCATTCTGATAGATCCGCCTTGTAACACGTAGTAAAGGCAAATGTCGTACCTGTCGTGGATGCTGAAGCAGAAGCAGCCACCTCCGAAGATCCTGAAGGAGAACTGGTAGATCCAGATGTGCCAGGCATAATCTCTCTCAGTTTTACAACAAACTCATCAAACCTCTGATCAGGTAAACTCCCAGTCTGCTCTGCAACTCTGGCTGACGCTGGAAACCCATGCTTGGAGTAGCAGGTCTCCTCAGAATGACATGTCATGTGACAAAAAGTGCATGATCGACCTCGACCACCACCTCCTCTACCACGGTTTGAGCTACCTCGTCCACGATATGATGTATGACTGCCTCTACGTGAAGCTGCCATCGCTGAAGATGTCTGTTGTTGTACTGTACTACCAGAGGATATGGATAGTCTGCTCAATCTCCGATATGCCTCCTCCATCGGAGGTATCGTAGCATCAGTAAGGATCTGGGCACGAGCTGCATCATACTCCGGATCCAGGGCTGCAAGGAATACCCCAGTCATCACAGAGTCTCTATATGCTTTAAGTTGTTCTGGTGTAGCTGTCAAAGGTATGTACCCATGCAGCCGCTCGAACATGCCCCTCAGAGAAGTATAGAGAGTGTGAAGCGGACGACCATTCTGCTTTGACGTGAAAATATCATGCTGGAGCTGGAGGATCTTAGACTCATTCTTTGCCTGAGAGTAAGTTGCGGCAAGAATGTCCCACATAGCCTTTGCAGTAGGCTGGCTGAGAATATCATTGGCTATCTCCGTGGAAACAGTCCCGGATAGCCATACTTTAGCAAACGCATCATCTGCCTCCCATGAGGCGTGTATCCCAGTCTTGTCACTTGGCTCCTCTGTAGTGAGGATGTGCTTTTTGCCATTACACTGCATAAAACTCATGAACTGCATGGCCCACAGTTCATAATTGGTTTCATCCATCTTGGCAATGGGTGCGGAACCTCTGAAGGCACCCGAGGATGGAACATCCACCTTGTTGTCAGACATGATGACAACAATTTCTATAGACTGGGACACAAGAGGCTTAGACAAAAAAATGTCTACTTGGACATAAATGAAGGTGGTTGTGGACGTAGACTTAATCCACAACCCCTTGCATGCGTTGAAATTCTTTTCTTTCGGAAGAAGTCGACTCTACTGCTCACAGGTGCACGGGTCCTACGTGAACAAAGGAGAACGGCGCAGAAGACCTGGAAGGGCTACAGCCCGAAATCCCGCGCGAAACAGAGGGCTACAGGGCGCAGGACCCGCGCGGAATCGAGGGCTCGCGTGGAAGGGGCTCACGCGGAAGGGGCGCAGGAGTACGCGCACACGAGCTTGCACGCAGGAGGATCGCAGGAGGACGCGCTCAAGGAGCTTGATCGTGCGCACAGGAAGGATCGTGCGCAGGAGATGGCTCTCGCGCACAGGACGAATCGCGCGCAGGAGATGGCTTCACGCGCGGAGGTTAGGGCTCACGCTCACGTGCATGCCCTGAGAGAAACTGGAAGGCTTCGCGCGCGAGCAGAACTGGCAGGAGGCGGCAGAGGCGCGTGGGGGCACTCGGGCAAGCAGAGGCGACGCCGGCCGATGGGGCTATTGGTGGGGAAGGAACTAGGGCACAGGCTCCGGTCTAGGACCGTCGCTCTGATACCATGTTAAGGGAAAAACCGAGAGATAAATTCCATCAAACCCTAGAAATCTCTTATATAGGAGAAAAGCTCTATGGGTAATTTACAGAAACGGGACAATAAAACTAACATAATTATTCTAACAGCATCTACTTTAAGTAGTGCAAAATTGAGTACCTTAACTGAACGCCAATGTGAGTTTGGCCACTTAACAGGATCCAGATCACCAATTCCCGTTATCGTTCCCATGTACCTAAGAATGGATATCAGTAAAATGCATGAACCAGAATAAATAAGCTGTTCACATGACAGTAATCGTAACAAGGGAGATACTTTAATTGCAAGTTTGCAACTTACGAGAAAAATCAAGGATCGTGGTGGACATAAGTTTATTTCTTGAATAGATTGACAAATATAAAATTAATGCAAAAGTTACCTTCTAACACTTGACTCTTCTGTCTCAAATAGCATACGGAAGCGCATGCCAATTGAAACACGTGTATGGTAGACTGCCTTGACATACTTCGCCAATGATATAACAAATTCAGATGGGCTTGCTCTGCAGGTAAGCACATATTGCTCAAGCTCATAAATGAAAGATGATCATCACACAATATGCAATTACTATACCTGGGGTTGTAGAAAATTGTGAAGCGGCTGTTTGTTGCAGCAGCATGAGCAGCGGCAGCAAGAAGCCCTATATGCATGCTGTCACTTGATAAAACAGAAGAAGGCAATGTAGTCTGTGGCCGATTAGCACGGCGGATTCCCAGAAGTAACTGATTATTTTCATTCCTGACAGGAGCATGTTCAATTTCAAAGCCAAATTACCTCTATTTTATACACGTAAAATGAGTAAACTCAAGAAAACCCAGACCAGTTATTCAGTTATCTATACCATATAAAAAGCACCGAATCGCCCGCTACAAGCCTTTTTGCACTTACAAATACGCTCCAACCTGTAGTAAGAAGATGCCTCTTGGGTTGTCCTGCAATCATAAAGAAAAATTCATCAGAGCTTCAGAAATTCAATTCTCTGTGAAGCCGTATGGAACAACTTTAAAGTCCACGAGCAATAACAAAACCAATTTCTAAAAAAATGTGTAGTAGGAAAATGACAAATCAGGATAAGGAAAGGGCAGCATTCACAAAAGAGAGAATAAAAATTTGGGATATGACACTACATAAATCTATATTTACAACATACCTTGCATCATAATTACATTAGTGTTTCTACAATAGTGCTCTATCTTGCATTGTATATCCATAGCATCAAGTTCTGTTGGAGAAATCATTAAGATTGGCTGCGAAGGCTGAAAAGAAATTATAATATTCGACGAACCCCTTAAACGTCTCAACTTTTATAGCTCCCTTCCCTTCCACTTTTCTCTATCTTGATACCCCATTCCCTCCTCTCTCCATCTCCTCCAACCACGATCCCTCCTCCCCCAAATCCGTTGTCACCATCAACAATGCCCTTGACGACCACATAAACCCCACCATCCTCCCCTCCATTGAGCCTGTCATTAACGCCCTCAACTTCGGATGAGTCAAGTGATTCCCTTTCAACCACACCATGTTCTCTCTGCTCAATCATGGCAGAGCAAATGACAATCACAGAGGTCTGCAACCACTTCTGGATGGTGCAAGACAAGGAGGCAAATCTAGCCCTCGAGATCAATGCACCACCTTTGTAAGGAATTGAGCCCAATATTTTTCTCACAGCCACAGCTGCACGCATGTAGGCGAACTGACAAGAGGGTGATGATGAAAAGGGGTTTATCGCCGTTATTGAGCTTACTTTGAACTTCAAAAGGTGTTACAATGGAGGCAGACAAGAGCATCTATGGAGGGGTGGTTTCTAGCAGAAGTGTAGAACCATTGTCATAGGGGCATTTGTGAGGAGAGGAAAACCATAAAGTAGTAGAGCATATGGCTAGTCACAACATGGTGGTAGGAATGTGGATAGCGACAAGGTTAGCGAGGGCACAGTTAGCAATGTATTTACGTTTCCTTTTTGTCATTGTAACCTCTTTAGGGGTACTTATGTATTTTCCCGATTTTGAGCTCTCTAGGGTTCCGTCCTATATAAGGACCACGAGACATCATGAATAAAGTATCTCATTGTGTATTGTGTTCTTTCATCTTTTTCCACATGGTATCAGAGCAGCGGAATCTCACCGCTACCAACACCCCTAGATTATCCGCATAAGGCCCCTTAGGCCTCTACCTTGCGCACAGCACGCCACCAGCGCCTCCACACGCATCTCCAAACCCCGACGGTGCCCCCATGCGCATCTCCAGACCTAGGCAACACCCCTCCTTGCAGCCAACGAGAGGTGAAGCCCCTGCAGGCTCCCCTGTTCATCGCCTGATGCCACCCGTGGCATCCTTAGTAGCCGCCAAGGTCCATTACCATTAGAGGCCTTCCGACCCTCTGCAGGCGCCAACAGCCCTAAAGGCAATCTAGAGGCCTCCAGATCCTCTAAAGGTTGTCGTCAGCAACCCAAATAGCTGACAATGACCTTCTGAGCATCCTCAGCCTAGACGACAACAACATTAGGCCTCCTCAGCCACTCTACTATGACGCTAGTGTCTCCAAAACGCCGACCAACACCCACTGGTCTTCGTCATCTCTGCTCTAGTCTCATGAATCGATGATCTAGATCACTTCTATGTTTGATTAAGACAACAAATTCTTTCTAGGTCACTTTTCTTGACCTACACGACCACCATGACGTCCACCGAGACCAAGCCCATGTAACTGACTTCTTTTGTGATGGTACATGGCACTTCTACCAAATTGAAAGGTTACGTGAAGTATGTGTTGTGGTCCCGATACTTCAAGGTGTTCATTGGTGGTTAGCGCAAGAACTATGTTCTTATCAAAATCCGTCCAACGAGACGGACAAGGACTATGATACCTGGTACATCGACAACTGCCAAATTATTACTTGGATGACCGGCAATGTCGATACAAATATTGTGGCAAATCTCCTCTACAAGGAGACTGTAAAGGCGATGTGGGAGAACCTTGAGCATACATAATCCCATAAGACAACCAAGTCTCAGCTCTCGGATATTTATAAGTGGATCCGGTCTGCTACTCATAAAGATTCGAGTCTTGTTGAGTACTACAGGCTCCTCACGAGCCTGTTTGAGGAGCTCCTCATTTTTCAACCAGCATGTTGCGATCAACAGGTGGCAGAGCGTGCTGAATGGCAGGTATTTCGGTTTCTTTCTGGACCGCATCCACGATACAAGCCTGTAGGACCAGTTTCTGACAACTGCTATACTACCCACCATTGAGACCATCATTGGTCGTTTGTAGGAACTTGAGTCACGTGTTGAGCATCCTCCCACTACTCCATCTGCAAAGAATACAACCCGCTATGCATCGTCCGAGAACAAAGGACGACTAAGTTATCAGGGAGGATGAGGATATGGCTTTGGTTGTGGCTATGACCGTGAGTCAGGATGCGACCGTGACTTTGATCGCGGACGTGGATGTGATCCTAATAGTGTTTGTTATCCAACGTGCATACATTGTGAACGTAAGAATCATCCATCTGAACATTGTTAGGTGAAGTTTCGCATATCGCATAATGAGAACAGTGCCTGTGAGACAGCTTCGTATGAGGTATCCTATGATATCGATGAGGTCATACCCGATCAACCTTCTGGTGACACACATACACCTCTTATGGCTTCTGAATATGCCAGTCTCAGGCAACCACTGCAAAACTCATCTGCCAGTGACAATACTACTTCTGCTCCCACCGCTAGTTTGGCTTCTACCTCACGTACAATAGCCAACTTTATCTCCGCCTCAAGCCCTCTAGGATTATTGATTCAGGACAGGAGCATCGACACATTTGACAAAAGAAGGTAGTTTGCTTACCTTCTCACAGTCATCTTCCGTTGTGAAGACTATTCAGGCTGCCAATGAAGCCCATTTACCTGTTACAGTCATTGGAACTGTGGAGTTTTCCTCCAAACTCCGACTGACTGGAGTTCATTATGCCCATGTTTTTCTGCTTAGTCTATTATCTGTTCAGAAGTTATGTAATAAGCTTAACTGTAGGGTTATTTTTGAAGAGTTTTGTTGTTATTTTCATGACATCCAGACGAAGCAGATTTTCGATGGTGGACATAATAAAAACGACCTCTATTACCTCAATATCCTATCTGATTCTAGCTTTGTTGGCGCAACATCTATCTCCGACGATCCTCTTCTCTGGCATCTTCTCCTTGGTCATCCTTCTGTCAAGGCCATTTTCATGATGTACCCTGAACTCTCAATGCTCAGGCCCTTTGAGTGCGAGGCGTGCTAGTTCGGAAAACATCATCGAGCATCTTTTCCTGCACGTACTGAGCCTCGTCATGAAGTACCATTTTCTCTAGTCTATTGCGACATACGGGGATCATGTCCGGTCCGAAATCTGAGTGGACATAAGTATTTTGATATTTTTATTGATGATTACAGTCGATCCTCTTGGATCTATTTGTTAAAGGAACCTTCAGAGATTGATAATATTGTTAAGAATTTCTTTCATTATATCAAAAATATTTTCTCTACTGGTATTCAAATATTTTGTTCAGATAATGCCTTGGAATTCACTCAACATGCTTTGATAGCCTTCTTTACTTCCCAGGGTACCATCCATGAAACCTCTTGTCAGTATACCTCCCAGCAAAATGGGGTAGCGGAAAGGAAACTCACGCATCTTCTTTACATTGCTCGCTCTCTTCTCACTCAGATGAAAGTTCATAAAACCTACTGGGAGATGCAGTTCTTACTGCCATTCATCTTATCAACCATGGCCTCAGATTTCAACGAAATTCAGTCGAATTTCTGTCGAATATCGATATCCAGTCGAAACCGAAATTCGACCGAAATGACCGAAATATGGGGAATCCTAGTACAAAAAATGACCGAAATGATCGAAATTTCGATCGAAATTCCATCAAAATTCTGTTTTGATCGTCACCGAAATGGTGACCGAAACCGACATTTAAGGCCTTGTTATCAACAAGGTCCCCTCTGCATCTCTAAATGGTTCTACCCCTTTTACATTACTATATCCAAATGAGTCACCCTTGCATCCACCTCTGAGAATTTTTAGATGTATAGCAATTATCCATAATTTTGACATTGTTGACAAATTGTCTCCTCGTATGATTACATGTGCCTTTCTTGATTATTCTCGTATACAGAAGGGATACAAATGCTATGATCCAGGCATCGATGTTATATCTCTGCAGATGTAACCTTCTTTGAACAAACTAGCTTCTTTACTCAATTTGTCACAGATATTCCTTTGAACCTTCCTCTTCCACCCATTGTATATAAATACAAGCATATTTCTACACCAGCACCTATTCCATTACACGTCCATGTATTCCATGATGATATGCCATCTTCAAGTGCCCCCACCACTACTGTCCCGGATGATCCTCGGGAGCTTCCCATCGCTCTTCGCAGAGCTAAAAGGTAATGTACATTTCATCACATGTCTCATTTCACTTCTAATGCTAGCCTATCATGCAGTTGTAGAAGATATGCAAATGCTCTCATGATTATTTCTGTTCCTAGAGACCATCATAGTGACTTGCAGTGTGGTTGGTAACATGCAATGAATGAGGAAATAGATGCTCTCACTTCTAGAGGGACATGGAATCTTGTGCAGTGTCCCAAGGGGACTAGACCGTGGCTTGCAGATGGGTCTCCACAACTAAGCAGTCACCAAACGGGTCCATTGACAAATTCAAAGTTAGGCTAGTGGCTAAAGGCTTTACGAAGACATATGAAGTTGACTACTTTGAGACTTTTTCTCATGTTGCACGGATGAGCTCTGCATGGGCTATTCTTTCAGTGGTAGCAAACAAGGACAGGCTTGTCTTTCAGCTCAATGTAAAGAATGCTTTCATGTACGACGATCTCGAGGAGGAGGTTTACATGATGCATCCTCGTGGTTACGAAGTTGAGGGGGAGTGTGTATGTCGACTTTGCAAGACAATCTACAGTCTAAAGCATAGATCGATGATATGGTTCGACAGAGTTACTACCGAGATCAGCACTCCTAGTTTCCAAAGAACAACCTCTGACTACTTTGTTTTTGTCAGAAGATGGTGAAGTGGTAATGTCATACTTGTTTATATTGATGATATGGTTGTCACAAGTGATGATGATGAAGGTGTGTTAGAGAACAATGCTTTCCTTAATAAGGTCTTCATCACCAAGGACCTTGGTCAACTTCGTTGCTTTCTGGGTATACAAGTATTGCGCACTGAAGAGGAACTCCATCTCTCACAAAGGAATATTGCATGGACATCCCAACCGAAGCCAGATTACTTGGATGCAAACTCTATGGTATTCATGCAGACCCGAGGAAACACTCTACTTCCACTGATCTTGTCTTTGAAGATACTACACGGTACAGAAGCCTGGTAGGCAAACTCCTTTACCTTATTGTTACTAGGCCGGATATATCTTATGCTGTGAGCATAGATAGCTAACACATGGAGCAACCACGTTACATCCACTAACAAGATGTTCTTCAAATCATGCGCTATTTGAAGGAATCACCAGGACACGGTCTCTTCTATGGGACAAATGGCTACACAGATGTTACTGCCTATACTTATACTGATTATGCGAGTTCACTTGAGGATCGTCGCTCCACTACAGGATATGCTATGATAGATGTAGGAAATCTTGTTACTTAGAGGAGCAAGAAACAGACTGTAGTCTCCATATCCAGTGCAGAGATAGAATACAGGACGATGACTCAGGCTACTTGTGAGATTACTTGCCTACTGATCTTCCTGCATGGAACTCGTCATTGTTGTCACTACTCTTATTCCTCTATACTGTGACAAAAAATCAACCACATATATTGTCATGAATCCTATGTTACATGAGCGGACTAAGCATATAGAGATTGACTGCCATTTTGTTTGTCATACCGTATGAGGCAAGATTACTACACCACACATCACGACGAATCTTCAACTTGTAGATATATTCACGAAGATCTTACCCAAGAAGCAATGCCTCAAATTTCAATTTCTGTCACCATTTCGATGACCATCCGATCGAAATTCGATCGATTCGACCGAAATTTCGATTATTTCGATTGGTTTTTGAACTGGGGGCCCCAAATTTCGATCGATATAGACCATTTCGAACGAATTTCGGTCACTTGTCGAAACCAAAATTCGACCGAAATTCGACAAAATTTGATCCCATGCCAAGAAGCACCTCTCGTGGATAACTTCCAAGTTGGGCATGATCGATAGATATGCTCCAACTTGAGGGGGAGTGTTAGTGATGTATTTACGTTTCCTATTTTTCATTGTAACTTCTCAAGGGCTACTTATGTATTTTCTCGATTTTGAACTCTCTAGGGCTCCGTCCTATATAAGGATCCCTTGACATCTTAAATAAACTATCACATTTTGTTCTTTCATCTTTTTCCACAGGGTACAGTGGAGAATGATGGAAACTGGAAAGTGGTTGTAGATGGAGAAACTAATGAAAAAAATGTTAAAATCATGGTATAACAAGTTAGACCATATTAGATGTATATTTATTAAATTTCTTAATTAAGTCTTCTTTATTTTTAATTTTTCCTGTTATTTATTATTGACTCACGCAAAAATTGTAATCTAGTGAATAAATACATCACCAAGCCGTCAGGTACCCAAACCAGTGTCCTTACTAAAACCCTAACGGTCTTGACAGCAATATCTTGATGCCCCTACAGGGCCTTTCAACACAGCACTAACGTTACGACCACCACGAGGTATAACACACGACTTCGTACGGCCTCTTTTCATCTCTTTTTTGCATACCCCTGCCATAATTATTTCCTCGTGTGTGCGCACAACCCCGAGGGCACATGTTTTCTAGGGTTCACAATCTCTATATGAGCACATTACCTACGATTAAATTCTTATTTAAGATCATTGTCCTTGTTGGGTGATAACAATGTCAACCAAGACTCCTCGTTAAAAATTTGCTCATTTCACCGCCTCCATAACTATACAAGTCGAATAATAGAATTTTCCCTTTTCTTATTCTTTACATCAGTCCCTAGGGCTCCTTATATAGATGGAGACCTAGGGTTAGGGTTACAGAAAGGGACGACTCCTAGATAGTGAGTTGTCCGAAATATCCCTATAATTAGGGCTAATAAAACAACTCTCAACACTCCCCTTCAAGCTGGAGCATATATATCAATCATGCTCAGCTTGTTACAGCATTTCTCAAATTGCATGCGCGCAGTGGCTTGGTGAACATGTTTGTGGTTTGCTCAGTAGAAGGTACACTATGAGTATGCAGTAACCCTCTCTGTATTAGGTCTCGAGTGTAGTGGCAGTCAATCTCCACATGCTTGGTGCGTTCGTGAAACATAGGGGTGTTGGCTATATGCATTGCCGCACGGTTGTCGCATCTGAGTTCCATGGTATTGCTGGGAGTGACATGAAGATCTGTAAGTACGGACCGGATCCATATCAGTTCTGCAGCGGCCTGATCCATGGCTCTGTATTCACTCTCAGCACTTGAGCGTGACACTACTGATTGTTTCTTGCTTCTTCATGTGATAAGGTTTCCTGCTAAGTAAGTGCAGAAACCTGTAGTAGATTTTCTGTCTATCATGCATCCTCCATAATCAGCGTCTGAATAGGCCATAAGATCTAAGTTGCTGCCTTTGGTGGAAAGTAGACCTTTCCCAGGAGAAGACTTGATGTACCTTAAAATCATCATGCATGCATCAAAGTGAGCAGTAGTGGGTGCATCCATAAACTGGCTTAATTTCCCAACGGCTAGGGATATATCTGGTCGAGTAATGGTAAGGCAAAGCAATTTTCCCACAAGTCGCCTATATCGACCAGTGTCTTCAATTTCTCTTGTTTCGTAGATGCATCCCTTAGGATCCATAGGTATTTTTGCAGGTTTTGATCCTAGCATTCCTGTTTTCTGAAGCAGATCTGTTGCATACTTTCGTAGTGACATAACAAGTCCTCGCTTGGACCTAGCAATTTCAATTCCCAGAAAGTATCGTAGTGGCCCTAGGTCTTTGATCACAAATTGTGCTGCTAGTTGCTTCTTGACTTCTAAAATGCCTTCGGAGTCATCTCCTGTGAGGATGATATCATCTACGTAGATAAGCATTGCCACTGTTCCTCTTCCATTCTTTCTAGTGAATAACGAGTGATCTGCCGAGGATCTGATGAGGCCCATATTTTCTAGCACCTCAAACAATTTCTGAAACCAGGTACGAAGGCTCTGTTTGAGTCAGTAAATAGCCTTACGTAAAAGGCATACCTTCGGACACTCCCCTTGAGCCTCAAAGCCTGGAGGTTGTTGCATGTATACTGTTTCCTGGAGGTCGCCATACAAAAAGGCATTCTTCACATCAAGCCGGTGTAGAGGCCAATCATGTTGTACTGCAACTGGGAGAGCGAAGGGTGCAGTGTGAACCCCGGTCTTGGATGGAACGGAGAGCGAAGGGTGCGGTGTGGAGAGCGAAAGGTGCGGTGTGGGGAGCGAAAGGCGCGGTGGTGGGAGAAACGACGATGAAAGGAAAAGAGATCCTCGACGCGGGCCTCGATGGCGGCGATGACGGTCTTGGCGGGTGGAGCTTGGTTTCTCACAGGAAACCCGGTCGCCGTTGTTTCCGCTGCGGGGAACGAGGGCACGAAGCTTCGGCTTGTCGCCTTCCTCCAAGGTGCTATTCATGCGGTTGCGTTGGTCATAGCATGGCTGCATGCAAAGCTAAGGCGGCGCTGCCGGACGTGCTGAACTCGTCTGTTGTTGGTTCCTGTTCGAGACACTACTCTTCGTCTGTGACTAGCGGGGGGCCTTCCTTCGCAGAAGTGGTGAAAAAAGGAACGGGGGAGGACAAGAGCGCGCTCTTTGAAGGAGACTTCTTGCATGCTAGCGGCTTCCCTATTGAAACTTCCATGGCTTCCGGTAAGAAGGCTAATGACGTCTCATCGGAGGTGCATGTTGCTATAGGTCAATCTTTAGGCGGTGTTATTCACTTGGAGAAGATCATCTCACATGTTCGCGGCTTTTTGGGTCCTTCTTTTACGGGCGACGTCGTGATGCTCGACGACAAACTTTGCTGCGCTAGGGCTTAACGAAACCTCAGTTGGAGCGCTTGCTTCGAAACGGAGACGTTGAAAATGTTCTTTGGAGAAGATCTCGCTTCTCGGATGGAGGTTACTCTCAGCTTGAGGTCTGCATGGCCACGGTCAGAGGAGTTCCCCTTCTTTCTCGAACGTTGTCTTGCCTTCGTGGAGCGCTTGGCCATTGGGATTTCATTCAAGAAGTGCTCGACGATGGCCTTCGACCAGGTTCTGTGATGGAGGAGACGAAGATACTTTTTGAATGTTCAAAGTCCGTTCTGGACGAGCTTGGCGGCAGAAGCAAGTTCACGAAGCTGCATGTTGGACGCTTCTCCTTCCTGATCGAGTTCTCCATTGATGACCCGTCGCCTCCGCCGGGGCTCGGACGGCCCGCCACCTCCGCCGGACCACGGTTAGTTACCTTGCCGGAGAATGACGAAAGACCAACAGACGCGGTAGTTTCCACGCTGGCGGTTGATCTTCCGAGGCACCCCCTCGCTGGAAGTGCCTCGGGAGGTGAAGCATTGCAGCGCTTCGTGGAGATTTCTCGGCAGCCAGATCCCCTGTCAGAATTGTTCTTTTTGCATGGTGACGTGTTTAACAACCTGATCTTCTCTTCCTCCGAGGGGAGATTCGTGGGCTCCACTTCGAGCTTCCCGGGTCGGATTGCTATTTCTGACTTTTTGCCGGGCAAATCTTGGCTCGCTTCGGATCCGTTTAACGGTTATTTGGGCACGATCCCCTCTCACGTGTTCCGTTCTTTATCGAACTCGGATGGCCTATTGAACTTGACCCCCCAGGGTCGCCCGATAACGACGCAGGAGAATATTTTCCTTCCATCGCCCTCTCCCCCCGATGAGCCTCGGGAGGCAGCCTCATCCGGTATGTTGTTACCTTCATCCAGTTACTCAGTGACTTTGGATAACAGCGAAGAGAATACAGCTTGGGTCGGTTGTGCCCCGTCAAATGAAGTGGCAGCAAGTTCGACCGATAGAAGGACCGGAAAAAGATATAGACGAAGATCAAGAGCGAGATCAAGTCTTTTGGAGATCGCACTCAAGCGCAATGTGGCGGCGGCGGCAGGGGTCGTCTCTCTGCAAGGGCCCTTCGAAGCTTCCAAATGAAAATTCTCTCTTGGAACATTCGTGGCTTGGGGGATAAGGATAAGCGTAGGATTATGGGCTCTAGACTCTCAGAATGGGACTGTGATATCGTTCTTCTTCAAGAAACAAAGCTACCCTCCTTCTCGGATTCTCTTCGGTGTTCTTGCGATGCAGGGAGCCTGGACCATTTCAAGTATCTGGAAGCATCGGGGGCATCAGGGGGTTTGCTGGAGGCTTGGCGCTCGGCTTCTTGGTCTTTTATCTCGGAAACTCGGGGACAGCATGTCCTAACGGTGGTTTTGGCTAACTCCCTCTCCTCTAATCATTTGGTGGTCTCTTGCGTCTATGGACCTTGTGATAGTGCGTTGAGAGGGGAGCTGTGGCAGGATCTGCTTGATGCTGGGAGGGTCGTAGATGGGACCCTTTGGCTGGTGGGGGGCGATTTCAACGTTACTCTGCTCTCCTCCGATCGGCCGGGGGGGAGGGGTGGTCAAGATTCCAGCTCCGATCTCTTTATGGACACCATTAACTCGTTGGGCATTGAATGCATGGACGCCTCCGACGTAAAATACACTTGGCGGAACTCCAGATCGCGCTCAAGGCTTGATCGCTTCTTTGCCTCGAATGAACTAATGGAGACCTATCCTTTGGCGTCGGTGATGGCCAAGCCGACGTCCTGCTCTGATCATAACCCTATCCTGTGGTCCTCTAGGTCGGCCCCGACCCAACGTGGTTTCTTTCGTTACGAGAAGTGTTGGCTTTTGGAGGACGGCTTCAGGGAGATGGTGAATTTGCACTGGTCAACGACGGCGACTTCAGGTTCTGTGGCTAATAGATTCTCTCAAAAATTAACCTCTCTGCGGAGAAGACTGGCTACGTTCAAACGGGATTCTAGAACTGCTAGGTGCGCGGCAAGAATGAATGCTGAGGATGGCATTCATAGGTTGGATGCCTTGGAGGACGAGAGGAACCTCTCCTCTATCGAGCAGGAGGAGCGCCTCGCGGCACAGAAGACTGTGGCTCTGGAGGACAAGAAACGTGTAACTGAGTGGCGTCAGCGCTCGAGGACCTCTTGGATTAAAGAGGGAGATGTGAACACCGCCTTCTTCCATCGTATTGTTAATGGTAGGCACAGATGTAATGCTCTTCGTTCTATCACTATTGACGGGATTACGATCGAGGGTAACAAAGATATAGGAAGCGCGATTGCTGATCATTTTAAAGACAAACTTTCTACTATGATCCCGCGGGTTTGGAGATGGTTGGGCCACAGCTCCAGGCTGGTGGAAACACCTTCCGCTGACATTCTTATCCGTGATGTTTCCATTGAAGGGATTAAAGATGCTGTTTGGGATCTGAACCTCGACTCTGCCCCCGGCCCTGACGGCTTTCCTATCTCTTTTTATAGGGACTTTTGGGACCTCGTTGGCCCCGAGGTGCTCGAGGTGACGCTTGAATTCTGTCGCGGGAACCGGGGTTTTGATCGCATTAACAGGGCGCTGCTTGTGCTTATTCCCAAGCGGCCATCGTCGACCTCGATTGGGGATTATCGCCCAATTGCAATTTCAAATGCACTTTATCTTATTGTGGCCAAGGTCCTTGCCACAAGGCTGGTTAGCGTCAATGGTGACTTGGTTTCGCCGGCTCAATCCGCTTTCATCCCGGGTCGTCAGATTACGGATTGCACAACTCTTACATCAGAACTCATCGCGGATTGGCGCAGGCGGGGATCGAGTGCCATTTTATGGAAGGTGGACTTTGCCAAGGCTTTCGATAGCCTTGATTGGAAGTTTTTATGGTCTGTTTTGAAGAGATTATGTTTCCCTGATGTTTGGATTTCCTGGATGAGGCGTTGTATTACCACGGCCTCGTTTACGGTTCTTATCAATGGCACCCGAAGGGGGTTGGATCCAACCACGGAAAGGTGTGCGCCAGGGCTGCCCCCTCGCTCCTTTGTTTTCATTCTTGCGGTGGATATCCTCGCTGATATGGCCAAGGGCGTGGTTGATCATGCACTTTCTGGCTGCTACTCTAGAGGCGATCTGCGGATACCTATTATCCAGTACGTGGATGACACCCTTTTCCTCATTGGGGGGGGGGGGGGTTCAGGAAGCTATTGGCATGGCCACAACGCTTGAAATTTTCTCTGAGCTTTCTGGCCTATTCAAGAACGACAATAAATCTACTTTTGTTCCTTTTGGTGCGGCAAAGCTTTTGGTCGATGGGTTGTCTACTGCTTTGGGTTCTGCGAACGTTGAGCTCCCTATTGACTACTTTGGGATGTCGCTGACTTTGGGGAGGGCACGGCTCCGCGATTGGCTGAAAGTGGCGGAGAAACTAGACTCGAGATTGGCAGGTTGGAAAGCTAACATTCTTTCAAGAGGTGGTAGATTAGTTCTTCTCAAGGCCGTACTATCGGCCATTCCCGTTTATTTTCTTGTTTCTCGCAAGATTCCGAAGGGAATTCGCGCAAGGTTGGAAAAGAAGATGTGCGGCTTTCTTTGGGGCAACGGTGTCACTGGAAGGGGGGGCATCCACCTAGTCAGCTGGGAGGATATCCAACGCTCCAAGGATTGGGGGGGGGGGGCTGGATGTTAGATCCTTGGAGGATCTGAATGAGACACTCCTGCTCAAATTGGCTAGCAGGGTTTGGGGCCCGGGTAACGACCTCGTTGTTTTAGCAATCCGCGAGATTTATGGCGTGAAGGGCATGCCTCTTTCGCAGCATATTTGTAACAGCACCATTACGCCTTTCTGGAGGGGTGTCATGAAATCTTCTTTGAAAAATCTTCTGCTGTTCAAGCCGGTTCTGGGGGTGGAAATGACTTTACTTTTTAGATGGACGATTGGTCGAGGCGGGAACCTTGTATTCTCGATTTCCCCGCTTATTTGCCTTGGCAACTGACAAGCTCTGTTCGGTGGCGAGCTGCTGGGTTGATGGTTCTTGGTGCCCCACCTTCTCCGCCAACTTCTCCGACAGAAGATTCGATGAGTTTCTAGATCTCCTCGAGACCTTGAGGAATGTGGGAGCTCCCACTGTGGGTAGAGATCACTGGGGCTAGAAAGCTGGGCCTTTCTCGATTAAGGGGGCCTATGGGGCTATCTGCAGACCTCCGTCGGCGAACTCGGAGTCCCTGAACAAGGATTGCACAACAATTTGGTCCCTTCACCTCCCGGAACGTGTGGGGATTTTCCTGTGGCTTCTACGGCGTAAGCGGCTCTTGACTCGCGACCGGTGCGTCAAACTTTTGGGAATAATAGCGGACAAATGTGTGATATGTGACAATGCGATCGAGACCATTGATCACCTATTCTTTGCTTGTCCTGTTGCATCTCAGATCTAGATGAACTCGGAGATTCCCTGGTGCCGCTCCGATGACTTCCAATCGTTCTGGAATTCGATCCAGCTGAACAAAGATAGACCAAGAACAGATCGCCTTCTTCCGATGGCCTATCTCTGGGCGATTTGGCGTGGCAAAAACGACCTTCTTTTCTCCGGGCAAAGATTTTATGAGGAGAACGTGGCATTCCTTGCGAAAAGGCTGGTCGAGGACTGGATGATGTAGCGCCTTTGCTTTGTAAGGGTGGGCTAGTTGGCTTTTTGTAAGGGTGGGTTAATCTGCTTTTCACTCTGTACTTTCCCTTCTTTCGTTTTTTTTAGCAATAAAATTTTGATGGGGAGGGTGCCGCTGAGCACTGCCCCCTGACTGGCAGACTTTCAAAAAAAATGTTGTACTGCAACTGCCATTAGAATACGTATAGTGGATAAGCGAGCTACTGGAGAGAAATTGTCAAAGAAGTCAACTCCATATGTCTGGGTGAAGCCTTTTGCGACAAGGCATGCCTTGTAGCGGGAAATTGAGCCATCTGGGTTGTATTTTACTGTAAAGACCCATTTTGACCCTACTATCTTGACACTGCTGGGTGGCTCGACAAGTGACCATGTGTCACGGGAGATTAAAGCAGACATTTCTTCCTCCATTGCTAAGCGCCATTGAGAGCTTTGAAGAGCCTCGATATGTGTGCTAGGAATAACTGCAGCAGAGATTGCATCAGCAAATTTCCTGTAGGAAGAGCTAAGTCCAGAAAAGGATACTGCAGATGATCTCGGATGTTTCGTGTTGTATCGGGATGGACATTGCCTTGTCCCCTTCCGTAGAGCAATTGGTTGATCCATATCTTTATCTATGGAGCCACTAGAAGTACATGTGATTGTATCATCACATGTAGCACTACCGTCAATCCGTAAAGTCTCATTTGGAGAACATACTTGAGGAGATGGTGTTGGCTCAGAAGAGGGGTGTCCCTGTGAAATAGTACTCATGTGGATATCATCATGTGGAAGGGGAACCGGAAGTGGAGTGGTGTGTGTAGACGGTGGAGGGATATGAGATCTGGAACTGGAATAGTATGGAACAGACTCAAAGAAGGTGACATCAGCACTGATATAGTGCTTTCGAGATCGAGGGTAGTAACATCTATATCCCTTTTGATTTCTAGCAATATCCGAGAAAGACACATTTGACGGATCTTGCCTCAAGCTTGTCCTGTCCAGGACCAAGAATATGAACAAATGCGACACATCCGAATATTTTAGGAGGGACATGAAACACAGCTTTCCCTGGTAAAAGAACTTTAATAGGAATTTGCTCATCAATTGTTGTGGAAGGCATCCGATTTATAAGATAGGTAGCGGTAAGAATGTCTCCCCAATACGTAGAGGGAGCATGATAATCAATCAGGAGTGTTCGAGCAATATCTAGTATATGTCTATGCTTGCGTTCAGCCACGTCGTTCTGTTGAGAGGTGTGAGCGCAAGTAGTTTGGTGTATAATTCCACTTGTAGAAAGGATTGACTGCATGTCATAAGAGAGGAACTCCCTAGCATTATCAGACCTAAGGATTTTGATAGTTGCACCAAACTGAGTTTTAATTTCACTTATAAAGCGAGTGATAATGGAAAGGACCTCAGACTTATGTTTCATCAGGAATATCCATGACACACGAGAAAAATCATCTATTACTACCAGATATATTGGTTTCCCAGACGATCAGGATATCTGCTGGGTCCCCAAACATCTAGATGAATAAGTTCAAAAAGACTAACAGAATGAACTGTGCCTGATGATGGAAAAGAACTTCTATGATTTTTTCCCAGTTGGCAAGCCTCACAGTCTAAGCTAGTAGTGGGAGGTAGCTGGGGAAGAATACGCCGAAGCTTCGGCAGGGAGGAATGACCCAAGCATTGGTGCCAGATAGGAGCAAAGGACACTGAGAAGGGCATCCTAGAGTATGCTGCAATCTCAGAGGACTGCACATGATGGTAGACACCCCCTTCTTCACGGTCGGTACCAATCGTCCTCCCAGTCAATATGTCCTGAAACACACAAGAAACTGCATCAAATATTGCTCGACAGTTGAGTTCCTAGCACATCTGACTAACAGAGAGTAAACTGGTGGGGAATTCTGGAACAAATAAAACATCATTGAGCTTGATGTCATGTGTGAGGTGAACATCTCATTTTCCCTTTATAGGAGAGAACCTGCCATCAGCTACTTGAACAGTACGTCCTGATGGTACTTTGCGCATCTTATGTATGAGACTGTGTTCCCCACATAAGTGAGTTGATGCACATGTATCAATCAACCATTCTGATTTCGCAAATTTATGTGCGGAGACAGTAAAGATACATGTATGAGCCATCGCTGATGTCTCAAGTTTATTATATGAAGATTCGCTTGGTTGGAGTTTGTGAAGGTGTTGCATCAAATCATCGAAATCCCTTCGAGGAACTTGGACAGATTGATATTCTCCTTCAGTGGCACTATGAGCAAGAGGCATTGAATGCCCTGATTTTGTATAACAAACTACCTCTGTATGTCCAAACTTGTGACAGTAGGTACACTGGATTGTGTTGCGGCCACGTCCTACTCCGAAGCGACCACGACCACGTCCTCGGTAAGTATTGCGACCTCCACGTCCGGATGGGGTAGCTAATGCAGATATCTATCCCTGTACTTCCATAGTAGTGCGAGTAGTGGGGATGACAAGGCGAGTGAGGGTGTTATAAGCCTCCTCAATGGTAGGAAGGGTTGCAGCAGTAATCATCTGGTCGCGAGCTGCAGCATAGCCCGAATCAAGTCCTGTTAGAAAAATAGAAAGCGGAAGTGGAATATCAAAGAAAAGATAAAACAAGAATAAACAACGGGATTTTACGTGGAACCCTACACCGTGAGGAGCGGGATGAAACCACGGGAGAAGCCCTCTAAGGGGCGTGTTTTTCTATTGCTTTTCTCATCTGTTACAGGAGGCCTGGGGCTCCTTATATAGCCTCCACAGGGCCTCTAAGTCCCACCACTAGACGATGTGGGACTAAACCACTGGTTGGGGTAAATGGATCCTGGAGGTATCCATTTACCCGTCTACAACTCAATAGGCGCTCAACTAAATACTCCAACACTCCCCCTCAAGTTGAAGCATGCAATGCTCAGCTTGGACAAACAAACAGAAAGAAACTCAACTCAACGCTACAGGACACTACGGACAATATCAACCCAACGTGCACATGCTGTAGTCGAGGACGTTGCTTCTCATGCCGTGCAGGTGAGGAGGACGAACGGGCTGTAGTGTGAGTCAACTGAAGACTCGGAATCTGAACATCGAGTCTGAACTGCGCCTGAAGTCTCCTCGTCGGAGAACTGGGTCTCTCCCATCTGGCTCAGAGAATGGTGCACTGCTCTGGTGTACCTATGATACCACATGAAAACCCTTGCCAACATATGGCATAAGGAATGGTCCTCTACTCTGGAGTCCCTATGGCTCACATGAAAACTCTGGCCTGACAACAACAAGAATGATGGGGACCTCGAACTGATGATGGCAACATATGCTCATCTGAAAATGACCGCACACTCGTGCGTGTCTGAAACTGGAGACTCGGAAATAATGATCGCCGAGTCTGAAACCAAACTGTAGAGTCTGAAAATCTGCTGTTCTGAAGAATATCTGAATCTGTCTTCTGAATCTGGAATAATACCTGTGACTCTACATATATACTCCCCCTTTCTCCCATACTTGTCGGAAAACAGACAAATCGACAAAGTTGGGAGAAGACAACATCATGGGGAAAACAAACATGAATTTTGCGATTTTTTTTGTCTTTTTTTTAAAACCGCCAATATTTTTTTTATAAGCCATTCCATCCTTTTTTTCTCGGCTTTTGCATCAATTTTTTTTCGAACTACGTGCGGCTCTTTTTTTTTAGCACGCGCCTTTTTTTTGGAAAAACTCGGCCCGAATGTGGGCCTCAAACTCAGCCCATCTCTCATATTTTTTTACATGCAATTTTTTTGTTAACCCACGGTCTGGGCCTCCTCACACTCCTCCATTTCCCTTTTCTTTTTTAATCATCCGACTTGCCCTCCCATGGCTGAATCACGACTATTTTTTTTAAATGAAAGCCATCGAGCCCCCCCCCCCTTCAATAAAAGGTGCCCGACCCTTTAGGGTTCCCCTCTTGCGGGAACCATTTTACCGAAAAAGACCGCCGCCGCCCGCAGGGGTTTCGTCTGCAACGCCAAGGGTTGCGGCTGGAGAGGGATCGGCATCGCCTGGGAACGTGCCTTGCGCCTGGGCTGCGCCGCGCGATGGGAAAGGGGCAACGCACGAGGGTGCCGCCGTTGGAGGTCGATTGGAGGCTTCTGCTGGATCTGATGGAGTCCGCGCACGCGCCAGTGGTTGCGCGATGCATGGCGGAGGGAGCGCCAGTTGCCTGCGAAGGCGATGCGAGAAGTGCGCGGGGGCCGATGGTTCGGGGGCCTGAGCGCGAGGGCCCTGCTCACACGTGCCGCCTGCGCGAAGAAGGTGGAGAGCCGCCTGGTGCGTGGAGGAGATGCGCGAAGAAGGTGGAGCGCCGCCTTGCCAATGAACCTGGAGGGGAGGCCACGAGTACTGGATCGCCGCCTGGAGGAGATGCGCGATGCGCAATACTTGCGCGGGGACTTGGATGCCTGGGGAGACTGGGGTTGAGGGTGGCGCCGCTGAGCGGAAGGGGATGCCCCGCCTGGGCAGCTTGAAGATGATGCCGAAGGGAGAGGCTGCGAGGGCACGGGCTCGTTGTCTTGCGTAGCCTGGATCCCATGGAAGGCTCCTCCTAGGAAGAGGGGCGCCGCCAGAACTTCAAGAACAAACAAAACTAGGGTTTCCAACGAAATCCTGGAAAACAAACCAGAGAACTGACACACAACTCTCACATATTGAAATAATCTTTTCAAAATCGAATCTCAAAAAAAAACTTCAGTAACGATTCCTCGATAATCGAACCCGCTCTGATACCATGTTAGAAAAATAGGAAGCGGAAGCGGAATATCAAAAAAAAAGATAAAACAAGAATAAACAACGGGATTTTACGTGGAACCCTACTCTGTGAGGAGCGGGATGAAACCACGGGAGAAGCCCTCTAAGGGGCGTGTTTTTCTATTGCTTTTCTCATCTGTTACAGGAGGCCTGGGGCTCCCTATATAGCCTCCACAAGGCCTCTAAGTCCCACCACTAGACGATGTGGGACTAAACCACTGGATGGGGTAAATGGATCCTGGAGGTATCCATTTATCCGTCTACAACTCAATAGGCGCTCAACTAAATACTCCAACAAGTCCCGCAAGGAATACCAAGACGGTCATCTGCTGGCGATGTTCCTTCTGTTTGGGACAAGTGCACCCAGGAACACGGGCATTATATCGTTCAAACAGGGATTTTAAGAGAGAAGTACTCAGCAAGTGGACGGCCTGATTGCTTCATATTCAACATGTCAAAATATGTCTGATACATTCTGCTTGAATTCTTCTCTTGACCATATGTGGCTTGAATGGAAGTCCACATATCATATGCGGTGTTGTAATACACCAGCTCATCAGCAATTCTGTCGATGACACTCACAATAATCCAGGAACTCACCATTTCATCATCCTTTGCCCAAGTCGAGTATTTACCTGTCTTTTCAGCAGGTTCAAGCTCCAATAAAATATGCTCCTTGTCGTATTCATGCACGATCATGAGGAACATTCGTGACCATTTGGGATAATTGGCATCGTCCAGTTTCGGGATCGAGCCGAATGAGGGTAGTCGATTGTTCCCTCCATCATATCCCTGGGATGTCACTTCAGATTGAGACATCGCGATATTTGGTAGCGGACCTGCTGGAAAAAAATTGGTGGAAGATAAGCTTGATTCAGCATACTAGTAGAGGCTTGATGGTGGAGGGAGGATATTTATTTAGTGGTGAGAAGGATGGAAAAAGAAATTAAAAGGTTAAAAAAATTGATTCAGCAACAAAACTGAACTACTGAGGGTGCGCACGAGTCTTGCATTGGGAAGGATGGGAGGGGGACGAGGGTGTGCACGTGAGGTGCAGGAAGGTGCGGGACAGGGGGGCGATGGGGAAGGATGGGAGAGGGAAGGGGGATCGCGCGGGGTGGGGGGGTGGGAGGGACGCGCGGGGCGGGGGTTTGGGTGGGATCGCGCGGGGCGGGGGTGTTCGCGCAGGGGGGGAAGGGGGATCGCGCGGGGTGGGACGGACGCGCGGGGCGGGGGGTTGGGTGGGATCGCGCGGGGCGGGGGCGGTGGGTCGCGCGGGAGGGTGGGGGGATCGCGCAGGGCAGGGCAGGCACGTGGTGGGGGGCGTGGTGGAGTCGGGAGGGGAACAGGCGATGGAAGGGGGGTTGCGGGGAACAGGCGATGGAAGGGGGGTTGCGGGGAAGGGGAACGCAGGCGATAGGAGGGGGATTGCGGGCAGCGAAAATGGGAAGGCAGGGGGAGAGCCGATGGAGCGCTGCAAGCCTGGAAGCGATGGAGGGAGCGGAGGGGAACGCGAGGGGAAAAGGGGGGGGGGGACGGCGGGAGGGGGAGAAGGGCCTGGCTCTGATACCAAGTCGAATAATAGGATTTTTCCTTTTCTTATTCTTTACAGCAGTCCCTAGGGCTCCTTATATAGATGGAGACCTAGGGTTAGGGTTACAGAAAAAGGACGACTCCTAGATAGTGAGTTGTCCGGAATACCCCTACAATTAGGGCTAATAAAACAACTCTCAACAATACAAGACACCTCCATCAAGTTGAAGGGTTATGAGAATTATGTACTCCGGATTCAAGAACTCAAAGGTGTTCATTGGTGGACATTAGATGATTTATAACCCCACAAAGAATCCTCTCAAGAAAACTAAAAGAATCTGTTATACTTGGTTGCAGAATCATTACTAGATGATTGGTTATCTTACCAGGCTACCAGCAGTACTGAGCAGTCAATTGTAGCAAGTCCCCTATACAAGGAAAGTGATTACTAAAGAGATATAGGAGGAGGTTGCTTAAAGTTTCTCTTAGCAGACTACACTTATTCGTATGACAGACAAGGAGTTGTCTATTTCCCAACATGTTAGTTATCCTGAACAGATTAAGGAATGTGTGGAACCAGGTCGACTAGTTTCTTGTCAATCTAAGTTTGCACTACCACACAACAAAGGATCGGTTCCTTCCTATCAACATGATTCCTTCTCTATGTGTCATCTTGGGTCGCCTTCACCAGCTTGATATTACATTCTCCTTGGAGTACACAACCTCCTCCACCATCTTCTACAAAGAGTTCGGCACTTGCAGTCTCCTATGGATGTAGGCTACTCTGGTAGCTGAAGTGGACGCTGCAGAGGCCGTGATTGAAATCATTGGCAAGGACACATTTTTTCCTCCATATGTTCATTATCAGGGAACCGACCACCCTTCTATCAAGTGTTGGGTTGTAGAGAGCTATGTAAAAAGCATTTAGCCTCTTTGGTAATATTTTTATAATATGGGCTTCCACAATATTTTCGTGTTCACCTCTATATATAGAAAATACCTTGGTCTTCATAATAGAATACGTCATTGCTTTGTCTATATTTTGCCCTGGCATCGGATTAGGCCCACAGAACACTCTAGCAGACCCCTGGCGCTCTAGCAAGAGTCACAGTGCAATCAGATCTGATGGCCATCAGCAACAATCTGGTTGTTCGATCACTTTGGTCCACAAGACTCTCTCAAGTTTGATTACCTCCCGTACCTCCCGTACTCATCAATTAGAAGTCATTTTTTTCTATGTCAGATTCAACTCATCATAAAAAGGCAGATCATGTTTTTTGGATATTTAGGCTAGTTTTCCCTATCCATTATGCCTCTAAAGATCATTTAAGAGTGCCATAATGATTTAAGATCAAATTCTCTTTCAATTTCCAATCAGCTGTAAATTTGCTACTTGGGTTTGCTTCTTTCGATAAGCAATGAGTGATTGTACGGAGAGCCTTATACCATTTTTGGATCCAACTCCACCATGCCCTTCATCTCACAAAGTAAATTGGTTGCCCTTTGCATGCATGCTAAGCCACCTTGAGATGCATGTTCGAGAAGCTGCATAGCTATCTTCCTCCATGCAAATGTGAAAAGTAGAAGACCTACAAGAATTGCTTATAGGAGGCTTCCTTGTGGGCCTTGATCTAGTCTATAATTCAACCTGCAATCAGTTGCTTACTATTACCAACAAACCACCAATCAAGGAAGCCTACAGACTCGGTAAGATTGCCATTCCTACTACAACATCACAGATATTTTGCTATTATCACATCACTTAGCATAGGAGGATTCACATTTGGCATAAGAACAATGCAGAGGCAGTGACCATGGAGGACGTGTTTTCACTACACATTGCCGGCGACTTAGGCACGCTGAAGATAAAGGTTGGCAGAAACATAATCACATGATCGGCCGACCTCAACACATTATTTAACAATAATCACTATGACATAAGAAAAAGAAGTATGAACATATGCGGTCCCAGCTCAAGGAGACGGTTGTCTCTCCCTCTCCTAGTCCACCATCTATCTCTGCATTATCTGATTATGTCAGTGTTGTCATTATATCAGATTTAGATTTTGCTCTTACTACTTGTAATTCTAAAGATGATGCATAATGGATAGGTAACTCAGATGATCCCTGCTATTTGAGGGACAAGAGACGATTCACAGGATATAGTGCCTCCTCTTCAAAACAGTGGGTTATATTAGCCGATAGGCATCATTCCCAGTTATAAGACATGGAAATATTTATAGAACTCCCTGTTTAAATATGATGCGGAAGCAAAATCGAACAAGAACATAAAAAGATATAAATTGGAACATTCAAAAATTACGTGGAACCCTACTCCGTGATGAACAGGTGGAAACCATGAGAGAACTTCTCAAAGGGCTGGATCTTCAATTGTGAATCTCTCAATGAATACAGGGGGTGTTGGGCTCTTTACATAGCCCCGCAGAAAGACCAGAGTCCCACTTATAGATGATGTGGGATTAACCGTTCTCTTGTTTAGTCCCACATCAACCATTCTGCATGTCCCAGGATCCTGGAGAAATACAATTACACATCTTTTACATACTTCAACACCCCCGACATGCGATTATTTTGTGTTCTTCATGCATCAGATTTTCCTTTTGAGCATGCTTGCTATTAGTTGAATTACTAAGGATATTCATTGTCATGTTATCTCTGACATTTTCTTTTTTTCATATTTCAGGACCTACTTATTGAGGTGATGATTGGATGGGGATGTGAGTAGACCAATCTATACATGTTTGAGGAATCCTTTTTTGCAGGAATTTCTCATACATCGACAGATCCTACCTCCATCTATCTTTTGCATTTGTGTGTTGGTCATCTCTCTCTTTAGAAGATCTGTTGTGTTCTTCCACATGTTTCAATGTGAGGTTTGTTAACTAGAGCATTATCGCTTTAGTTATTCTAACCTACATGCACGCAACAAGTAATTGACGTTTTTAGTTAATTCATTTGATGTCTGAAATCCCAATCGTGTCCATAATCGTCAAGGTCATTAGTTTTATCTTGTCGGTGTAGATGGTAGTTCTCATGTCTCGTGGGCTTTCAATTAAGAAGTAAATTTAAAGTTGGAGATGCAATAAAGCACTTTATAAGCTTCAAAAAAAAATAAAGCACTTTATATATGAAATAAAGAAATATGTCTTGTGCCCACATGAAGTATGCCAATTCTGACCATGCTCGACTTTTGCACATTGTCTTCAAGTGCGATTCTAAAGTCACAACATGGAATTCATCACCAAACTTTACATCATTATGTCTCGATAGAATAGGCTACTGAGAGGGAACATATACATATCTTAGATGTCGCCAGAATTCTCCTTTTCCTAGTCATAATTTTACCTAGTATTAGGGAGATGCCATGATGATGCATATTACTTTATTAATTGTGTACCTTCATTAGTGATCAATGAACAAGTCCCTTCGACAAGGATTTCGTTACTACACCTCCATGTATTTTTGGATATTCATGTTGTCCATATCGCAACTCCTGGACATTATACACTATCACCCAGAGTTGTCAATGTGAATTTGTTGGGTATGTTAGGACCCATAACGGGTATCAAATTTACGACCCGATCGCTTGACCTTTCATGTAACTTTTGATGTCACTTTTTCGAGTCAATTGGCTTCTTTACACCTACAGGACTAAGGATGTCGAGTTTGCATTATTTATGAGAAAGAGATAAGCATGTTTTGAGTCTTGTGCCTCTCATTATTACCCATATACATGCGGATTCCACACCCCAATTTGAAAAAGTCTATACCAAGAGAGCTAAGTTTATAGAGATCGATCTCACTACCTATTCAATGTACTAAGTCCATGATAAGTACTAAGAATTTGATATATGATGATGGCACTATCAGCAATGTTCCCTTGTAGGAATCGGATACTCGGGAAGATGAACATGCTGCAGGTCCCTCAGATGATTGTGATATATCATCTTTAACACTGTGGAAGAGCAAACACAAGTGCACTACTTACCCGCTCACATGCTACTTCATTTTTAAGTGGCTTTTACAAGAGTTTAATGACATGCTGCAGGTCCCTCGGATGATTGTGATATATCTATAACACTGTGGAAGAGCAAACACAAGACAATTTGTTGATGGTTTAACGACAGTAGAGATTCCAAAGACATCATGATATACTTGTTCATAGCAAATGAAAGTCACATTGGTAGAAAATTTAGCTAAATCAAGATGCGATATGCTTTTATTGCTGCTCTTGTTATGCAGGAATAGTACGATGCAAGTGGATGTTTACAGACAACAACAGTGGATGGTAGTGTAGAACGATACAAGACCTTAGTGGTAGCAAAAAGGTCTATTCAAACCTATCATGCTAAGTACCATGATACACTATTTTCACTGGCTAGACGTGCTTCTATTCATATTCTCATTTGTTGTTGAAATAAGGATTGATCCCGTTTCTATCTTGATATAAAGAATGTCTTTTTGCAAAGTAATATAGAGGAGAGGACTGCATACAGTATCCACATGAATTTGCTGCAGAAGGTATGCGGAATCAACAAAGTTGTATATGATATGTAGTAGAGCCTGAGAGTGTGATTTTAGAAGCTTTTGAAGGCTGTTCCAATATAGACCTCTCACTTTTTGTGTCATACTATTGATAGCATAGTGGATATCCTTGTTTATGCTGATGATATCATTATTATTCGTGACAGGGGATTGAGATGATCGAGGTCATTCTGGGATAATAATTTATTGTCAAGGATTTAAGCTACCATTGCTATTTCCTTGGTCTAGAATTTGCCAAAAGTGATAGAGATTAAAGAGTCAAAATGAAGTTCATTATCTATTTTCTTGAGGAGGTTGGTCTGACAGGTTCTACACCAACAGCTATACCTATTTATCTCAATCCGAAGTTATATAAAGAGCATACAAAGGAGGTGGGCACCCAAAGATACAGATGCTCATTGGAAGCTCCTTTATGCAACAATCAATGGGTCTGATATTTCATTTGTTGCGAGCCGTGCAAGGGTCTACTTGTTTCAATTGATCATTCACTTTTGTGTCATACTATAGATAGTACAGTGGATATTTGTGTCGATGATATCATTGTTATCGATAATGACATAGGATCGAGACGATCAAGGTCTTTCAGGGACAATAATTCATTGTCAAGGATTTGAGCTACCAGTATTACTTCCTTGGTCTAGAATTTGCCAAAAGTGACAACGATCTTGTGAAGATTCAAAATGAAGTTTGTTGTCAATTTTCTTGAGGTTGGTTTGAAAGGATCCAGACCTACCATTGTACTTATTTGATCTCAATCTGAAGTTATACAAGGAACACACAGAGGAGGTGGACACCTCGAGATACAGAAAGCTCGTTCAAAAGCTCCTTTATGTAATGTTGAGATACTAGTTATCTTTATTATTATTTTCTTATTTTCTATTTCTTTTGTCTTCTTCTCGTAATTTGCCCAATAGGTTCCTCTTCTATAAAAGAGAACCCTAGAGCCTCTCATCCATGCAATTTATTCTTTTCCCTCAACATGGTATCGAAGCGATGATCCTATATCAGAGTTCATGTATCCCACCCTAACCCTACCCACCTCCACCCTGCACTGTTGACGCACTTCCGCCTCTGCCCAGGCCTTCGCCCAAGCCGACCCCAGGCTGCCCAGCCACCCCCCACCCCCCGGGTCGCCGCCGGCTGTCCCCTATGCCTTTGCAGCTAGATCTGCAGTCTGAATCGATCTGATTTTGAACGGAAAACGTGATTTCAGATCTATAAATCGTGTTTTCCAGCCTTAGCGAGCGTCGGAGATTGATGAGGATGGTTGTATGAGTCTACACGTACAACCAATCCTCTGTATTATCGTGTAGACTTATTTATAGTTGATTTCCGTTGTTCGACCGTTTTTCCATCATGTCAGAGAACAAGGGTGATATTTTTTTCGTCCTGAGCCTTCAAGGGTCCGGTTCCCATCGCTAAGATGGATGGGACCAACTATGAGTTGTGGTCCATGCAGTTTCTCACCCTCATGCAGTGCAACAAGGAGACATCCTGACAGATCCAGAGCCAACGGATAAGACTGGGGCTAATGCTTCTTGGAAGCAAGATGACGTGCATGCGCGTGTTTGGCTTTGTGGGACCCTCACATTGGAGATAGCCAATGATATTCTGAATTAGCCTACCGCCAAGGCGATGTGGGACACTAAGGCATCCACCTATACTCAAGCAAAGAATGAGGCCAAGATTCTATAGCTACAATTTGATAACTACAAGGCCAAGCAGAATGATCGTCCTCTGCACGTGTACTACTCTTCACTCCGTGGCATGTTTGAAAAGCTTCATAGCTACATGCCTATTACCACATCTACTGAGCAGCAGATGGCGTATAGAACTCCACAATGGTTGGAGTCTTCATGGCTGGACTTGACATAGAGAATGATGTTGCGCGTACTCAGCTTCTCACCGGAGCTACCATACCTCCCATAAAGGAGGCCTACAGCCGTCTCAGTCGGATTATCATGCCTTCTATTGCCACTTCTTCGCCCTCTTCAGTGATGGCTGCTTCTCGTGGTCGAGGAGGGACGATCCAGTCCAGAGGATGCACCCCTCATGGCAAAGGCAGTTGGCGTCAGCGTGGCCCTTGCACTTACTATCGTCAGCCTGGACATGCAGAGGATACATGCTACCAGAAGCATGGATATCCTGCCTCCAGTCGTGTAGCAGAACAGATTGCATCTTCAGAGACTCTAGTTTCCCAGGCCAATCCTCGCCTGGATGATATTGCCTCTCGTATTCGAGAGATTATGACTCCTACTGCTAGCACCACTACTACAGATACTGCAGCGCAGCCAGAGCCTCTTCAAGCTCCTCAGGTATCGCTTATGCTTTCACTGGTAGTACTAGTGCAGACATGACAGAGTGGATTATGGACTCCAATGCTTCCCGCCACCTGTGTGGAGACAGAACGCAGCAGAGGTCCTACAGGACCATACCACTCAGCAGATGGGTTGTCATTGCTAATGGCGACCACTTACCCGTTACAGGTTAGGGGGAGGTGCATTTGACGCCGTCCATGCACCTTCAGAATGCTTTATATGCTCCTGACATTCAGATGAATTTACTTTCCATTAGTCAGATTACTAAGGATCTGCATTGTCGTGCCATTTTTAACCCTTCGTCTCTTGTGTTTCAGGACATACTCACGGGCAGGGTGATTGGATATGGTCGTGAGCAGCGGGGGCTCTACAGACTGATCCAACCTCCTCATGCTACCGTTTCTACTATACCTATTGGATCAATCTCTCCATATATATAGCACATTCGTTTTGGTCACCTTCCTCTATAAAAGTTGTGTCATGTTCTCCCTCATATTTCTATGAGATCCTCCTTTCAGTGTGAGGCGTGCCAGCTTGGGAAGCATTACCGTCCTTCCTTTCCACCCCGTCAGAGTCGGAGCAGTTCTCAGTTATTTGAGCTCCTTCATTTAGACATTTGGGGTCTGAATCGTGTTCCTGATCACCAGTTACACCGTTTTTATCTGGTTGTGGTCAATGATTTTTCTAAACTTTTCTTGGTCTTTTATTGAAGAATAAGTCTGAGGTTGGATCTGTGATCACATATTTTATTGATGAGATAAAAAAAATCTGCCAATGTCAAATATCTTCGCTCCCTACTTAATTGTGGGAAAAGGCTTTGTTGTTGTTGTTGTCAAATATCTTCGCTCTAATAATGCCTTAAAATTCTGCACCTTACAGCTTTATGAGTTTCTTAGATCTCTTTGCATTGTTAACCAGACCTCATGTGCCTATACTTTCCAGCAGAACGGTGTTGTCGAGCGCAAACATCGTCACTTATTTGATGTGACCAGAACCTTGTTGATACAAAGTCGTGCCCCTTACGCTTACTGGGGCGATGTTGTCCTTACTGCGTGCTATTTGGTGAACTGCATGTCCTTGTCTGTGTTGGGAGAGAAGATTCCTTTCTCAATTGCGTTTTCCGAAAAGGATCTTTTCTCCCTTACACCTTGTTTGTTCGGATCTGTTACTTTTGTTCATGATGTCTCCCTTGGTCATGACAAGTTCTCTCCTAGAGCTGTCAAGTGTGTGTTTGTCGGCTACTCTCGTACCCAGAAGAGGTACCGTTGCTTTGATATCCTAAGGTAGAAATATTTTGTTAGTGCTGACATTACTTTCTTTATGTTTGTTATGTATTTTTCTCCTACAGGTGACAGACTAGCCCCAACTGACTCTGACGATGAGATCTACATGCCTCAACCTCCTATTATCGTTCCTCCACCTCCCTCTACTCATGCTCTACCACCACCTCCTCAGTCACCACCACCACCACCATCTACACATACTCCTGCCTTTACACCTGCTCATGTGGTTCCACCTTCTACTGTGACTCAGTTTTTGCTACGTGTTTTTACTCGCATGTCTCGCTCGGTTCCCCCTGCTCACAGGTCTTACCCGTCATCCATCATGCCTCAGGTATGTAATGAGCACATTGTTTCTACTGATGGCACTATTGAGTTATCTGTGCAGCAGGATTACATACAAGATGAGAAGGTGCCCTCTCAAGAGGGGAACTCAAAGGTTGCAGACTTGGCAGATGATATTGATGTGTCGATTGCTATGCGCAAGCCGAAACGTAAGTGTGCTACTTATCCTCTTGCAACCCAAGTTTCCTTGAGCAGGTTATCGGAGGATTTCAAGAGATTTACCCTGGCACTATCAGTTGTGGAGATACTATGTACATATCAGGAGGCTCTTTAGGACAGTCAGTCAGTGAAGGTTAGCCATGGAGGAGGAGATGGTCGCGCTACAATCACGTGGTACGTGGAGGAGTCTTGTTTTTGTTCCAGTTGGTGCATCCGTTGTGGGATGCAAATAGGAGTTCACTGTGAAACGCCGTGCGGATGGCAGTGTGGATCGCTATAAGGCGAGACTTGTGGCAGGTGAGTTCACCCAGACATATGAGGTGGACTATCAGGATACTTTCTCTCCAGTTGTCAAACATTCTACTCTGTGTATTCTACTTTATGTAGTTGTGACACGAGATTGGCCTCTTTACCAGCTTGATGTGAAGAATGCCTTCCTCTATGGTGATCTACAGGAGGAGGCCTACATACAACAACCACCTGAGTTTGCTGCTGAAGGGGGGGTGTCGGAAGGTTTGCAGGCTATACAAGGCTATCTATGGCCTTAAGCAGACTCCAAGAGCATGGTTCCAGAAGCTCTCGGACTTGATAGAGCAGCAAGGGTTTGTGCAATCGACTGTCGATCACTCCTTGTTTGTGCAGAGGACCCATAAAGATACTATTGTCATTCTTGTTTACGTTTATGACATTATTATTACCAAGGTCCTAAATGTCGATTTCGGTCACAATTTCAGTGACTGGCCGAAATGGAATTTCAGTCGAATTTCGATCGAAATTTGACCGAAATTTCGGTCATTTCGGTCATTTTTGTACTAGGTCCCCATATTTCGATCATTTCGGTCGAATTTCGATTTCGACTGGATATCGATATTTGACAGAAATTCGATCAATTTTCACTGAAATTTGAGGCCATGATTATTACAGGGGATGACGAGCAGAGCATTCCGGGTGCCAAGGACTTCTTAGGTCAGCATTTTGTGACCAAGGACCTTGAACATTTACAAAACTTCCTTGGACTGGAGTTTGCCAAGAACCAGCGAGGTCTTGTGATGACCCAGATGAAGTACATTACATATTTTCTTTCAGAGACAGGCGTGGCAAATTGCAGACATGCCACTACTCCTATTGACCCGAGCATTAAGCTCTATGATGATGACACTGAGGAGGTCGACAAGAGGAGGTACATGAAGTTTTTTGGCAAACTACTATATGTGACTATTACCAAGCCCAACACCCTTTGTCGTGAGCAAAGTGAGTCAGTTTATGGAGCAATCCAGACAGGTACATATGGATGTAGTCCATATGATTCCGAGATACCTGAAGATTTTACCTGGTACGGGACTCCTTTTCAGCAGAGGCACATCTCTCTCAGTTACAACATATGCAGATGCTGATTATGTCGGGTGTCCAAATGATAGAAAGTCTACATCAAGCTTTGTTATGTTCATAGGGAGTTCCATGGTTTCATGGAAGTCCAAGAAGATGACTGTGGTTTCCAGATCGAGTGTTGAGTTAGAATGCAGGGTCATGGCGCAGGCTAACACAAAGATGATGTGGGTCAGAGCTGTTCTTATTGACCTGACTATAGAGGTGCCTCTTCCCATGTACCTCCAATGTGACAATCAGGTTGCTCTTTTCATTGCCAACAACCTAGCCTTTCATGAGAGGACGAAGCACATAGAGGTGGACTATCACTACACTCATGACATGATACAGAAGGGTTTTATCGCCACTATGCATGTCAACTCTGGAGACCAGACAACAGATGTTCTTACTAAGGCCCTAGCCAGAGGACCTTATCGTAGATGTTGTTCCAAGCTGAGTCTGATCGATATCTACGCTCCATCTTGAGGGAGAATATTGAGATATTAGTTATCTTTATTATTATTTTCTTATTTACTATTTCTTTTGTCTTCTTGTAATTTGCTCAATAGGTTCCTTTTCTATATAAGAGAACTCTAAGGCCTCTCACTAATGTAATTCATTCTTTTCCCTCTACATGTGACAATCACTAGGCTTGATATTTCATTTGTTGCCAGCCATGTTAAGCAGTTTACGGCTCAGCCTCAACATGCTCATATGAATGTTATCATGATGACTTATCTGAATACTTCTCCACAGAGTGACCTGTTTTTGTAGCTCTCTGCTTATGCTAATGCTGACTACGCAGATAAGCAGTATATTGTTGGTTTTACAGTGTATCTTGGTGACTCATGGATCATGTGGAAGAGTAAGACGTAATACGTTGTATTCAAATTCAACACAGAGTCAGAGTTTTGCTATTGCTATAATAATGTAGGTTAATTTGGTTTTGAAGTATCTATATGATTGGATTACTCTTCGATGCAGTGATGGTGTGACAAACAAAGTGGCTTTGTTTACAGCCAATAATCCATCTTTTCATGAGACCAATCAAAGACAAAGTCTGGCCTGGAGCAAGACGATGTCCTAACCTTCAAATATCTGATCAACAGGGTGGTTCGATCTTTTGTGTTTAGAAAGGGGATCACATCCGTCTTTCTACTTTACCATGATAATGTAGTTTTTCCTCGTCCTTCGCCTTTTTCTACTATTTTCACCTTGATCTTAATATCTCCTCATGAAACCAAATGTGTCTTTCCGATGTATTTTAAAGATTCAGAAAAGGTACTTGTATTATGATTCTGTCCTAATATTATTATGTTTTTGAAAATGTCACCATATTTGAAAGTCTAGCTACTTCACAAATCATGTTTGTTACATACCTTGGAGTTCCCTCCCCTACTCTGAATCATGCGCAAGAGGCACTATACGATTTCAGAATTAGGCTCCTTACTTATTCCTCTTAAGTAGCAAGTTTATGACCACTCTAGATTGGATTCCTTATCGGTTGCAACTTAAAATGCTTTGTGTGCCTCCTCGAGCTTTCCATTTCCCCTCGTAGAAGAGTAAGATCGTGCAATATTCATCATATCTCCAATTGTATTGTGACTAATGCTTTGACTACTCACGACAAACCATTCGGACACATTGATGTTTGTGTTGGTTGTGTAATGATTTTTACTACAACTATACATGGTTCAAGATAAATGCAGACTATAGATGAAATGAAGGCTCTTTTCTCTCATGTGTCTAGGGATCTTGTTCACTGCCCTGCAAGTATCACTCATATAGCATGACGATGGCGTTTATGGAAGGTAAAATGACTTAAGGCTAGACTTATGGCAATGGGTTTCTAACATGTATATAGTATTGACTACTTCGAGAACTTCTCCCTAATGACCTGAATGGGTGCATTGTTCTTTCTATAATGTTGATTCATCCACCAACTTAATGTGAAGAATGCCTTCTTGTAGGAAGATCTTGAGGGGGAGATCTATATGATGCAACTGCCTATCCACACCATCAAAGAAGAGTACGTATACAAACTCATGAAAGTCATCTATGACATGTAGCAGAATCTTGAGGTGTGGTTTGACATGCTCAACATAGAAATAGTCTCTCTAGGTTAAGCGGGTCCTCTTTTAATCATTCTATCTTTGTCATGTGGCATACATGAGGCAATGTAGTTCTTGTAGTCGATGTTGCCGATGTGGTTCTTACAAGAGATGGTCTTTTCTACAATGGACCATTGTAAAAAAGGACCTTGTTCCTCTATATTACTTTCTATGTATTGAGGAGACTAGACATTCAAGAGGACTTCTTCTTTCTCAATACGAGTGATAAGTATTGTCTTGATATCTTGAAGGATATTGGCTTTATTCAGTTGTCAGTTGTCTTTGATACCTGAGGCTCAGCATCACACCGACACATATGACAATTATTAAAGTTGCCAGTTATCTTTGATACCTTTGAGGCGCAACATCACACCGGCGTTTGTTGGACTCACAGGTAGAGGGGTTGCAGGCGCCTTTCTCAGAAGCGGAGGTGAAGAATGCGGTCAGGGGGCTAAATGCAGATGGGGCGCCGTGGCCGGATGGATTCCCGGTCTTCTTCTACAAGGAATTCTGGGATATGTTGAAGGGGGAGGTTTTAAACGTCATGAATGAATTTAGGGAGGGTAACAAAGGATTTGAAAGAGCCAATAGAGCATTGTTGTTTTTGCTTCCAAAGGACACCCCAGAAAGGATCGACGATTTTAGGCCGATCGCGCTTTCTAACGCAATCTACCTTATTGTGGCAAAATCTCTGGCGAATAGACTTAAGCTTGTGTTGGATTCGGTGGTCTTGCAGGGACAGTTGGCTTTCATACCAGGACGGCAAATGGCGGATGGTTTGGTGATGGCAACGGAAATCTGTCTTCAATGGAAGCGGACGAAGATGAAGGGTACCCTGTGGAAGTTTGATTTTTTGAAGGCATGTGACTGCGTCAACTGGAACTTTTTGTGGGCGTCGCGGGCTTCCCGGAAATGTGGATCGACTGGATGAAGAGATGTGTTACGACCTCCTCCTACTCGGTTCTTGTCAATGACAGCCCGGAGGGGGGGTTCTTTCAGCCGCGGCGTGGGGTCCATCAGGGATGTCCTCTGGCCCCAATGCTTTTCCTTCTGTTTGCCGATGCTTTGACGGTTCTATTTAACTAGGCGGTGGACATCGGTTGGTGTAAAGGCTTTCGCATCGAGGAAATCTCCATTCCAATACTGCAATACGCGGATGACACGCTGCATCTGTTGGGCGGCTCGGAGGAGCAAACGAGGAATGCGGTGCAGTTGGTGGGAATTTTTGGTGCTCTCTCTGGGCTGGTGGCTAACAATTGCTAGTCTGTTGCTATCACCTTCGGGATGATGGACGGGGAGCGTGAGAGGGTTGCAGCTATCATTGGGTGCCCCTTAGGGACCCTGCCCATTCCTTATCTTGGCCTGCCGCTGGTGGATGGGAAGCTGAAGAAGGCGGACTGAGACAATGTGCTTCATACGATCGAGCAGATATTGGCGGGATGGAAGGCGATCACTTTATCTAAAGGAGGCAAACTAATTCTGTTAAAACATGTGCTTTCGGTGATACCGTTGTTTTTCTATTCCACGCGCCTAATGCATGTTGGGGTCTGAAGAAAGATTGAATCACTTATGAAAAGGTCCTTCTGGTCAGATAGCAAGCAGCAGAAGTCGGGGGTGCACCTGGTCGGCTGGAAGGAGGTGACGAAGGGAAGAAGGGAGGGTGGCCTTGGCGTCCGAGAGGTAGAATGTATGAACGAGGCTCTCCTAGCGAAGTGGGCGTCTCAAATCTGGGGACCTTCTACCCTCGTGATTAGGATGATCCGTAAGGTTTACGTAGTGCAGGGCGAGCTAATGGTGAGAAGGGTGTGGTGGGAATCGCCGCTTTGGTCTGGTGTTTGGGAAATTCTTCCGGCCCTTACGCACAAGCTTCGGCCGAAGGTGGGGTACGGCCAAATGTTCCACTTCTGGGGCGATGACTGGATTGGGGAGGGGCAGCTCAGCGTTAGGTTTCCGAGGTTGTTCGCTCTTGCAGCTTCAAGGGATTGTTTGCTCTGCCAGGTGATGGAATACGACACGTGGGCTCCAAAATTCATCAGTGAGCTCTCCGAACAGAGGTTGGATGACTTTCTCAGGATGCACGTGGGGTTGCCGACGTCGAATGTTCTTGCATCGGAGGTCCCTGTCGAATATGACAACCATTATGTGTGGGAGGGGGGAAGTTCTCTATGAAGAAGACGTATGATGAGCTGAGGCATCCAACGGAGGAGCATGACTTGGAGGTTGCACAAGACTTGAAGGTGGTATGGGCGGCCAAGATTCTGTGTAGAGTCAAGATTTTTCTATGGTGCTTGAGAAGAGACTGCTTGTGTGACAAAGCAAGGCGGGCGCGTCTCTTTGGGGTGCAGGACACGACTTGTGATAGATACCAGTGCCAACAGGAGGATGCAGAACATATCTTTTTCAAATGTACATTCTCAGCTGGGATTTGGAGGGAGTTGGGTTTGCCATGGCTCAAGACTGATGACGCAGCGGCCTTTTGGAGATCGGTTCGTACGATGGGGTGCAGCTCCACGGATGATGTTTCCCTTGCCTTAGCGACTCTCTGGGCAATCTGAATAGGACGGAATGACCTTATTTTCAACAACCAGAGATTCTACTCAGAAAATGTGTTGTCGCATTATAGAGCCCTTTACAATTTATGGGCTTCTCGTTGATGTATCATAACTGCTTCTAATGAATATATTGAGGCGGTGTCTCCCAACTTGAGAGATTACCCATCGTGATTCCATAAAAAAAACGCATATGATAATTAAGGATTGGAGGAGGTATTCGGTATATGAGTTCGATGGGTCAACTCCTTTACCTTAGTGTCACTCGACTAGATATCGCATACTTCGTTAGTAAGACAAGTCAGCATATGAGGTATGAATAATATAATCATTAGCAGGTTAAGCTACTTAAAGTATGATACTTGAAGAGCTCTCATTTTTCTCAACTTCTTTCCCTATCAAACCACATAAATGTGCCTTCTTACTCCTTTTCTATCGTCTGTTGTGTTGGCAATGAAGCTTCTCCCTCCTAATTTTTGCTTTATTCTCAGAGCACGTGGCAATCCTTCTCTCTCTGTACAACTGTGGAATGCAGAAGTCTTCTCCCACCTTTCTTTACAAGGTACATGTTGTCTACTTCCTCTCTCTCTCTCTCTACAGTCATCCAACACATGCTTGGCATACGTTGCAAGGTTTTATGTCATGTCATCATGCGAAAAAAAGCATCATATTTTTCTCTGCCGCTTTGTTCTTCTATCGCCTCCAGGACCCATCTCTCTGAGAAAAAAATCCAAGCTTTCCTCGTCTATCATCTCTGCAATTTTCCTGTCAATCTTCACTTCCCTCTCTAGCCAGCCACTCGTTCGCTGGCGACGCCTTCGTCTAAAGTGGTATCGCCTCAGCTTATTCTCTCTCCAAGTAGTTGCTTGCTTGCCAACAATGTCTTCCTTTAAAGTGCTATCTACTTTGCTTTTGGTATCTAGATGATCAATACTTCAGTTTCTGCCGTTGGGGGGTCTTCATGATTGCCGTTGGGGGGTCTTCTCCGCTCTCTCCATGTAGGTGATCGTGGTAGTACTGCATCCTTCCCTCTCTCCGTATCAAGGTCATAACGGTTGATATCCCTGCACTATCCACTTGTTGAATGATTAATATTCCTGTAAGAAATTTCAATAATAGTAATACAGTTTCAGGCATAATCCACTTTAATTGATGTTTTTATTTGTAGCATTTCTTAAAGATCATAAATGATTATAGATCCGGCTTCTCTAAATATTTGAACTTCGATCTTCAGGTACAAACTTTTTTTGCATTTTGGAGAAAAGTGTAAAATTATGCTATGGACACCATTAAGGAACAATCATAAATATATCTTTCATTCAAATTATTTGTATTTTTGTTTCTTTACACATTATACAGAATTGAGACCACCATTAAGGATTTCAGGAATAGCAATAATCAATACAAGACAACATTCATGACTGAGGTTATTTTTGAGTTGAGACGAGCAAGGACGAGATATTTAGTTAGATAGGGATATTGATGATGGGCATCTACCATAAGATCGATGCATCCTGTGCACGGTTTTAGCATATTAGAACCTTGAAATTATATAGGTACTTGCCAGTAAAAATATGAACTTTGGTGAAGACTCTATGGTAAACATTGTCCGTCTAGGTCTAGGTGACTCAAAGGTGCTTAGCACCTCTTACTGACTCTTTCTTAGATGCATCGAACCTCCTTGCTCAGCTACTTGACATGTGGCCACCCTAATCATCCATCTTCTGCGAGGCCCCTCCCCTACAACGGACATGTGGAACCCTTTTTGACCTCTCCCATGCTCTCCTCTCCCCACCATGTATCTCTATCTTTTATCTCCCTCCCTTTTATCACCCAAACTCACTCTCTCTCTCATGCTACTATATTTACACAAAATAACTCCCTACAGTTCTTACTCTCCACGTGACATGTGGTTCTCTTCCTGAGATCCCTCTCCCGTTCTCTCTTCTCCTTCGTGATGCCACCCTCGATACGTCAAATCTTCTTCCTCTCTCCTTCTCCTCAATTCACATTCTCACTCCCCAATTCTGTATGTATTCCTAAA
Source organism: Ottelia alismoides (assembly GCA_037367405.1). Lineage (NCBI taxonomy): Eukaryota > Viridiplantae > Streptophyta > Magnoliopsida > Alismatales > Hydrocharitaceae > Ottelia > Ottelia alismoides. The sequence goes on along the minus strand of JAZKJV010010676.1, from coordinate 157,054 downwards.
TTTTGACCGCTACTATGTTTAGTACCTAAATCCTTGCACGCCGTCCTTTCTCTCTCATATCGCCCCTCTCGCATTCTCTCCCTCTTCTTTCTTTTCTTACATATTCCTCTCTCTTCTATATTTCCTTCAATTTTAATTATTCCTTTAGGGCTTTGCATATATGCCCTCAAAATGGCAACATTTTATTGTGATATATTCCAGTTGTCTTAAGCTGAGTTTATTTGATTTAAATTGGTTTGTGTTGGAGTATTTGGTTATACGCCATTTATATGGGAGATTGGTAAATGGATTACTCCAGGATCCATTTACCGCATCCAGTTGTTTAGTCCCACATCTACCATCTGTGGGATGTGGAGACTCAGTGGGGGCTATATATAGACCCACACACCCATTGTATACAATGAGAAAAGCAATGCAACATATGGCTCTTTGACGCCTTCTCCCGTGGTTTCATCCCGCTCCTTAGGGAGTAGGGTTCCACATAAAATCATATTCTCTACGTTTCATATCTCTTGATTTAGTGCTTTGTTTATCAAATCGCTTTCGCATTCCTATTTTCTTACATGGTATCAGAGCGGGTTCGATTCTCGGAGTTTTCATGTTCATATTCTTGTTCGAGATTCGATTGTATTTTGATCTACTGGTTGAAGATTTTTTGGTATTGCACAAGTTCATGATCAAGGTCAAGATCCAATTTCTAGGGTTTCTTCAGAAACCCTAATTCCTTCATATTTTCAAGGGCACCATCGTCGCAGATCAGAGCAGGTAGCACAAATCTCTGATATCGTGCAGGTGGCATGAATCCCATCTCCAAGCACCAGCAAGCGGCGCTCGATCTGCACCTCTGTTGCATCATCATCATCCAACGGGCTGTAGCTCCTGCAGCCCTCTTCAGATCAAGCTCCAGGCAAAGCTTCACATCCCGAAGCCGCTCCAGGCGGAGCGTCGCTCCTACTTACGCCTCTCTCCATCACGCAAGATCCCTGTAAGAGGTGGTGCAACATCTCAAGAAGTTCTACAGGCCCATCACCAACTCGAGGGTGCAGCCTCATCGCCAACATTAAAAAAACTGCCTTCCTCTCCTCACGCCATTCCCAGGCATGATAGTATCCACATCAAGCTGCAGCCCGCACATCTCCAGCAACCACACCTCCACAGCAAGGAGCCTAGCGCGCACCACCTCCCTCGCTCAGGCGATCCTCTCCCTTGCGGCCTCTCCCCCTCGAACCCGATGCTCCCGTGGCGATGCCCTTCTCTCGGTGGCACAAACCCGCAATGCAGCAGCCTCGCTCCACATCCTAGGTAACCCCCGCACAAGCCTTCAGAGGCATCGGGCCCCAGGCGACGAGATCCTGGCGGCTCTCCTGCGGCGGCCCTACAGGAGCGATCACTCCAAGAGCAGAGCAGAGAACCCCCGGGGGGGCGATGTCAGAGAGGGTTCCCACGATGGGAACCCTAGGGCCCGCTGGCTATTTTAAAAAAATGAGATAAAAAAGTGCAGGTCCTGCTTGGGCGTGAATCAAAAAAAATAAAGCCCAAGTGGGCTTCGGTTATTATTTTGCCCAAGTGGGCAAGTAGGTTGCTGACTATTTTGGGCCCATCGAGTGTTGTTTAAAAAAAAGAAAAAAAGTACGTATAAAAAAACGTACGCGAAAAAAAGGAAGTGAAAAGCAAAAAAATGTGAACGGCTTATTCAAAATTAAAAAATTTGTGACGGCTATTAAAAAAATTGATGAATGAAATAGCCGGAAAAAAAGTGTGCGAAGAAAAACCATAAAAATGAAACGGTTTAGAAATTTTTGTTTCAAAAAAATGATTTGAAAAGCCGGAAAAAATGAAATATCTGCTTATTGGTTTTGTTTTCCCCATTTTATTGTCTTTTCCCATCATAATCGATATCATGTATTCCAATTTCCAACTAGTATGGGAGAAAGTGGGAGTATTGTGTAGAGTCGCGGGCCACAGATTCAGATTCTCTAGTACAAAAGCCAGTCAGATTTTCAGACTCTACAATTGATATTCAGACTCGACGTCAGATTAGTTCTGATTCTTCAGTTTCAGACATGCACATGTATGCGGTCTTTTACAGATATGCACATGTTTGCAATCTTTTGTGTGGTCCCCATCTTTTGTTTTTCGGCTAGGATTTTCATGTGGTTTCATAGAGACTCCAAAGTAGAGATCCCCTTCTCTGAGCTAGAAGGGAGAGACCCAGTTCTCCGATGAGGAGACTTTTCAGAATCCATTCTCAAGTGATCGTGAACTCCAGTACGAGATCCTTCCGAGGTTTCGATGAAAGAACCCACTTCGACGTCCCTATGAGAGAGATCCATCTTCAAAGATCTGCTTATGGATAATTAGCGATGCTCTTTTCGACCATGTTCAGAGATGGAGCAGTTGCCCACATGTTGTGGCAGGACAGAGTTCTCCGTGTAGAGACTCATTTTCAGTTGCAGTGACTCTGACAGACACAATGCAGAGCACATGCTCTCCGACGAGGAGATACAGTTGACTCACACTCCAGCCCGTTCGTCCTCCTTACCTGCACGGCATGAGAAGCAACGTCCTCGACAGCATCCGGCAGTTGTACGTGTTGAGCTGATATTGTCTGTAGTGTTTTGTAGCGTGGGTTGAGTTTTCTTTCTGTTTGTCCAAGCTGAGCATTGCATGCTCCAGCTTGAGGGGGAGTGTTGGAGTATTTGGTTATGCATCATTTATATGGGAGATGGGTAAATGGATCACTCCAGGATCCATTTACCACATCCAGTTGTTTAGTCCCACATCTACCATCTATGGGATGTGGAGACTCGGTGGGGGTGATAAACAAACCCCCACACCCATTATATCCAATGAGAAAAGCAATGCAACATATGGCCCTTTGAGGCCTTCTCCCGTGGTTTCATCCCACTCCTTAGAGAGTAGGGTTCCATGTAAAATCTTGCTCTTCATATTTCATATTTCTTGATTTAGTACCATGTTTATCAAATCGCTTCCGCATTCCTATTTTCTTACAATTTGATTATATGCCCTTACACTATTTTAATATATAACCATAAAAAATCACAACAAAGCATACTACTTCAGGGTTTGTATGTTATTCCCTTAAGAAAGGTCGTAATGTTCTTTTTGGAGTCTACTGTTTGAGATTAACTTAATCTGGATTGATTATTTGCACATTATGTGTTATTAAATTCTCATTGTATATTGTGGTGTAGCCATTTAAGGTAGATTTGATTGCAACAGATCATATTCATGGTGTTTTATACACATATATACTATGTAAACATCAAATATTATCAAATTCTTTCAGACTCTTTGTGTTTGTGATCTATTTAAGTTGTCTTAAGCTTACTTATTTTGAAATATTACACTAAGGTACTAAACATTGAGCTTTAGATTTTTCACATCTACAGTATAGAGTTAAGTGTGTATTTTTTTGAGTCTACCATTTGAGATTGGCTTAATCTGAATTGATTATATGCACATTAGGTGTTATTAGATTCTCATTGTATGTTATGGCATAGCCATATAAGGAGGATTTGATTGCAATAGATCACAGTCATGGTGTTTTAATATATATTATGTAAACAACAAATATTGTCAAATGCTTTCAGTCTCTTTGTTTTTGTGATCTATTTCAGCTGTCTTAAGCTTACTTATTTTGTAATATTACAATAAGGGTACTAAACTTTGAACTTTAGGATTTCACATCTACAGTATAGAGTTAAGTGTGTTTTTTGGAGTCTACCATTTGAGATTGACTTAATCTGGATTGATTATATTCACAGGTGTTATTAGATTCTCATTGTATGTTATGGTGTAGCCATTTAAGGAGGATTTGATTGCAACAGATCATAGTCATGGTGTTTTATACATATATACTATGTAAACAGCAAATGTTGTCAAATTCTTTCAAATTGTGTTTGTGATCTATTTCAGTTGTCTTAAGCTTACTTATTTTGAAATATTACAATAAGGGTACTAAACTTTGAACTTTAGGATTTCACATCTACACTATAGAGTTAATTAAGCTTAATTACCGAATTTAGACCTTCCATTCCCTCTTGCGTAGAATCTGCGCACATTTATGATGCGATTTTGACCTCAATATATCCATATTTGACATGATCTTTAATCTACATATGACATAATTTTATATATACAATTCCTATCTACGAATCATGTGGTTTTTTGTGGTACCTTTCCCCTCCCCATATTTTTAACCTCCCCGACTCCCTGGGCACCCCCCTCTCTCTCCCAGCATGTGTTCACTCCCTCTCATTCTTCTCCCTCCCATAATACCACGTGCTCCCTCGCTCTCTTTTTATATTCTATCTCTCTCTCTCCATTTTCTATATTTAGAGTAAGGAAGACCATGTTTTAAATCTTCTTAACATACAATATTAAAAATCTCTCTCTGGACTATTTGTGGAAAAAAATCGCTCTACCTCTCCTTTGATTTCTCTCTCTAGAGTATCCTTCGAAAATATAATATTTTCAATTTTTTAAACATTTAAAACATCGTTAGTGTGATGCTAAAATATTACATTACAATAGTAATTAACAAATAATTTAAAACAAATTTTAGATTCAAATCTTATAGTAAAATGATATAACAAAAATTTAGAAACTAATTTTGAATTAGTATATATATATTACAAAATACAAATAATTTAATATTTAACACAATTAAAAATAATTCAATAACTATGAATTTTATAAAAATAATGAAACGGATAAGTAATATAATTTTAATTCTTTTAATGATTTAGTAATAATGTATATAAAAAATAACATAAATTAATATTAAATTAAAACAAATTTTAAAATATAATATATGTACCCATATTTTGACTTATTTTTCATCATATTATGAAATCAAGGAGACATATAAATAACATATTTGATTTATTTATCTGAATCAATTGAATGGATCTTATATCTATATTTTTCACATTATTTATCACCTATTTCTAGAGTATATTTTGACAATCCATCTTCATATATTGATAGATATGTGGTATGAACAGTAACATAGTTAAAACTAATGTGGAATATAAATATAAAAACCAATGAATTGATATTTTAAACTTTTAAATTTAAATTCTATTTAGGTAATCTTTTTTTCTTGAAAAAATATTTAAATTTTATAATGTTTGATATATACACAATATTAGTTGTTCTTGTGATTTATAATTGAAATAAACTGCATGCATATAATGCAGCTGGATAATTTTAATTTGTTACCAAATTCTTATTTAGTTGATGCTAACATATACATATTATTTTTAAAAAAAATAGTTGCATGCTACGATAAAATTGGTTAGTTTTATAATTAACGATTAATAATTATTCTATGTGAATTGATGTTTCACGATATTAATAGCATTTTTCCATAGATGTTTGATTCATTTATCCATTTTGTAAAAGAAGTTATAATACAATATCTTTCTTAATTTCTATAATTTTATAACTATTGCAAACAAATGTATATCCTCTAACCCATCGCGAAGCGCGGGGAAATACACTAGTATGATTAATAATTGGGTATACTACCTTTCTTTCGAAGTGATCTAATCACCAAACTAAGAAAAAGATAGAGCGTGTTTGCCAAATCAAAGTATCGAAGTAGAAGGCATGGTTATATTTCATATTCCTATATACTACGATAACAAATATGCCGCAAGAATTGCCTCCAACCTTGTATTTGTTGAGAGTTATTTTGTATTTTCTTAATTATTTCATCTATATTACCTTCTCCCCACATGGTATTTGAGTGACGGTCCTAAACTGGAGACCTGTGCCAGCACCCGCCCCTCCCCGCGGCCGACCTCCCTTCTTAAATGGCAATTGTCCCTCGTGCGGACTCCATTGTGCGCGGGGTTGCCTTGTCGCACCGAAGTGTTAGCATCGCCGCATGCCCTTACATGTGGTCCCACATCATCTACCCATCAGCGGCAACCCCTATCACCGTCGCCAACCCCCCATCCGCTTCTTGTATGTCGCGTGAGGATGTAGCATAGCCATGCCCCTTTCTTGCATCGCAACACCATCGGCAGTTATACATAAATGTTGTAGATGTGTGTTGCATCACCGCATAAGACATACGATTGTGTAGCAACCCCCTACGCGTTGCACCACTATCTCGCATGTGCCCTAATGTTGAAGCACCATCTTCTGGCAGTCTGATTTTAGTACTGCAAGGGTAGTTTCAGACCTTTGACTTCCCGACCAACCCTACACCATCGCCGAGGTTGATGGGAACGGTTGAGCTATGAGTTTGCACACACAACCGACGTCCCATATGATTGTTTGGACACCTTTAGATCGGCCCACAACCTAGTTGCATCATTCTCAGCTCCATCATTATATCGGAGAAAAAGGTAGACTTATCCTCTTCCGATGCCTTCAAAGGCTCGGCACCCATAATCAAGATGGATAGGACCAATTATGAGTTTTTTTTGAAGTCTAAAAGGTAGGGGGAAACACTCAGTGGGGTCTGCCCCAAGTTTTATTAATTAAGGCAAAAGAGAAACAAAGAGTTAACGAACCAAAACAACACCGCCCTACCCATTACATATTCCACTCGTCCAGCAAGTGCTTAGCCAACATACACACATTTTCCTTGTAAAAACGCTGACCCGAAAACAGAAGGTCATTTCTTCCCCTCCAAACCGCCCAGAGGATGGCCATGGGGTATATCCGCTCCCTCCGAGGCCTGTGCGAATTTGCGTGGGCCGATTCCCAAAAAGATTGGAAGTCATCGCTGCTACACCAATCCGGGCCCATCTCCTGCCACAATTGCGATACCAAGGGGCATGAGAAAAAAAGATGTTCCACCAATTCGATCGTCGCATTACAGATTAAGCACCTATCAGAATGAACCCCAAGAAGTCTCACGCACCTATCCCTCGTCATCAACCTCTTTCGCCTGAGCAGCCAAAGAAAAAAGCCAATTCGCTCCGGGAGCCTTAACGCCCAAATAAGAGAACAATCTCTGAAAAGCACGTCGGAGCCAGCCGGGGGAGGTCTAGAAATGGCGCCATAGGCCCCCTGATCGAGAAGAAGCCCTCTTTCCAACTCCAGTGATCCATGCTCCCACCAGGCGGCCCCACCTCCCGTAAGGACTCCAGCAACACCAAGAAATCATCGAACCTCTGGTCAGAAAGGGAGGCAGCAAAGGTAGGGCACCAGAGCCCATCGTCCCAGCAATCCGCAACCGAGCAAGACTTGTCCCCTGCAAGCGCAAACAACCGGGGAAACCAAGAGAATAACGCTCCACCCCCCGACCAATCATCAGTCCAAAATGAGGAGTCTCCCCGCCCAAGAACTGGTCTAAAGAGAGCGATGTTGGTCACAAAGGCCTTCACCACGCTGCGCCAAAAAGGAGTCGGGGCGTTGGGGCCTGAGGACAACGATGGAGGAGCGCCCCTGACGTCGTAAATCTTTCGTATCACAGCGCAGGCAAGGTCATTCCCCGGACCCCAAATCCTGCTAGCCCACTTAAGCAAAACGGCCTCGTTCATTTGTTCAAGAGATTTCACCCCCAGGCCCCCGTCAACCTTCCGGTGCAAGATCTCCTTCCAGCCCACCAAATGGATCCCCCTAGTCCCGTCCGTACCATGCCCCACAAGAAAGAGCGCATACGTTTTTCCAGCCGCGCCCGCAACCCCTTTGGCATCTTACGGTTGGAAAGGAGAAATATGGGTATGGAGGACAGGACGGATTTCAAAAGCACCAATCTGTCACCCTTCGAGAGGACCGCAGCTTTCCAACCCGATAATTTGGCTTCAACCTTCTCCACCACCCTCAACCAATCGTGGATCCGAGTCCGCCCCAGAGACAAAGGCGTGCCCAGATACTCAAAAGGGAGCGAGGATCTCCCCGATCCCAGTACCGACTCCAGATTCTTAGACAACCGCTCCGTCTGCCCAAAAGGAACGAAAACCGATTTCATGTTATTCTTAGTCAAGCTCGACATCTCAGAGAATATCTCTAGAGTCATCGCCATGCCGCTAGCCTCCTCAATGCCCCCTTCGATGAAGAACAGAGTATCATCAGCGTACTGGGCGATCGGAACCTCCAGTCCGTCCTTCGAGAAGCCTCTAGTCAGGCCGCGTGTAACAACACCATCCGCCATGTCAGAGAGCACATCAGCCGCCAGAATAAATAACATAGGTGCAAGAGGGCACCCTTGACGCACCCCCCTGCGTGGCTGAATCCAACCCCCCTGCATGGCTAACGCAAGAGTACCAATTATGAGTTATGGGGCTTGCAGTTCATGAGCCTTGAAAAACAAGTCTGAGGGTGGGTCTGTCATTCAGACTTTTATTAATGAAATAAAGAATTTTTTTTTGCTATTGTTGAGTAACCATCCATCTCGCAATTCTTTAGGTCCCTTGGCAACTTACATCAAACCTCATGTGCTTACACTTCACAGTAGAACAATACTGTCAACTCAAACACCATCATCTTCTTGATGTTTATCAGGACTCTTTTTATTTAGAGTCGTGCTCCCCACTCTTTACATGTTATGTTTTCCTCACTGCCCACTACCTGGTCAACCGTAAGGCGTAAAACATCCCCCATGTAAGGAGAAAATATCCCTTTTTCGATTGTATTTCCCAATAAGGGCCTTTTCTCTCTACATTTGTGTCTTTGGCTCTATGGTTTTTGTTCATCACATGATTCACGATCATGACAAGCTTTCCCCTAGAGTTGTCAAATGTGTTTTTATGGACTATTCCCGGACTCGAAAAGGGTACCAGTATTTTGATCCTATCAGATGGAGATACTATGATAGTGTTGACATCACTTTCCTTGAGTTTGTCATGTACTTTTCTCCTATAAGTGACAGGATGATCCCATTTGAGTCTAGTGAAGAGGTTTACATTCCACCTCATCCTCTGTCACCATCACCACCACCACATCCACATGTGGTTCCTCTACCGCCTCCTCCTATGGTTCCTACACCAACTTCTTCCCATACGGTCCCTACACATGTAGCTCACGCTTTGCCTAGATACTACCGCAGGCCACCTCTTGTACCCATGTTCATGTACTTTCCCCATCATCCAAAATGCCCCAGGTAAATTCTAAGCACGTGGTTTCTACTGAAGGCGTCGACGATTTATCTGTACAACAAGAGACCGATGTGGCTCCTCCTCTACCTCCTCCTCCTGTGGTTTCTGCGCCACCTTCTTCTTATGTGGTTCCTACACCCGTGGCTCAGAATTTGCCTGAGATACTACATCCGTAGGCCACCTCCTGTACCCCTGCTCATGTGTCCTTCCCACCATTCATCACGCTTCAGTTAAATTCTAAGCATTCTATTTTTACTGATGGCACTGGTGATTTGTCTGTACAGAATGAGACTTTACAGGTTGAGCAAATAGCACAACGGGAGGCTAATTTATAGGACACAAAGTCCTGAGGATCTTGACCACCCATTGCTCTTCGGAAGCGGAGAAGCATCCTCATGCTACACATGTTTCTTTAGGGCATCTCTCATGAAACTTTAGAAAGTTAGTGATGGGACTGTCAGCTATAAAGATCCCACACACGTATCATGAGGCTATGCGAGACAGTTATTGATGTATGTCTATGGAGGAAAAGACGGTTGTCACGTGACACATGGAGTTTGGTTATAGCCCCACAAGGGGCTTACGTGGTTGGATGCAAATGGGGCTTTATAGTGAAGCAAGGTGTAGATGGCAATGTTGATTGCTACAAGGCTAGGTTTGTGGCACTTTGGTTTACCCAGACATATATGGTGGACTATCAGGACAATGTTTTCCCCGTGGCTCATCCAGGGTATTAAATATCGTGATATATCACCGATATATCGGGTATCGCTTGGAACCGATATCGGTATCTGTTGGGAAAAAGACTTCGTTGTTTATTCAGAAAACCCTAGGCTCTCTTATATAGGGAGAGACCTCAGGGTAAATTACAGAGAGGTCTATAGAAAAGAAAGAAATAACAACAAACTCCATAAATAAATAATACTACTAACTATTTCTACACTCCCCCTCAAGGTGGAGCATAGATATCTATCATGCTCAACTTGGACGAACATCTCTGAAATGGTCCTCTGAGCAGTGGCTTGGTAAATATATCTGCAGTCTGATCTCCTGAGCTCACATGTGCAGTAGATATCAATCCTCTCTGGATCAAGTCCCTAGTATAATGGCAGTCAACTTCAATATGTTTGGTCCTTTCATGAAAAGCTGGATTGTTGGCAATGAACAAAGCTGCCTGATTGTCACACTGAAGCTTCATAGGTAGAGGTACCGCTACATGTAGATCTTCTAGTACTGAGCGAACCCACATCATTTCCGTACTGGCTTGAGCCATGGCCCTATACTCGGATTCGGCACTGGACCTTGCCACAACAGTTTGTTTCTTGCTTTTCCAAGAAACCAAAGAGCCTCCAACAAACACTGCAAACCCTGAGGTTGATTTTCGGTCCTTAGGACATCCTGCATAATCTGCATCTGCACATGCTGAGACAGATAAGTCCGTGCCCTTTCTGAATAGCAGCCCTGAACCTGGAGAAGACTTCAGATACCTCAGTATCATGTGTATAGCGTCCATGTGAACCTGTCTTGGCTGCTCCATAAATTGACTCACCCTGCTAACTGCAAATTGGATGTCTGGGCGAGTTATGGTGATGTAGAGGAGTTTGCCCACCATCTCTCTATATCTCCTCTTATCTACTTCATCAGTATCACCATCATACAGCCTCACGCTGGGATCCATAGGAATACTTGATGGTTTGCAACCATCCATGCCCGTCTCAGTCAGGAAGTCTGTAATATACTTCCGTTGGGTCATTACCAAACCCTGTGCATTCCTCGCAAATTCTAACCCCAGGAAGTATCTCAGGGTGCCAAGATCTTTTGTGACAAATTGACGGCCAAGGAATGCCTTCGCCTTTTCTATACCCTGTGCATCATCTCCTGTAACAAGAATATCATCCACATAGACCATAATAACAACCGTACCTGCCGATGACTTCTGAACAAACAATGAGTGATCGGCATTTGACCTCTTGAATCCTTGTTGCTCAATCAGGTTGGACAACTTCTGGAACCATGCTCTGGGGCTCTGTTTGAGACCATATATCGCTTTGTGAAGTCTACAGACCATCTGCTTCTCCCCCTCAGCAGTAAACCCAGGTGGCTGCTGCATGTAGACTTCCTCCTGCAAGTCTCCATACAGAAATGCATTCTTGACATCTAGTTGAGATATACTCCAATCACGGACTACAGCAACAGATAAGAGAATGCGAAGGGTAGAATGTCTCGCCACTGGAGAAAAAGTATCCATGTAATCCACACCGTAGGTTTGCGTAAACCCACGAGCAACCAAGCGTGCTTTATACCTATCCAGGGTTCCATCTGCATGGTATTTGACTGTAAAGACCCATTTGCAGCTCACAACGGATGCATCAGAAGGTGCAGTGACCAAAGACCATGTGCCACGAGACTGCAGGGCCCTCATTTCTTCTTCCATGGCTAATCGCCAGCATTCATTCTGCAAGGCTTCCTGGTATGTCCGTGGTATCTCCACGGAAGACAAAGCTGTGGCAAATCTCTGAAAATCACCTGTGAGACGGTGAAAAGAAACCTGTGAAGCAAACGGATAAGCGGCACATTGCCGCTTTTGTTTCCGAAGAGCAATCGGAACATCAAGACTGTCATCTGCTGTACGAGATGGGCTAGTGTCAGCCTGAACTGAAGGATCCTGCACATGTACCAAACCTGACCCGTCAGTAGTAGTGCCATCTGAACATACCTGAGGCGGGATGATCGGCTGCTGTGTGGTCTGAGCAGGACCTGACCGGCGCGTATAGAATTTCGGTAACGGTGATATGATAGGCCGTGGATTGGGTGGAGGTGGAGGAGGTGGTGGAGGTGGTGGAGGTGGTGCTGGCGTGGAGACAGACAGAGGGGAAGACTCAGATGTACTCAATGTAGGTGGTGGAGGAACATAGATCTCATCAGTGGTAGTGGATGGAACCATTCGGTCACCTGCAGGAGAGAAATACATGACAGACTCAAAGAAAGTGACATCGGCACTCACAAAGTATCTCTGAGTTGTGGGATCATAACACCGGTAGCCCTTCTGAGTTCTGGAGTAACCAACAAAGACGCACTTGACTGCTCTAGGAGAGAGTTTGTCAAGTCCGGGGGATAGACGATGCACAAAAGCAACAGTGCCAAAGACACGTGGAGTTAGTGAGAATAACTCCCTGTCTGGAAAAATAATGGACATAGGTATCTTTTCACCAAGGACAGAGGATGGCATACGGTTGACTAGATAACAAGCAGTAAGGACAGCATCACCCCAGAAAGAAATAGGGGCACAACTCTGAATCAACAATGTACGAGTAATATCTAAGAGATGGCGATGCTTCCTTTCCGCGACACCATTTTGTTGTGAGGTATATGCACAGGTGGTTTGGTGAATAATGCCCTTTGATGACAGGAATTGTGACAGTAAGCGTGTACAAAATTCAAGAGCATTATCAGTCCGAACATATTTGACATTTGCAGAAAAGACATTGAACACTTCATTAATCAAGTTTTTGATCACATTTCCTGCTTCGGATTTATTTTTCAAGAGAAAGACCCACGACACACGAGAGAAATCATCCACTACCACAAGATAAAACCTGTGTCCCTGATGATCGGGAACACGACTCGGACCCCATATATCTATATGTAACAACTCAAAAGGGGAGCTACTGCTCCGACTCAGACGACGTGGGAAGCTCGACCTGTGATGCTTTCCCAACTGACACGCTTCACATTGAAACGAAGAACTAGGAGAGATCTGAGGCAAAAGATGGCGCATTTTCTGAAGCGGAAGGTGACCAAATCGGAGGTGCCAAATGTACGGAGAGACTGGTCCAGCCGAATGAGAGGAGACACCAGCATATGAATCCCGGACCAACCTATATAAACCATTCTGCTCAGAGCCACAGCCAATCACCTTGCCCGTGAGTATGTCCTGAAAAATGAGAGAAGACGGGTCAAATATGGCACGACAGTTCAAATCCTTCGTAATCTGACTAATAGATAGCAAATTCATTGAGAACTCAGGAGCATGCAGAACATTCTGTAAATGCAAAGTGGAGGACAGGAAAACCTCCCCCTGTCCAATAAGGGGCGAATGGGTACCATCTGCTATCTGTACTGAACGTCCGGGAGGAATGTCCCTGTACGCCTGTAATCTTCCTCTATCTCGGCAGAGATGATGTGTGGCTCCAGAATCAATAATCCAGTCGGATATATCATGAGATGTAGTAGATCTACCTGAGGAGCTTGCGGCTGCGGAAGAACTGGCAGAGGCAGTGGCAGCAATGTCTGAGGAACCACCAGGCGAATCACCAGAAGCATGTGGCATAATCTCTCGGAGACGGGCGACAAGTTCGTCAAATCGACTATCTGCAGTAGAGGTCAGTGGAGACTGAGAGTGCTCTGCAATGCGGGCTGATGCTGGAAATCCATACTTCAAATAGCATGTCTCCTCCGAGTGTCCTGTGCGACGACAATAGGAGCATGTCTGACTAAAACGACCACCCCTCCCCTGGGGTCCACGGCCACGTCCACGACCACGACCAGATGGTGGTCCACCTCTCCCACGCGAGACTGCCATCGCTGAAGGGGGTGGAGTAGAAGAACTGGAGGAGACTGGAATGCGGCTAAGCCGTCTGTAAACATCCTCAACTGGAGGAATAACTGCATCTGCGAGAATCTGAGATCGAGCTGCATCGTACTCTGGGTCAAGGGCCGCAAGAAGAACACCAACCATGGTGGCGTTTCGAAACGCCTTCTGCTGCTCAGGAGTTGCAGTCAGAGGGATGATACTATATAACTTCTCGAACATCCCTCTTAGGGATGTATAAAGAGAATGGAGAGGTCTGCCGCTCTGCTTCATTGTGAATATGTCGTGCTGAAGCTGCAACATCTTTGTCTCATTTCGCACTTGCGAATATGTAGCGGCAAGAATTTCCCACATTGCCTTAGCAGTGGGCTGATGGAGGACGCCGTTGGCAATCTCCATCGTTAAGGTGCCGGACAACCAGACCTTTGCATAGGAATCATCAGCCTCCCATGAGGCATAGATCCCAGTCTTCTCCGCGGGCTCATCCTCGGTAAGAATATGTTTCTTACCATTCGACTTCATAAGGCTCATGAACTGCATAGCCCAGAGCTCGTAATTAGACCCGTCCATTTTGACAATTGGCGCAGGACCTTTGAATGCGCCGGTGGAGGGCATATCAACTTTTGATTCTGACATACTGCCGCTTGGAGAAGAACTAGGATATGTAGACGTAATGCTGGATGTCTACACAAACTGCATCGGATTTGAGTGCGTATGTAGACGTTACGCACTCAAATCCATAGAATAGATGTGGAAGAAACTAGGGCACGCCTAACAAGAGGCTTACAGCCCTTGAATCGCCTCGAGAACGATGTCTATGGACCGCTGGAGGCCACTGGGAGGCCTACGGCGGCAGATGGGGTTGCCGCTGGGGCTGGTGGTCGCCGCTAGAGCGGCTAGGTGCCGCTGGAAGAGGCTGCGGGACCACTGGGGAGGACGGCTGGGCGCCGCTGGCGGCTGGCTGCCGCTGGGGAGGGCGCTGGGAGCCGCTGGGAAGGGTGCTGGGCGGCTGGGAAAGGTGCTGGGCGGCTGGGAGCCGCTGGACTGGGCGCTGGGGGCCGATGGAAGCCGCCGGCAGCGGCTAGAAGAAAGGAGAAGGGAGGGGCGGCGGGTGGGGAAAGGAAGGAGAGCCCTAAGGCGGCTCTGATACCATGTTGGGAAAAAGACTTCGTTGTTTATTCAGAAAACCCTAGGCTCTCTTATATAGGGAGAGACCTCAGGGTAAATTACAGAGAGGTCTATAGAAAAGAAAGAAATAACAACAAACTCCATAAATAAATAATACTACTAACTATTTCTACAGTATCGATATGACAATATACATTTCTTTTCAGATCTTTCCTTCACAAAATTGTGTCGACGTGGACAATATTTCAATGATATATCATCGACATATCGTCGAGATATCGTATCGACACCATATAAATATGATGTTGATATCCATATTTCCTACCTTGGGCTCATCGGTCTGCACTCAGTATCCTCCTCTTTGTTGTAGTGGCATGGAACTGGTCATTTTCACAGCTTGATGTCATGAATGCTTTCTTGTATGAAGACTTGCATGAGGAGCTTTGTATGCAGCAACCACCTGGACTTGCTGTTGAGGGGGAGTATTGGAAGATGTGTCGACTTCATAAAGCGATTTATGGATTTAAGTAGAGTCTCATAGCAAGGTTCTAGAAGCTCTCCGACTTGATAGAGTAGCAAGGCTTTTACGAGATTGACTGCAGATCACTCGTTCTTTGTACACAGGACACCGAGAGGTGTTGTTGTCATACTGGTTTATGTTGATGACATTATTGTTATAAGAGATGCCTTACATAGCATCAGTGAGGCTAAGCTGCGGCAGTAGTTTGTCACCAAGGACTTGGCGACCTACAATATTTCCTTGGGTTGGAGTTTTCCAGGAACCAGCGAGGTCTGGGGATGACATACATGAAGTATATTACAAACTTCTAGCGACAGGGATGGCAGACTGCAGACCAGACCTGCCACTACTCCTATGAATACCATTACCAACATGAAGCTTTACGATGATAATACATATGACATGGACACAAGGAGCTCTTTGGGAAACTCCTATGTCACTATTAGCATGCCACATATCTCCTTTGCAGGGAGCAAAGTCAGACAATTTATGGAGCAATCACGACATGCTCACATGGATGATGTTCATATGTCCTAAGGTGCCTGACGTTATCTCCAGGTACAGGGATCATTCTTTATCAGAAGGGCTTCTCTTGCCATCACGGCCTATGTAGATGTTGATTATGCAGGATGCCCTAAAGACAAGAAGACTACCTCTAGTTTTACGATTTTCTTAGGGACTTATTTGGTCTCAAGGAAAAGCAAGAAGTAGATTGTGCTTACTATATATAGTGTGGAGTCAGAATACAGAGCTATGAGGTAGGGGAGAACTAAGATGATGTGAGTCAGATCCATTCTGATAGCCTTAGCTATTGAGGTGCATCTTCCCATGTAGTTGCTTTATGACAACCAACTTCTCTTTTCATTGCCAATAATCATATTTTCCATTAGAAGACCAAACCAAGGTTTGAAATCTAGATTTCGATTTGATTTCGGTCTCCTCCAAAATTGAAATTTCGGTGAAATTTCGGGAAATTTCGACCATTTCGGTGGAAATGTCAAAAATGACTCAAAAAAGGTATTTTTCGACCATTTTTTCGCAAATTAAGATATTCCAAGTTATTACAACAATAAATAACTTACAAATACACACTTATATCACACATATTGCTCATATATGCCCTTTATATCGCACATATCGGTCATATCGACCAAATCGATGTTAATGTTGATTCTTGGCTGATACATACTTGAAATTGATATCATCCAATCCAAGATCTTAAAGCAACAATAGCTTATAAATGCACACTTATATCACACACATCTCTCATCCGTACGCCTTATATCACACCATATCGGTCATATTAGACATATTGTTGAGTTGACTGATAGATACTGGAAATGAAATCAAAATAACCAAGTTAACAACACTTAGAAGGCGTCTTTTGTTCAGAAAAATAGATGAACATTTTTTATTCTAAAATATAGATAATGATAAATTAAACAATGTATTGTCACAGACAAAGTTTGAATGAATTACAGGCTTACAATAAAGATGCATCTATTTACGAAGATAAATGACAAACGAATGAAACGAACAAGCTATATCAGATATATGGAAGCTATGAAGTTGTTTCATCTCCATTGCTTAAACCCAAAGGGGGGGAAGCTCCCCAAGTTGAATAATCGACGTGTGTACCCTCTTGTCGCATCATGCCCTACCAGATGGGGGTCTCGCTGAAACCCATGAATTTCAACCGAAATAGGTCGAAATGGGTCGATATGTCAAAATATCACCGAAATTTCGGTCGAAATCTAGGAGATTTTGTACTGAAACCCATGAATTTCAACCGAAATGGGTCGAAAAGGGTTGATATGTCGAAATATCACCGAAATTTTGGTCGAAATCCGGGAAATCGACATATATGAGTTTCGATGCCCACGACCTCTCGAAACCGAAATTTCGCAAAATTTAAATTCCTAGACCAAATACATTGAGGTAGATTGTCATTGCACACAAGATATGAGGGGAACAGACACAGATGTATTCATCAAGGCCCTAGTTTTGTTGTTCCACATGCGATGTTCCAAGCTGAGCATGATTGACGTCTTTGCTCCATCTCGAAGGAGGTGTTGAGAGTTATTTTCTATTTGCTTATTTATTTCATTTCTCTCTTCTCTATATAAGATAGCCATATGGTCCTCATCAAGGCCTTAAAAGTCGGATTTCGGTTTCGTTTCGGTGAGGGACCGAAATGAAATTTCGGCCGAATTTCGGTCGAAATTCGACCGAAATTTCAGCCATTTCGGTGGTTTTTTGAACTAGACCCCCCCAAATTTCGACCGATATAGCCATTTCGGTCGAATTTCGGTCACCTACCGAAACCAAAATTCGACCGAAATTCGGCCGAATTTCGGCGAAATTTAAGGCCATGGTCCTCATAATAAACATGCCATTATTTTCCCTGCATTGCTCTATAAGTATAACAAGCATATAGAGGCAAGTTGTCACTTTATCAGAGATGAAATAAGACAATGGAAGATTATTACACCACAATCCACATATCTCTACAGAGATTCAACTTGCAGATATGTTGACATAAGCACTTATTAAGAAATGACACTCATTTCTTACTTCTACGTTGGGCATGATCCATTTATATGCACCAACTTGAAGGGGAGTATTAAACATAAATATTTTTTATTACTAATTATATATATTTTTTATTCCTTTACGACTACTGTGTAATCTTCCCACTTAACCATGGACTCCCCTCTACTCTATATAAGAGGATCCTA
Organism: Ottelia alismoides; assembly: GCA_037367405.1. Classification (NCBI taxonomy): domain Eukaryota; kingdom Viridiplantae; phylum Streptophyta; class Magnoliopsida; order Alismatales; family Hydrocharitaceae; genus Ottelia; species Ottelia alismoides. The sequence goes on along the minus strand of JAZKJV010010676.1, from coordinate 138,994 downwards.
GGCTCTCAACATATACAGTCAACTCTCCTTTCTTCAATAACTGAAGACACGACTCAAAAAGAATTATTGTCCTTTAGACAAAAGTCGTCAAGAGAGGATCTCGTCTCATAAGAACCCAAATTAGCTCTTCCATAGAAGAAAAAATAATCAAGTAGACATTCCCCACCTTATTTTCTATTAAAAGACATTTTTATTTTGGCACAATTTATGTTATTATTATTTTCAAGAATATTGTAACAACATTCATATTCAAAATCATCAAAACTGAAGAGAGATTGTGGGGAGCGTAATTACATAGAGAATAGATCATATCCCACTATGAGGAAATCAAGCCAATTTCTCATAGAAGAATATTTGTTAAGCACACACTCTTAAGCTTGTGGGCATGAGTACCAAAAGAGACTATCGGCATAAATGTTTTTGTATAGAAACCAAAAATAAGATCACCAACATGTGTAGGCTTTTCAGTGATATTGGAGGAAGCAACAATGGGAGAGAAGTGGGGACCTCCAGATTGAATTTTCTCAATATAAGCACCTCTTAGAGATGGGATGCATGGTCCTCATAACATCATGTTGAAAAGAAAGCATAAAAACTTTAAGAAACATAAAAGAATTGCCATCTGAATAAACAATATAGATGTATATCTGAGCATCCTTCCCCGTTGTGTTGCATGATTGCAAAACATTGTGTGCGACTGTTATTATGCTCCAGCATATATAGCTGAAGCTAGCAAGTATGGAATTAGATCACAAATCAATGCAACATAGACATGCCTTACCTCGAAATATATGGCGGAACTTCCACTCATTGTCATGAAGATCCCTCGCAATTAATTCTTGGGCAGGAGGTTGTTGCATGAAATCCTTAAGATATATATAGAAGTTAAAATAAGAGAGTCATGCTTTGATTTGCACCAACGACAACATGTAAGAATATGTTCATCATAAAGTAAATTGACATTAGTTTGCACTACCAATGGGGGAAAGACTTTTTCAGCTGCTCGACGAGGAACAGAGAATCCACCATGTGTGCTGGTATCACTTGCTGTCAGAGTTTTACAGAAGTAATTCGTTGGCTGTTTATTCGGTGCACCCAGTTCAGCAGGAAAGAAAGGTTCCTTCTGTTCTTGCTGAATGCAAAACGACAAATTTCACCACAGGTTACATTGAAAAAAAAGGAAAGCTATAAACGGGAGGCATCTTGCCTACCGGATTTAATGGTTGCAATGTCATTTGAGCATATACTTCATCTGTCTCAACATCTGCCTGCATTTTGTGTACAGAAAATACTTCAGTTAGCCAGAGAGTAGTAAAGCTAAATGCTAAGTCAGGGTTGCAAGTGTATGGGCACAAACATAAAATGCACACACATATGTGGCGGCCCATGCATGCATTTACATGCCGAAGCAAATATATACACGAAGAAATTGGATCAGGGGAATGGTTACATGCATAGTCACGTCATGAAGCTGGCAAATCAACTGAGGAGGCAAACTTGGGTAGTTTGGGATCTGGTTGTCAACATCCTTATTGGTTGACGCAGCAACCTGCAGGGTAGTAAATGCAACAGAAAGGATGATTATTGATGGGGACACTTAGAAAAGAAAAAGCAGCAACTAAAAGGACCAGATTATCAAGGCTTGTAGTAAATGCAAATTTATCAGGACCATTTGACATTTCCTCAAATTAAAATTTACATATGACATATATAATACAAAGTTCTGGCCAGAGAACATTGAGAAGCTAGCCGTCATATATTACAGAACATGTTGTAATGCAGTTTCTAGGTTCTGACCAACCTGCTCACTGTGACCTTGTGGAAAGTAGACAACCCGACTTCCAATTGCAGGTAACGAAACAAGAGGACCAGCACATGCATGCCAGAGCTCAGAATTCAAACATCTTTTTTCACTGGAACCTGGAAGAAATGCAAAATAAAAGCATTGAGCTAAACGACTTCCATATATACAAATGCAATATGAGCAGCAAACTTTTGCTCATAATTCTTGGCTTTCCATTATTTACACCCTTGATTCAATTATAGACATTTGCAAAGTTGGCATGCAAAATGTGTGCATTGCCAAGAATGGTGCCAGTGCATGATGTTGTTTTTGGAGCAACATGTATTATCAGGGAAGAATGGTATTTGCAAAGTAAACTATGTAAAAGTGGTTCACCGCATAGCTCAAATGATGGTTTTGCTAGCTTGGTAGATAAATACACAATCCAATAATATTAAACTACATATATATACGTCATACTTTGACAGGATAAATTTCGCTGTTGTGGTACTACTACTTAAAAGCAGGTTCTTTTATACCACTCATCCTAGTTTTATGGAAGTCCGTTGTAAGCAAGTACCATATGTACATATGAGAAAAATTTATGAACCGCTTTAAGAACCAAAAATGAATCAAGAACTGTCCCGTGATTAAAAAATACAACAAGGGAAAGTCAACATCTGAAATTGAAACTTCAAAGAAATATCCAGAGAAGATCGTTGGTCAAGAATGGCAGGCCAGTTAGGATAACCAAAACAAACTTTTTGTAAATTAATGGGAAACTATACTGTAGCAGTGGCATTGATCTTTTGAAGTGGCCCCTCTTTCACAAAAGTCATTTTACACTTCATTCTATGTGAACAGCTCAAGGTTGACAGAGATGCAGACCTAGAGCAAATGTGGAATCCAGAAAAAGCAAATAAATCCAACAAGTCGACAAGCTCCGGCAAGATCCACAAAAATGAATGAAAAGCAATACACTCCAAAATTGAAGCCTGCCTTTTAGCCAGACAATGAAACTTAAAATTTGGCATGACTGCCAATACTATCTGTTAGCAACAATCATCATCTAGACCACATGTACTCCTAAATTAAAAGCTACATGAATGCACCAACAATAATTTCCCCCCATGCTTGGGCATTGCTCCAGACAATGTGCACGAGAGAACACCAGACACATCAGATCCAGGAAACTGTTGAATTACAGAAACTCCCCTCTCATGGAGTAACCCGAGATACAGCTTCCGGAGGGCATGTACAAGCATCCCAAGATGTACATGTAAAGGTATAACAACCGAGATGAAGCATGGAACAATATGGACATGTACCCACCATCTTCCAGTGAAGCATTGACAATAAAGAGAGGGATCGTTTAATCTTTCATCAGAAAAAAAATAACACAACCAATCTAAAGGAACTCCAAAATTCAGGCACGCAGACACCACTAAAGGCAACTGAGCAACCAGAACTCACCTGAAAATCAAGTGCACTGTCACAAATGCCGTCTTAACTAACACATGTTGCACAGAACAAAAACTAACCTTCCTGCACCTGATGCACGATACCAGACGGCGAGAGCCTCATAGCTGGGGGGTCCCGGTGCCCTCCAACCAGGTACCCAAACACCGAAAATGGGGTCTTTCTATCCTCACCAAGAGACCCTCCGGGAACATAGACAGCAGCACCTACGTTTCCACTCCACCAGAACCACTCATTGGTGTTGAGAACCAGAACGCCTCTTCCAAGCTTCAACCGACATCATCAAGCCGAGATCAGCAAGATGCAAACTTTGGCACTAAATCCTTCAAAACAAAAGTTGGATACTTCTCCCCAACACAAATTAGAGCTGAAAATCGCGAATGCAGCAAACACCCTCTGATCCGGAGCTCCCCAGGCAGAAAAGGGGAGGCAGTCCCCCACACGTCGAGCACAAAGAGACCACCTTTCCAGGCCCTGCGACCAACCCTAGCGAAAAGGGCGACCTGGAGCGCTACCCAACTGGCCAAAACGGGAGCTTTACGAGGCGAAGCTAAAATCGAGCAGGGAGCAGGCACGGATCTCCACGGGGAAGTCGTCTGCAGGCGGAAAGGCTGCGCCTTTGAGGTGGCGACGGCTCCGGGAGGCGGAGGAGCATGTGGTGGGGAGCCCTAGAGGTGGAGGGGGGTGGGGATCCCCGGTGGGGAAGGGAAGGGAGGTGGGGGCGTGGCGGCATGAGAGAGAGAGGGAGGCCGCCGACCCATTCCACTTTGCGCGATTGTAGAGGAAGGGAAGGGAAGCTCAGCTTCTGCTTCTTCTTCTTCTTCTGCTGCGCTCCCTCTCTCTCTCTCTCTCTCTCTCAACCTCTGTGTTGGTGTGTGTTGGGTTAGAGAGAGAAGAGAAGCTGCTTTTGCTGTCCATCGGCCAGTAAAAAAAACGAGCTCCTTTTCTCTCTCTGTCACTTCTCTCTCTCTCTCTCTCTGACTATAATTATAATCTTTTATATATGAAAATTTGTTTATGCGTTTTACATGCACACATATGTGAGGAGTTATTTAATTTATGAAGCCAATTTGTTTAGCTTATTAACGGATGTCTTAGACTGATGTGAGAATTAATATTAACTTAATAGAAAAATAATTATTAATAAAGATCAATAACATGTGTTAGCAAATGGATAATAAAACATTATCTCAGCTAGTAATTTTATCTCATGCACGAATAAAACATTATATGAGAATTCCTTAATGTGATATTTTTGCATTTTTCTTGAATGCTTGATTGTCCCCACCTTGATTTGGAGCTTAATGATTTGTACATATGTGATTTGGTGTTAGATCATATTCTATCAACGAAAAATAATTATAACAATAATTGCTTAAGCCATAGATATTTGATAGCCATAATTGTAATCTCTATGAACACCACACTCATGTCCGTAACCTTAAATGAAACATCATTTTCGATTCTCATGTTCGATGTAACGTTGCTTTGCATTCCTCTCGTGACAATTATTTACTTGATAATCAATAAACACTACAATGATTCGTGTCTACAGTGAATTTTTTAATTCGTTACTATATTGGTTGTTGTTAAATATAACGGACATTATATTCGTAGCTAATGTCAACTATAAAAAAATAATTTCCAATGAATAATGAATGATATAATGACGAATTTTAAAAAAAATATCATTGCAAACTCACTTTGCTGCGGTAAAAATGCATTGGTGTACATCCAAATACCAATGATAAATTAGTGGCATTTGTTTTCTGTTTGCAACAAATTCAGAATTCCGCATCAGATTTTAAGCATCATCTGCAATTCCTTTCATTAAAGAAATGATAAATTACTTTTTTACCATTTTTAAAAAGTAATAAAGAAAGAACTAATTTTTTTATCTCAAATATAACTTTCTGTAAGCTTTCCAACCTTTTTTTTAAATCATAGACCTTGTCCCTGGAGTTTAGGACTTTCTTTGATACATTTCAAAAAAATAGGGACCTGAACTAAAATCGATGTGTAGATGAAGGACTTTTCTTTAATTTACCCTTGAAATCATGAACACCTTTCTTTTGTCCTTTCTTTTGGCTCCTTGTAAAACGGGATAAATATTAAGAAATAATTTTATAGCACCTAAAAGAGTATCTTCCACCCAAATTCACACCACATCCTATAGGAAAAAAATATGTAACAAAAAAGTGTGAGTTATGATCAGATTCCAATGTTATATCCAAACTTTAAAGTCTCGTCCATTTGGAGAATAAATATTGGAATAAGGGATCAATTTCTCATCCACTGCTTCGAAAAATACGGTTATTCTCATCTATATCTCATTATTTCGCTTTATTCCACATTTATTCTATCTTTATTCCACCTTACATACCTTTATTCTGTCGTATTCTCCTTATTCATATCTTTCTATCCGAATAGAGAATAGACTAGGGTGGAGCATGGGTCGGGCTCGGGTTGGACCCATCCTAACCCAGTCCAGGCCTATTTAGGAAATCAGGCACATAGTCCAGGCCTAAGCCCACTCATTTATTAGCAGATGGGCCCACGCCCAAGCCCAACCCGACTCATGATGGGTCGGGCTTAGGTCGGGGCAGCCCATGAATCAGATGGTGTGGACTCATGGTGGTGGTGGGCGGCTAAGGGTGGGGAGGGAGGGAGGTATGGTGGCGCGGTAGCTAGGGGAGGGGAAGGGAGGGAGAGGGAGAGCACGTAGTGGCGTCGGCCATTGGGTGGTGAGGGAGGGAGGACGAGGTGGCGGTGGGCGGCGAGGGAGGCCTGGAGGTTGGAGCGGTGGTGGTGGCCCGCATCGCTGGGTCGGGTCTGAGGGGGAAAGAAGAGGGGGAAGATGGTGCAGACCTGCAGTGGCAGTGGGCGGTTGGGGGTGGGGAGGGAGGGAGAGGGAGGAATAGGTGGCGCGATGGCTGAGGGTGGGGAGGGAGGGTGTAACGTTCCGGGCTTAGGTCCCCGGTCCGTTATCGAGGAAAACTGACCCTGACAACTTGTTAGGTTCGGGCCCAAATGGACCCGTTGACAATCACCCAAAATGCTTAAGCCCAAGTTATCAAGTAGTAGTCCCCACCACTAATAAACCACACCCACACTTCGTGAGTTTTAGGTATGGCACTATCTTTGGGGTTTTGGGGTGTTACAACCTCCCCGACTTATATTCGCAACGTCCTCGTTGCGGCATGGTCCATCACTTATTCTCAGTGATAGTGGCGGTTGCACGCTCCGGGTAGCCATTTCCTCCAACCTCTTTGTAGGGGTGGGTCCACCACTCGGGTAGCCATTTCCACTATCAGAGAGAATTTGGCTCTGATACCATTTGTAACGTCCCGGGCTTAGGTCCCCGGTCCGTTATCGAGGAAAACTGACCCTGACAACTTGTTAGGTTCGGGCCCAAATGGACCCGTTGACAACCACCCAAAATGCTTAAGCCCAAGTTATCAAGTAGTAGTCCCCACCAGTAATAAACCACATCCACACTTGTAACACCCCAAAACCCCAAAGATAGTGCCATACCTAAAACTCACGAAGTGTGGGTGTGGTTTATTAGTGGTGGGGACTACTACTTGATAACTTGGGCTTAAGCATTTTGGGTGGTTGTCAACGGGTCCATTTGGGCCCGAACCTAACAAGTTGTCAGGGTCAGTTTTCCTCGATAACGGACCGGGGACCTAAACCCGGGACGTTACAAATGGTATCAGAGCCAAATTCTCTCTGATAGTGGAAAGGGCTACCCGAGTGGTGGAGCCACCCCTATAAAGAGGTTGGAGGAAATGGCTTCCCGGAGCGTGCAGCCGCCACTATCACTGAGAATAAGTGATGGGCCATGCCGCAACGAGGACGTTGCGAATATAAGTCGGGGAGGTTGTAACACCCCAAAACCCCAAAGATAGTGACATATCTAAAACTCACGAAGTGTGGGTGTGGTTTATTAGTGGTGGGGACTACTACTTGATAACTTGGGCTTAAGCATTTTGGGTGGTTGTCAACGGGTCCATTTGGGCCCGAACCTAACAAGTTGTCAGGGTCAGTTTTCCTCGATAACAGACCGGGGATCTAAGCCCGGGACGTTACAGAGGGAGGGAGGGAAAGGGAGGAATAGGTGGAGGTGGCGGTGGGTGACGAGGGAGGGAGGCATGGAGCTTGGAGTGAGAGGGAGGAGAGGTCTTGCACGAGGTGGAGAGGGTGGGAGCATGGTTTCATATTTCGCGAAATTTCGACGAAATTTCAACGAAATTTTGATTTTGACAAGGAACCAAATCTCGGGCAAAATGGCGATATGAAGCCAATTTCCAGACATTTCTTCACAAATGGTGGTTGATATGGACGAAATGTCGTCGAAATTTTGAAATTTCAACGAAATATCGTATCGACAAGGTATCAATACGATATCCAAAACCGATATTTAAACACTTGGGTGGGAGTTCAGGGAGGTGGTGGCACTCGGGTGGGAGTTAGGGGCAGGGGGTAGTGTAGGGCTGAATAGATGAACATGCTTAGGGGTTCGAAATGAGGGGTGGGGCAGCCCAGGTTGATGGGTTGGGCCTGGATTCGGGCCATAAATCGGACCGACCCGTGGGCTTCGGGTTCGGGCACGTACAAACTCGAGCTCAGCCCGATTCGGTAAACGTGCCAAAATGGCGGCTGAGGCCCGTCTGTTTAGACAATGGGCTTGGGCGTGGTTGGGCTTGAGCGAGTCGGGCACAGGCTGGGTTGTGTCGGCCCTGGCCCGTGCTCCACCTTAGAATAGACCCTTATTCTCCTTATTCCTTGTCCTTATTCTTGCATATTCTCGAACTGAACGTCCCCTAAAAGATAACAACATGGTACCAGACTTTTATGGTTTGTTGTAATATAATCTGATATAAGTGGAACTGAATTGATCTTGATATCTTTCTTGCCTTAAATGACAATAGCTTAAATCATATATAAACAAAATATTAAATATTAGATATCACACTATTATTATTTTTAATTCAACTATGATATTGAAACTTAATATATAATTTAGGGACTTTATGGTAATTTTCTCTATGCAAAATGCTAATTACGTGTTACTTAGGGCCCGTTCGGTTCGGGAATAAGCAGGAATAAGGATTTGGAATAAGGAGAATAAGGGTCTATTCTTTGTTCGGCTGGAGGATAGGAATAAGGAGAATAAGGTGAAATAAAGGTAGGTAAGGTGGGATAAAGATAGGAATAAGAGTGAAATAAGATGAAATAATGGGGAATAGTCGTACCACGGGGAACCGTGTCGGGAGGAAAATGGTCCCTTATTCTCCTCTATTCCCAGCCCCTTATGCTTCATCCGAACAGGGCCTTAGGGTGTGTTTCGATACAGGGTTATATGTAGGTGGATAACTTATTTTGGTATTTAGATAAGGGTTAGGAGTTGATAGGGTTTGTTGTAATGTGATTGTATTGAAGTTTGGAAAATGAGTAGTTGTAACGTGATTGTATTAAAGTTTGTAAAAAGTGGGTAGACGTTGAGTATTTTATAATCTTTATATGATAAGATGGTATAGCATTTTTTTTAGGAAGGAAGAAAAATGAATTATTTGATGTATAAAACATGAGAGAAAGTGAGCGATGGACCCCACAAAAGAGATAAAGATACGAGTTTTGGAGGAAAACCCTAAAAAAGGGGATAATCCTCAACACAAATGCACCCTTAGCTTCACCTCATTTCTTTGCATGTTGCAATGTGTTTTGGTGGTTGATAGCCCCACGCCGAAGCTAAAGTGAGGAAGATGGGACTCACGCTTCTTGATCTTCAATTTTTTTTTCCGTAAGATGATATAATAGTTTTATTATATGACTATATAATCACGTGGAGTGGTTACGTCTATACAGTTATTTTAAGGATCAATGTCCACAGCAATTGGATTAGAACATTTTTTGTTCGAGATTATCATATGTTAATCGAGATTCATATGGACGACCCCATTGAATGTATTTTCAAACTATTTATTGATTTGATGTCGACCACGTGTTGTTGGTTTACCAAAATGCCTTCCAAGTTGGAATTATCAATGTTGACTGTGCTCTTATGTTTTTTTAAAGTTTTGAGCAAAACTGTGCTCTTAGTTATTCAATTAGCACAATAGAATCAACTTGACCTACATAATGACGAAGTCTTCTCCCACTATAAGTATTGTCGGCTATATGGATTCTTGCTCAAAATCATGTTGAAAGATTCGACTATTTTTTGCGCTGCTTGTCGACTACCTAACGCAACCACCATGAGGGTGGATTTGAACCTTGATCTATTTTGAGTGGTTGGTAGGTACACTGCACTACCACCTACATGACCTAAAAAATATGCATAACAATAAACTTAACCAATAACAATGAATATATTAGAACCCATCACTATATTACATGACACATGTATATATAATAACGAATATTATTCATTACAATTTTTTTTTAATTTAAAAACTCAAAGTGAATAAAATATTCTTACTATATTATTGATACAATGATTTATACAACAACGATTATTTGTTCTTTTTGCTTTAAATATGTAGCCATCCTACAAACTTCAGCAATGCTTAAAAGAAAAAAATCTCGAGAAAGACAATGGATTGTCGTTGCTATACGATTCTTTGATAATAACGTAGCAATGAATATGTTCTTCGATGTAAATTTCAAAGTATCTAATTGAAATCGACAGACAATTTTTTTGTTATGTATTTAAGATTGGAATATTTTTTTACAAATATTCGTTGTTTATAGGTTTATTTGTAGTAATGATTGTGTTTAAGTACTAAGTTGGTGATGATGTAGAGATACTCTCGCCAAACTACTTTTTAATAGTACATGCTTCCACATTATCGTGGTTTAGTCGTTTTTGAACTCGAATTCACCCTCATGGGCTAGTTGTCCTTAGGTTGTTTATTCTCTCTTTCTCTCTCTCCTCTTAGAAATAGAAGTAAGAGATGGAGCAAGACAAGAGTCGTCTTAAGTTGAGAGACTTCCCTGAAAGGGCATCTCCATCACCCAAATGCCCTGTCAGGGCATCTGATTTTAATATTCCCCTATCAGGGCATTGATCGACGGACGGTTCGTCGATCAATGTTATTTCGATTTTTTTTGAATTTTATATTATTAAAAAAATAATATATAAAAATATTGATAAAAAATAATATATCAATCGATTCTCATTTCCAAATGTTTTTTATATATTATTTTTAATAATATAAAATTCAAAAAATCTTCGGAAATAATATTATATATTGTTTTTATGTACTGATTGATAAATGATTCATCGATCGACGAACTGTTCACTGATCTGAGTTCTCAGAAGAGAGAATGCTTACTTGGACAAAGTATGAAGCATGTGAGTTTGGTGCTAATCATACTTTCCCTATACCATACATCCTAATACGCATACTCCCACTGGTCAAAAGGACCCCAAAGTTATCTAGATGTAGGAAGGGATGATTTATATGTCCACTCCATAATGATTAAATCTCTCAGGTGGAGAGAGATAAAGGACTGCGTAGGCTTTAGTGTAGATGGAAACGAATCCTTTGGGGGCATGATGTGCTGTGTTTATGGTTTGAGTAGCATATTTGATTAGACCACTTATAGGAATATCCAAATCCTATGTTTAACATTTGAACCCCATCTATAATAAGTCTAGACTAGAGTAGAAGCTATATATATCTCCCTTTATTTATGGGACAACACAACACACAACTAACAGTGCCTTCCTTGGATTGTACTGTGTAAATATTATTTTCAATCAGTTTTTCACACACGCACCTACGAATTTGTAAAATATGTGGTAACTCTTTGGTTTTTTCATAATTGCAGCTTATGAATTAAATGCATATTTGCAAAGACGTTTACAAGTTTTTTCAAGTTGTTTGACATATTCACCTTTTTAGAAATTGCATTGTTATATCCAGATCATGAGCATCTTAAAAATCAAAAGAATTATAAATTCATGCGAAATTCCCATCTATATATATATTACCCATGGGCGTATGTATGTTTTCTATTGGATATATACAAAAAATCTACACATATATATTAGCTTTCAAATAAGATGAAGGCTCTCTTTTTGAATTGGGGGAAAATCCAACCTATTTTTCATATATTTTACAAGTAATTTAGCAATGTGGGAAATACGTCGGCATTGGTTTTAGAAATAGATACAAATATTATTGCAAAAACATCACAGTAGTGCAGGAACATATGTAGCAAGTACTTACTCTTTATTGTGAGCATGGTTTACAAAATCAGACTGGATCGTCTGGTCAGACCGAGAATCGATCTCGATTTGGTTGGTTCGGTTGGTTTCATGTAATTAATTTCAAAAACAGAAAATAAAAAATCGGATCTAACCGATGGTCGGATTGACTTGACCTGGATTGACACAGTTTTGATATGGTAAACTTTCAAAAAATAAAGCTAATGAAATAATAGGGTTGTTATTTTTATCTGCAATATCAATCATGCCCTCTCTTTTTTAATATAAGTTGTACCACTACTTTCTTAGAGTAATTTTCTTGAAGCAACTACAAATAAATGATTAGAATGTTGTATTCATATATAATGCTAGAAAATGTGACTAACTTTTGTAGAGTTTTACTCGAAATAGAAAATCATGTTATTCTATTGAAAGATGTGGCATTTAAAACAATTATTTCATTGATATATAATTACATACTTACATATATCCGATTCTATAGGTTCAAAAAATCGATTCGATCGTCGGATCAGTAAATTATGCCCGATCTGATTTTTCCTAGTCGATAGGAATGATAACATCATGTTGACATCATCACCAATCCAACCGATATGGATCGACGGTCCGATCCAGTTGTATCAAATCGAAGACTGGTCGGTTCAACAACTGATCATATTTTTAAAAACATTGATTGTGTGTGTTGTCTATCTTTGTACTCTCATACTTTTTTCGAGGAGGAAAAAAATATCGGCTATGAGCAGTAAAGTAGATACATTGACTTACCGATACATTATCATAATATTATTGTGTGTTTTGCAAGAGGTTTCTCTTTAACCGCTTTTACATGTGATTGTTAATCGCATCAGTTCCCAACAACTAGCTTATCTGATAACGGAAGCCTTCATCACATAGGAAGGATGCTTGGTTTGATTTTTCAAGGTAATATTTTTTTCCAAAGGTTGGTGATAGTGGAGCATGTACTAGGATTCCATTCTTACTAAAGTCAAGGAATCCCCTTCAATTCCTATTTCGGTACATCGCAATTCTCAAGAAAAAAAGGGCTTCGGTACAAATAGCCCACACCTTTGAATTGACCCCACAAGACCTGCGCCTTCCGCCGTACGAGGAAGCCACAGCTTTCTTTAGAAAAAGCGTACGAATAAGATGTACCTCCGGAACATCCAATCAATGACCGGGTCCATTCCCATCCAACCGCTGTCCTTATTTGCGCTCCTCGGAGACAAAATCCTTAAACTGCTCCGAGAGTAACCACAACGCCTCCTGCAGTAGTGGACCCTCCCACTCCACTTACCCACACCCATGGGCCCAACTTGGGGGCCCAAGACCACATGGAGGAAAACATGATGCAATTCACTATAGGACGTTTGGTATCCTTGATTGTGCGCGACTACCGTGCGATAGGCGAGCGCAGCGGAGTCGCTCGAGATGGGCCCGATCATGATAAGTGCCTAGGGGAGCTGATCCTAGCATGCTTGTGGTTGAGGCGACTGAATCTATATCCTTTTCTTCGGAAATATCGCCCTCCAAGAAACCTCCAAAATCGCAGGCGTTGCCACCCTAAGTGTATTTGTGCTCCGCCTTGAAGAACTATTTGGTTATCCGTTTACACCGAGAGTAGCGGATTTCCCCTAATGGAACGCATGTTTCGGTTCGAATTACATCACTCTACTTCTAAATTTCTGAGCTAGATTTGATAGAACGAGTCCCGCATTTCCTTTACTGCAATATATCTCAACACCTTCAAATAAAAACAAGTCAATATTCAAAGTATATTCTAGTTATAATAAAATAACATGTAAATCATCCAAACACTCACTATTCTCAAAAGAGTTACACATCTTACTAATATTTTCCAATCAGCTTACTTTAATATAATCAAATCATGGTACTAAATGGGCACTCAGAGTCATTGTGAACATGTCAATATAAATGTAGCATCTTAGCAGGGACGAAGACAAGAATGTTGACTTGGGGGCATATATTATAGAACGATTTTCTTCTTAATATATAGGGATTTTTAACATTTGATGCAAATTTTTTGACATCATATCATATCACCTTTAAAAATTAACAAAGAACTTTTGTAACAAATCATAACATTTTTTAAAAAATATAAAAAGAAATACTTGAGTAACAAAATTACCATAAAGTCATTGCATTGAAATTAAACTTGGATACAATAACTCTTCATACAAAAATTGCAAATGCAAGCAGTTATTCCTCTTCTTGTAATTTCGAATAGTTCCTGAAAGAACAAAATTAACGGTGTTATAATTTTTATAATATATTATAGAACGACTTTCTTCTTAATATATAGGGATTGTTGGTCGTTGCATCTAAAAGCTATAATTATTCTATTTCTTTATAAAAAAATGTTCAACCCGAACAATTATTCCAAAATCTAACATTCTCTAATTGTTGCATGCAATTGTTTGACAAACGTAAATCAACAGGTAATGATGGACGGAGATTCTCACCTGATCGGATCACGAAGGAGGATCAAAAGGAAGTACGGGTTGGGGAAATCGGAGAGGACTCCACCGTAGAATTTCGGATGCGTCGAAGACAGAGAGGCAGAAGGGGATATTGGCAGGAAGGAGTTATATATTAGGAGGGGCTTTGGTTTGCACAAGAACTATCCACATAATGCATTATAATTTTTATATTTTTCAATTTAGAAAGAAAATTAGAATTCTAACGGAGCCGTGATTCATTAAATTTTATTCTGGATTGTGAGAAGAATGAGCTGATTGGAGGCGGGATTTTCGAAACGGGGGGCCAAATGTGATTGTCACACGCCCTGTTCGTTTGGGTCATAAGGAGGAATGGAATAAGGGGAATAAGCCCCCAACACGCTTCCCCGTGGTAGGACTATTCCCCATTATTTCATCTTATTTCACTCTTATTCCTATCTTTATCCCACCTTACCTACCTTTATTTCACCTTATTCTCCTTATTCTTATCCTCCAGCCGAACGGAGAATAGACCTTTATTCCCCTTATTCCCCATCCTTATTCCTGCTTATTCTCCTACCGAACGGGCCCTAAATTTACGGATGGGAGACTGTGGGTAACGGGGAGGCCAGGCCCCCTCCCGCCCCCTCCTCCCTCCGTCACTGCATCTTAGTACCCTAAATACATGCGACATAGGCCATTAAATTATAATTTGGAAAGATTAGTGAACGAGAAGGAGGTTCTAACTTTGGGTAGCACAAGTTGGTCCTTCCCATAACAAATTTGTCAAAATTTGGTATTATTAGTAATTGTCATGTGAGTGGAAGCTTCAAATTGCGGTTTAAAAACTTTGGATATCACCCTAAAAATAATAGAAATTAATTTTTTTTAGAAAGATTTAGGATTTAAGTTTTAAAGTTATCAACAACCACAGGAAAAACTCACTGAATGCAAGATGAGGCCAGGTAGTTTATGGAAATGAAGTCTTCTTTTTAGTAGCTTATTATTTTGAGTAAATTACGAACAAAATTCCTGAAGTATATACCTGATTTCAATGTCATATCTGAATTATGATTAATAATTATTTAGTACTTGAACTTTAATATTTGTTTCAACGAGGTCCTTAACTATTCTAATTTAAGATTATAAAGATAATCAACTAAATTTTAACAGTCAAGGGACATATTGAGACAAATCTTAAAGTTCATATACCGCATTGTTATCTTCAAAAGTTTATGTACGACATTGAAATCATGTATATAGTTCATGGATTTTTTGTAATTTACTCTATTTAGTTATGTTGATATTTTGGATTTTTTTCTCACTCCTTACCTATTTTATTTATAAATGTTGGTGGATTTTTATGTGATGGATGTAGGGATGCAAATGGATGGATACAGATACGGATATATGTATTACCATATTCTTATCTGTTTTTGTATACGAATACGAATACGGGTACGAATATTGACGAATATTAAATCCATCTTACCATATCCTTAAAAAACGGATACGGATGTAAAACAGATACTGATCGCATATGAGTAATGTTAGAAATACTCTATAGAATCGACTTAAATATATACGAATTAGATGAAAAACACATGATATAGATTTACTAAATGTATTTGTATCATAAAAATTATACAAATATAGTAAAAGAAGGTATAGAATTATGTTATGTAGAGTTAAAAATAAATCCGTGACTATATTTATATACGAAAATGAATATACGGATACTGATACAGATGTTTGCAGATATCAAAACGATATCCATATCCGTATACATTTGAAAACGGATACAGATACGGATGTCAAAATCTGTATAAAATAGATACGATGACGGATCGGATACGGATATATCCATGACCGTTTGCATCCCTTGGTTTGAAATCGGAATTTAGAGCGACTAATTTATAAAAAAACACATAGATGTGACGTTTGGTTGATGCAAAATTATTGCAATATAATAAAACGAAGTTAAACGGAGAGTAGGTAATTAAATGGATGGTTAGAAGGATCCAATGCAGTGTTCCATCGTGATAAAATTGATAGATAATGTTAGGATGCAACATTGGTGACGTGTTGCTTTTTTTACCATTCATCTGGGCACGGTGTACGCTACAACCCACTTGGAATTCCGGTACTGTGAGCACAGTCAATGCCTCTTTTTTATCCCCCTCCCATTTATTATTAATTTTATTTCATTCATAACAAGGTCCCATTCCCATAGGTGGTCGAACTGAACCGGCCGGTTCAATCGATTAAACCAAGAATCGGAAGAAAAATGGTCCAATTATCCGATTTTTATTCAGAAAATAAAAACCAGTTAAAATCCGGTTGGACCGCTTAAATCTGGTTGAACCAATCGAACCAAACCATCGATTCAACCATCCATCTTTTACAAAAAAAAATAATTTTTGATAATTTAATAAATATAGACTTTTAAAAAATATTCATAATCTACTCTCATTCTAACCTGTAATATAGTACTCCTTTATCTTTTCACATTCCACATGTGTCAATGACTCATTATCACATCTCCTCTCCCGTCATACAAGCATTGCCTCTCTTCTCATATATTACATGTGTTTATCTACTTCCAAAAACAACAAAGGAAGAAAATGTTGTCATAGTTATACTACTAGAAGTAACAAATTAAAAACACTTTGTTAATTAAAGTTTAAATAGTTTTAAAATTGTTAATTTTATACATCACACACACATATGAATTTTTACTAAATATGTTTATTATGCCCTTTTGAGTTTTCTAATAACATTTATACCCCTAAAATTTAGCAATGTCTTTTATGCTCCTATATTATTAAAAAAAACCAACAATATTATCCTTATGTTGGTATAATATAGGAGCACATGTATACTAATAAAATGTCACTACTATCTATTTTGTAAAAATATAGGGGTGTACAATTGTAAAAAAGGGAGTACAAACGCTATTGGAAAAACTTGGAAGGACACAAGTATATAGATCCCATGAAGATATGATGTAGCATTTTTCATATTTATTTGTATGTACTACCGGTCTAACTCGGTTCGACCCGGTTAAACCATACGAACCAAACCAACAGTACAACGGTTCAGGCTTTTCCGATTTTTATAAACTGCTGACGTCATCACCGGTTCGACCGGTCGGTCCCACTGGTCCGACCATAAAAACCAAAAACCGATGCTTGCCCGGTTTGATGCCCGGTTCGGTTTTTAAAACCTTGGGTGGTATGGTATTTCTTGACATATTTTTTCATCGATCCTAATCAGGAAATGATGGAAAATATTGCCCTTAAGATTTTTTCCTTCCTCCAAATAAATCAGCTCGAACAAACATTCAATGTGAGTCTAATATTTCCCCACGGGAATTATCTATGTAAAGTCACATATCACATATTTGAATTCCATGTGCATATTTGATCCTCTCCTCATTCTCGTCCATTTAGGTATGCTGTAAATTAAGGAAGATGATCCGATAGTGAGAGTTGTTTCCAAGTTGAAGTGATACTTAGAAGCTCTTGGGATACATATTGACGTTCGGTTTCTTATGCAATGATCGGAAGAAGCGAGTCGCACTATTAGATCGATGTTCGTAGTATGTTGGTGCTTCTTCTATCGAGAATGGATGGAAATTATACATGTGAACTTGCAGTTTGATTTGTGGCATCTTTTTTAAGTTGTGATTCATAAGAACCGAGAAGGCAACTTTTACTCATTTCATCGAATATGGTATGTATACAGTAATCCTTGTGTAATGTATCCGAACTAAAAAAATCTTCTGTGTTACGTATATCCTATGTCTTGGGGAAAAATCATATAGTTGTAATCCCATTTAAATTTTATGTATGCAAAAATGTCTATTATATTCATCGAATGTTATGTTTCTATTAAATGTAATGTGTAAACTCCCAAAAAAACAACAATTTTAAACAGAGACAACGAACTTCTATTCGTATCCCGTATTTTTTCTTTGCCAATCAAATATAGAATAGCACGTAACAATTACTTGTCCATCATAATTCTATCCATGCAAACGAACAGTAATGAGGACGCAATTCATTTTATCCTTCCTTATGTTGCAAAGGATCTCCTCTCATTTAGATCGCGTTAGTATTGACCATAAACTTTTAGCGGATATCAATCTCATCGTAAGGCTAAATTTCAAAACTAGTAATATATCAAAACTCATTGTAGTAGATTTTGTTTCCTATTTTTCGAAAGAAACTTTGAGCTTTTAGTCATTGCGATTATGGTCATCGTAATAGCTACAACACTAACCACTAGTGTAAAAGTAAGAAAAGAGGGTACGCGTACTCTCATGTGTACGCACACACTTACTATGGAGTGGGCCTCGACCATGGCCTAACTCGTCCCAAGACACACGTCCGATGTACATATTTAATAGTATAATTGTTAAATCATCGTGAGAAACCATCGTGAATTGCTCCACTCTCATCAGGTAAGAGTCCCCAAGCTATCTCTAATCATCCTAGAGCATGGATCACCAAATTACAATTTCATATTCATATATCAAGACTAATTAGTCACCAAACTATCTCTATTTTTCTCCAGATATAGGGTATCTGTTATTATTCTCCTCATTCAATAACCACACTTCGAGACTCCCCTAGTAGTGGCAATACTCGAAAAATTAAGAAGTGCAACCAAACACTAATTAGCATATGAGTACCAACTCTATACATGGATGCAAAATATAAACTACCAGCCATGCAACTTGACATCGCACTTTGTCGAATAGACATCAGAATGTTGTGTTGTTGGCCAAGTACCATGCGTCACATAGTCAACACAACTGAGCTCGTGACCATCTAAGTTTCTACCGTGAGTGGTGGAAAGAACAAAGGGATATATCCTCAATAGCTTGGAACATTAGAGGTTTGGGTAGAATAAATAAACTAAACTGCAATAGAATCTTGAGAAGGATATAACACTTAAAAACATCATTGCGATGTGGGTGACTTGATGAAGGCTTCTGAAGATCGATTAAAAACTAATGGGTTTGGAACATTTATCTTAGCGCTCCAACGTAAGAGCAAAAATCATGTGTCATCCTCACAAGGTGAGATAATATTTTACAATTCAAGATCAAAGACCTCAATTGGTGCATGATCCTCCATCTTCTTAAAAGAGATGATAATTAAATATTTCACTTCACTAATATCAATTATCCCCCTTAGGAGCAAGGTAAGTAATGATCCCCCTTAGGAGCAAGGTAAGTTGACCTCCTTCCTTTCCTAACTATCGATCTTGGACATTTTGATATAAAGTCGGTGAATATATATATATACATGTATGTATGTATGTATGTATGTATGTATATGTGTGTGTATAAAGTTGCAATGCATCACAGTCATTTACTTCCATTTATTGTGGTTCCTTTTTTGTGATCCATTTAATTACAATATAAGAAAGTGCAGCTTACACAAGGGATAATGCATGGACAAGTGACAATATCTTCACTACTTATTTGGTGGCCTTCGGCACATAAGTGATTCCAAATAAATGAGGCACTTCCCCAAGTTAGAAGATAGAAAACTCCAAAAAAACGGCAATGCCCTCCAAGCTAGAAAATTCATAATCATGTTTAGGAAAAAGGATAGGCTTTTGAGCTGCATGTAAATTGTGTGTTCATCACCATCCCGACTATTGATCAGGTTTGGGAGGAGCGAGTGCAAGTGGATATGTTATTGGAACATGTTCATCTTCAAAATTCGACATAAATGAGTGGTTGAGAGGTGATTGTCATGTTAATTTTAGGATGTTTATCAGTTGTACCCGTCTGAGATATTGCAATATTAGTTATGCCCCTCCCTTTTTTGGAATATCAGGTGTGCCCCCACTTCTTGTCGTTCTATCACTTGTGCCCCTTAAGTTACTTGTCATCCATCCACGTCCCAAATTGATGTTATCTTTTGGGACACGAGGGTCAAAACATTGAATAGATAGGTCAGGAAAGTCCATCCTCCTCCTTCACCCCTCTCCTCCTCCTCCTCCTCCTCCGTCCCCTTCCTCCTCCACCGTCCCTCCTCCTCCTCCTCCTCCACTGCCCACTCCTACTCCACCGTTCCGTCCTCCTCTACCATCCCCCTCCCCCTCCTCCATCCCCCTCATCCTCCACCAGTCCCTCCTCCTCTGCCATCCCCTCATCCTCCATCACCCCTGTAATCCTCATCCTCCCTCCTCATCCACCTCCCTCCTCCTCCTCTGTCCCCATCTTCCTCTTCCTCCATTGTCCACTCCTTCTCCTTCACACCCTCCTCCCATTAGATTCGTTATCAGATGTATTGGAGATTGTCATGGTCGGGATGGGAGGCAGCGAGCGGAGGATATTGAGGAGGAGTAGGAGGAGGAGGAGGATGGGGTCAAAGAGTGCAAAGCCCCCTTCTTCTTCAAAGGATGTGCTGGAACTTTTCTTTTACAAGAACATAATACATCTTCCTCGGCTATTGTTGGGGATCAGAGGACCAGATTGTTGGTCAGACCTCCTCCCTGCAACTGGCTAACTCGACGACCTCTGTCATCCCTCTCCCCATTCAACGCTTGCCAGCGAGGGGAGGGCTTCGCCGAAGAGGTGGCAAGCGACCTCTAGAGGTATTTCCATTCCCTCTTGTTGCCATCGAAGTTGAAGCTTCTCTTGGAGCCAATGTACCTCCTATTGTGGCCCTAGGCGTTACCGGAGGAGCTCCGTTGCGGCTTTTCCAAGATAACTTCCTAGGAATCTTTGATGCGGCTCAATAAAATAGGCGCGGATGGTTCTCCAGAGCTTCGAAGGTGGCTAGAGTCCTAGCAGCAAGCTTCTTCTTCCTCCAATATGCAGACCAATGGGTTTTCTCAAGGTGGGACGGTGAAGGAGGAGGTTAGAGGGGGTGGGACAGAGGAGGAGGATGGGTGGGTGGGGGAATTTTGCATAGTTATGCCCATGTTAACCGCACCATGATTTGAAAAAAAAATCATGGTTAAGTTAACTTATTGATGGCTAAAGTTACGAAAGTATACACATGATATAGCATCAAGAAATCAGAGGCGCAACTAATAATAAAAAAAGGGACACAACTGATACTGCAATATTTCATAGGGGTGCAACTGATAAAAACCCGTAATTTTATGCGGATGAGGTGCATATCCCCCCCTCTAATTATACTTTTTTTTGAGGAAAAAGGGTGAACTCCCGAGTTGGGACTCACCGCCAAACCTTTAATTTATAAAAATATAACGATATACATTACCTTGTAGATCAGAATCAATACAGAGAGATACAAGACGCGATTACATTTTCAGAATAAAACCTTTGGTTCTTAAAAATCAGATCATTTTTTCCTCCCCAATGGCCCAAAGTGCCGCAAATGGCAAAGAAACGTCATCCGTCGAGTTCATCCCCACCGACCTAATAGATCTCCAGAACTCAGTCGTGCCACCATGCAGTAGCCACGTCGCGCCTGTCTCCTTCCAAACATGATCTGATGCAGGACAAGTAAAAAACAAATGCTCCGCATTCTCCATCTGTGCACCGCATCTATCACACTGCGTATCTGGAATGCCAAACAGTCTTCCTCTTCGTGCTTTATCCCAAATCCTTCCTCTTCTCAAGCACCATAGAAAAAATTTGACTCTGTAAGGGATCCTGCTTGCCCAGATAATCTTCATATCCTGCTTCAGGTCGGATTCCAAACCATCACTTCTCCCTCTAAACATATTGTATGCCTTTTTCACCGAGAATCTCTCTCCCTCCCAAGCAAAATGATCCTTACCCTGCGAGATGCAATCAGGAGAGGGCAGCTCAGATAGCATTATGTCCAACTCCTCCCTTCTACGTCCAGAAAGATCATGCAGGAAGCGAGGAACCCACGAACCTGAGATTCTGACATGAGCCACTGAACAATCTCTACTTTCCGCCCAAGCAAAGAGTCTTGGGAATCTGCGGCATAAAGCACCCTCACCTGTCCAGTTGTCCAGCCAAAAACGAAAGACCTCCCCGGACCCCATTCTTGGCACCATTCTCGACCTTATCTGCGGTAAAATATCACGGATCTCTTTCCAAAGGGAAGACTCGAATCTCACTCTACCAGCTTCTAGTGATCCGTTAACCCCATAGATCTTTCGTACAAGATGGATAGCCAATCTATCTGTATCTCCCCAAATCTGCAACAACCATTTAGCCAACAGTGCTTTGTTCATACTAGAGATATCACGTATCCCAAGGCCTCCTTCGCTCCTTTGTCTTGTGATTTCCTCCCACCCAACCAGATGAATGCCTGCTCTTTGTTGTCTTCCATCCGACCAGAAGAATCTTCTCATCATTACCTCTATCTTCTTCCTCACTCCAGCCGGCATCAAACGGGTAGATAAGAAGAAAATAGGAATGGCTGACAATACATGCTTTAGAAGAATCAACTTTCCTCCTTTAGAAAGAGTGACCGCCTTCCAGCCTGCAAGCCTCTCTTCAAATCTTCTGAGGACCATATCCCATTCCGCCTTCCTGAGCCTACCCGCCACTAAAGGTAGCCCAAGATAGGTAATGGGGAGCTCACAAAGAGGGCATCCCAAAAGCATAGCCCTTGCTCTACTCGCCTCCTCATCCAACCCGAACTGGATCACTACAGACTTCTCTCTATTGATCTTGAGTCCTGAAATGCTGCTAAAAATTTCTACCAGTTGCCTCGTCCTTCCATGCATTTCCTCTGTACCTCCCATGAAAATTACGGTGTCATCTGCATATTGCAGAAGAGGAATAGAGATGGACCCCATACGGAACCCTTCACACCACCCATCATCGACTGCTCTCCTGAATACCACCGCAAGCGCATCCGCTACCAGGACGAAGAGCATCGGCGCTAACGGACAACCCTGTCTCACACCCCTTTGTGGATGAAAATATCCGCCTTCTGGTCTACCATTCACCAGGACTGAGTAGGAGGAGGTAGTGACGCACCTCTTCATCCATGCTATCCAGAGGTCACTGAAGCCGCGTCGTCGAAATGATTCCCACAGGAATCTCCAGTCCACGCAGTCATACGCCTTTTCGAAGTCAATCTTCCAAATCAAGCCCTTAGCGTTTTCTCGACGCCATTGGAGGCAAATCTCAGAAGTCATAACCAGTCCATCCGCCATCTGCCTGCCAGGTATAAAAGCAGTCTGGTTCTGCAAGATCACACCATCCAGCACCCGTCTGAGCCTGTTTGCCAACACCTTGACGATAATCAAATATAATGCGTTACACAACGCAATCGGCCTAAAGTCATCCACCCGTATCGGGTTTTCCTTCTTCGGAAAGAGAAATAGCATCGCCCTATTAACCTTCTCAAATCCCATGTTGCCATTTCTGAACTCATTGATTACTGCCATAATGTCTTCTTTCAGCAAGTACCAGAATTCTCTGTAGAAAAAGACTGGAAAACCGTCAGGCCCAGGTGCCCCATCTGCATTCAAACCCCACACCGCGCTTTTAACCTCCTCCTCCAAAAAAGGCTCTTCAAGACCGGATGCCTGTTCTTCTGACAACGATTCAACACCTGTTCCACGCCACCCCCACCCGTCGTGGGACCTTCTCCTTGATCTCTCCACAAAATGGTCCCTGAGGACTCGGCCCAACATAGAATCGCCCACGACTCTTTCCCCACCCACATACAGACTATGAACAAAGTTCCTCCTTCTTCTGCCTGAGGCCATCGAGTGAAAAAATCTAGTGTTCGCATCGCCTTCGCACAACCATTTCTGTCTGCATCTCTGCCTCCACTCCACTTCTTCCTTCCTGTCTTCCAAAAGAAGTTCATCTAGCAGCCTTGTCCGCTCAAGCACCTCCTCCTGAACCAGACCCCTCTCATCATCCAGCCCATCCAAACGGAGAACACCCTCCTGAGCCACACGCCTTCGCTCCCTCCTTTGCGTCCTCACTCTACGATTGAAATCAAGTAAAAAATTCTTTAACAGCACCAATTTGGCAGCTAGACGCCTGACCGCCGACCCCTCCACCTGCCAACTCCTCCATTGTGTAGCCACTTCCTCCTTGAACCCCTCCTCCATCAACCAAGCTCTCTCAAATTTGAAAAAGGATCTGGGCCGCATCTGCTCCTCAGAAGACCACAGGATTGGCGTATGATCAGAGTGCGCCCGGGGCAGCGCCCACGCCCGAGATAAGGGGAAAAAATCCACCCCCTCAGATGACAGAAGAAATCTATCCAGCCTCGATCTCGACCTAACATTCCTCCATGTGTAAGTACATCCTGCCGCATCAATAACAATGAGTCCCAAGTCCAGGACCTGGTTCCTGAACTCCTCTGAGCCAGCGTCGCGACCACCGCTCCTCAAAGGCCTATCATCAGCCATCAAGGTAATATTTAAGTCGCCCCCAATGAGCCAAATGCCCTCCTCCCTGTGCGCTCCCACTTCTGAGATATCTGCCGCCAAGGATCCCGCGGCCGGACCCGTAGGCCCATACATATTGGTCACCGTAAAAATGACGTTATCAGCTTTTCTCTTAAGGCATACCGATAATGAGAACAAAGATCTCCTCTCCACCAGCTTCTCAAAATCAGACCTCCTCCAACCAGTCAGGAGCCCACCCGCTGCTCCCTGAGCTTCAACCTCATCAAAATCAAACAAAGAGCCACCGCCCAGATCACGCCACGCCTCACCCCCTGACCTGGAGCTCTTCGTCTCCTGCAGGAGTACAATATCCGCATGCGCTTCGGCCAGTAACTTCCTGACTCGTAGTCGTTTCTCGGGACGACCCAAACCCCTCACATTCCATGAGATGACCTTCATTTAGCAACTTCTTTGGCCTTCCCTCGCGGTGGAACCACACCCAAACTTTCCGCGAAACTCCGATCAAGCAGGCTGAAAAAACTTGGTTTTCCAACAGGCGACGACAGCCCCTCGATCTCCGTTGTTGCGCAAACACCTTCCACCATCCCCTGCCTCAGCTCCACCCCATCAACACTTTCCTCTTCTGCTTCCTCCTCCACCCGCGAGGTTTTCGCTCAAAACACCACCCCACCCGTGCCCCCTCATCACCCAGCTCCTCTTCCCCACCCCCTTGAATCTTCCTCCCTGATCTCGAAAAATATCCACCTTCCCTTCTCCCATCCCCTTCCAAACCGAGGATTTCCCCTTCCAATCTCTCCCCGACCTGCCCCTGCAGAGGAACCAACCCCCCCCCCCCCCTCTCCGCATGCACTGTCTCCACCCCTCCCTCGCGAGAACTCCCTCCCCCTCCACATGAGACGCCACCCCCCGCAATACCGCAGCTGTCCTTCTCTCCCCTTCCAGGCGACTGGTCGGCCACCGGCAGCCCGGTGACCCTCCTCCCAACCTTCCCCGTGCTAGCGCTTAAAACCACAGCTAATCCTGTGGCCCCCGCCTCGCTGCCCACATGCTGCCCCGACAAGCGCGCTTGCTCAGGAGTCAGAACCAGCCCACCCTCCGCCCCACCAACACGTCCAAGGTCGACCACCAACTCACAGCGCGAGACCTCTGCCTCTTCTCTACCCTGCTTTAGCACCTCTTCAGCAACAACCTCTACGGCCTGAGTAGAGGAGCCCGGCTCTCTCCGAAGCACGGCCCCCTCGGCTGCCTCCCCTATGCCCGTAGGAGAAGGACTCGGATTGCCATGTCGGGTCACCGCCCTCCAGATGTAACGCCCCCGTGCCCGTCTTGATACCGCAGCAGAGACTTCACATCCCGCACTTGAGCCCGAATGTCCACCATAAAGTGGTCCCGCCCTTCCACGAGCAACCGCGCCAATAATTTCCTCGTAATTGCCATTCTTGCCACAAGCTGGAAACGGCCTAAAATTTCCATTGGAAATGCCAACGTGGCATTTGTAATTGGGATCCACCGCTGGAGATGGGTGGCCATTTTCAAATTCAAACTCCCCAAGATTCGCAGCAATTGACGAAGGAAATCGAAACGGCTCCGATAGCCTTGGTTCTCCCGCCTCCGTGATTGGCGGAAGAGCAACAGCCTCGCACGCCTTCGCCGGAAGAAACCGCCCTTGCCATTGCCGAAACACGGCTCCCGCCACAGCCGGCTCTGCGGATGAGATTTCCAATTGCAACCGACGTCCCTCCACCGTCGACGTCCACCAGCCGAACATCCGAGGATGAAGACGCTGCACCCAAATAACCGGGTCTCCACTCTCCCCCCGGCAAGAGCCCATACGCGGCCAAACCTTTAACATCTGCAATGCCCATTAACAACTGACGAACCCGATGTAGGTTCCTCCATAAGAGCGGGATTCCTTTAACTCTAATCAGATCCAGGTTCCTTTGCGACCAGCAGCCATCACCAGCTTGCACTTTTCTCCATTTGAGCCGCGACCTCCCCGATTGCGACAGAGACAGTAATGCCTCTACTTCGCCTCTGGTCAAACCCCTAGCCAGAACCCTCCAAGGTGAAAGCGACGCCACATCTCCTTTGAAGCCTCCCCTCGAAATGTAACCCACATCCGAGGATCCCTTGAACAGGGCCCCACTGCCCCCTCCTTCCCCAACCAGGAGCTGCTGCGTCCCATCAGAAGCCGCCTCCACCGGCTTAGAGGGACCTTTCCCTCTGCAGTTCCGGCTTCGATGTGCGAAGCCCAAACATATGAAGCAGCGGATAGCATCTCTGCACTGCCTCGCCCAATGACCACCCGATCCGCAACGGAAGCAACCACGCCTGAAAGGATTCCCAAACCCTGTGTTGGGAAAATCACCACGATGAGAACCACCACGACGAGACCCTCCGGCCTTCCTTGAGTGATTCCTCTTGCGAACCTCAGTCCACCCTCCTCACCCTCTCCCTCTCCATCTCCCTCACACATCTTCAAAAGCATTTTACTTGGGTTCGAACCTCTAATTATACTTACAAGTGCCATTTGAACATTCCAACTTATTGAAGATACCAACACGTATCTTAAACACATGTCGTTAGAAATGTCACATGCGTTGATACTCATTAATACATGTGGGATCTACTGCTAATCCCCCTACCTGCAAAATAATCTTCAGCACTAGTGTTTGTCCTGTCAGATATACATGGATGAACCCTGATTCTGGGCCATCAGTTAAATATCGTTTTACTCTTATCCAGGCACGGCATTTTAATTGGCAATCGTGAGATTCTCATTGAGGTACGTAGACTGTGATTTGATGTTTTATGTAAGATTCTAATAATAATATGGAAGAGAGCTAGAGCGCAGTGTGGCAGTTTTATTTGATTTGAAAGGTATTCGACGGCAGAGGTGACACACGTGCGAGACGCAGGCACGTACATGGCCTGCATGTGCATGGCATTACCCGCGGGGCCCCATGCACGTTGTCTATATTAAATGACATGTATCGTACTTCGATGTTAACCTATGGCCGTGAAATGTATTGTCTCGATGTCCTCGTGGGGTCTCCCTGTACAAATACTGTTGTACTTGATGTGTGACCAGTGCAATGCCGAAAACAAGGTACACTTTTTTTTTTGGAAGTTTTCCAATTGTATTGCTATGGGCCTGTTTGGTTGTTGGGTTGGACTGAGTTGGGTTGGGCAGGGTTGGGGTGGGTGAATAGTAATCTGTGAGGAGGAAGTACCCTTGTGAATAGTAACCAGGGTTGGGCCAACCCTGCCCAACCCTGCAACCAAACAGGCCCTAGGACCCAAGAAGTTACAGGTATATGATGTTGACCAAGGATTAGAAAAAATGGTCAGCCACCCTAGTTACAAAAAGTTGAAAAATAGAGCAAGAATAACAATAGATCACAGCCCCAGGAGAGACAAAATCCCTGGCCATGCTTAGTTTAACAGTATCCTTGTATCAATCAGGATATTGGTGGCGACAGATTCAGGGGAGGAGAAGCATGAGCCCGTCCACCTCGAGTTCCTTTCCTTCCAAATAGCCCAGGTAGTAGCCGCAAGGGCAATTGCAAGTCGGCGCCTAGAATCATCATTGTTGATCGACAAAATCCACTCTATAGCTTGCATAAGGGAGCAAGAAGAAGGAGGCAGCAGACCCAGGCTGCCGCATATATTGTTCCAAATCAAAGCAGAGAAGTGGCAATTGAGAAACAAATGCTGGTGGGATTCAAGCTGGCCATGACAAAGATAGCAGAAGTTAGGGAGGGGGACGCCATGTCTTATCAGGCGGTCAGTTGTGGGCAGCCGACCCCAGACAGCCCTGTAGAGTGTGCAACAGTGCTTAGGAGCGGCTCCCTTTGCCCAGACAACCAC
The DNA here is from genome assembly GCA_037367405.1 of Ottelia alismoides. Taxonomy (NCBI): domain Eukaryota; kingdom Viridiplantae; phylum Streptophyta; class Magnoliopsida; order Alismatales; family Hydrocharitaceae; genus Ottelia; species Ottelia alismoides. Next base: position 110,820 of record JAZKJV010010676.1, on the reverse strand, counting down.
AACCCAAGGCACCGGTGCTTGCGTAGGCCTCACACGATCCACCGCAGCAGCGAAAGAGAACCTGGATCCAGCAGGCAACCAAACATAGGATGGGTGGGAACCCCCCACCGCGACACTGAGCGAATCGCGAGAAGCAAGGATACGTCGCCATAGCGGAGAAGCCGCGGAGGCAAGCTGTACCTCAAAAAACGTGGAAGAGTGCAGATACTTGTCATTGATATAGGCCGCCCAAAGGGAGGAGTTGGGATTGAGAGTCTTCCAGGCCCAAGAGAGGGCCATAGCATTTTGGATAGTAGGAGTAGACCGCAATCCCAAGCCACCCTCCGCTTTAGGTAAACAGACCGTATCCCAAGCAACCCTGCTGGACTTGGAATTCCAAAGGAAGGAGGCGCAAAGCATGTCGATTCCCCACGCAGATGTAAGCGGGATCACAGTGCCATCCGCCCAGAAGTGCACGATGCCTGCAATCACAGAAGTCAACAGTTGTAGACGACCGGCCAAGGATAGGGCCTTGGCCTTCCAGCCACAGAGCAAGGCCCTAATCCTGTCGGTGAGAGAACGCACGGAGGAGCCCCTTCCGTAGGAGGAGGCGAGGGGCAACCCCAAATAGGTGGTTGGGAGAGAGTGACAGAGCATGCCGATGCGTAGGCAAGTTGCAAAGCTAGTAGATGAAGATTTAGGCCTGAAAAATTTGCTTTTTCTGACATTCATAGCGAGCCCGGACATATTCTGGAAGACTTCAAGGATTTCCTTGACCGCAACCAAGGACTTGGATGATGTTTTGCAGAAGAAGAGCAGGTCATCAACGTATATGAGATGAGAAGGGGCACAGAGCCGACTGTATCTAAGAGGCTTTAGGTCGCCACAGGCAACAGAATAATCCACAATGCAAGAGAGAGCTTCCATGCCGATGACGAAGAGTAAGGGACTTAGGGGATCGCCTTGGCGAAGCCCCCTCGTGCCCCTGAAAAAGCCGCTAGGCGAACCATTGACCAAAATGGAGTAATAAGCCGTAGAGATACAACAATGGATCCATGCATTCCATCTGGGACCACATCCAAGTTTTTCCAAGCAATGAATGATGAAGTCATGCTCGATCGTGTCGAACGCCTTTGTTAAGTCAACCTTTAGGCACGCTCTGTTAGAGGAAGATTTCCTGTCGAACCCAACATGACCTCCTGAGCAAGCCTAAAATTATCACCCATAGTCCGCCCTTTAATGAAGGCGGTTTGGTTCAAGGAGATTAACTGTGGCAGAATGGCCGCAAGCCGTGAAGAGAGAAGTTTTGCGAATATCTTGTGTAGAACATTGCAACATGAAATTGGCCTGAAATCCGATAAAGATGTCGGAGAAGGGACTTTAGGAACCAGAGTGATGAAAGTTTGATTGACTTCCTTGATAGAGCTTCCCGTGTTGAAGAGGAAGTTGATAGCATCACAGACGTCTTGCTTGACAAGGGACCCGTGTCTTCTGAAAAAGCCCCCATTAAAACCGTCTGGCCCAGGGGCCTTGGAGGGATGAATAGATCTTACGGCCGAGAGAATTTCATCCTCAAGAAATGGGCGTTCTAGCCATGCCCTGCCCTCCGGGGAAAGAACCTTTTTTGGCGCCAAAGGAGGGAGCAAATCAAGGCGTTCCCTGTTCGGCCCCAGAAGGCCGCTGAAGAAATCCACAGCCTTTGTCGCGACCTTCTCCGGTTCATCGATGCAGCAGCCCTCACTGTCAATGAGGAAAGGAATGGAGTTGCGCGCAGTCCTCGCTTTGGCGGAGAGGTGAAAAAAGGAAGTGTTACGATCGCCCAACCTTAGCCAGTCAACGCGACTTTTTTGTTTCCAGGCTGACTCCAGATCAGCCTCCAGACCTGTGGAGTGCTCCTTAATGTCACATTCAAGCTGGGCCAAGAAAGGATCAAGTGGATCGACAGCCAGCGCATCATTGACAGCCTTCAGCGCTTCCTCCGACCGTCTAGCCTCGTCAATAACATTCGCACCCGCCTTTGCCCACTCTCTAAGTGCACTTTTGACGGCCCTGAGCTTGAGCGCAACCCTGTAAACCGGGTTACCAAGTGCATTCACCGACCAAGCCTTAGAGACCGTATCCTGATAACCATCCCGAGCAGCCCAATAATCAAAAAAACGGAAAGGCCTGGGCTTCGATGCCCCACGCGCAAGGGTGACCGACATCAGGAGGTGGTCACTCGAGCAAAGAGGCAAGTAACGAAGCTTGGCGTCTGGAAAGGTGCTAAACCATATGTCATTAACAAGAGCCCGGTCCAACTGGGAGGCAATTCTAGCAGGGCCAATAGAGGAATTATTCCAAGTCCAGGGGTTTCCAACCGAATCAAGCTCCATGAGTGCACAAGCATCAATACAATTGTTGAAGTCATTCTTTGAAGCAGAGGTTGGGCTCCGGCCCCCGATCTTTTCACTATCAAATCTCACGGCATTGAAGTCCCCAATAACCAGCCATGGGACTTCCATCGAGTTGCACGCGACGCGGAGGTGATCCCAAAGCTCCTTTCGGAGGGGCGATGCGTTTGCCCCATACACCACTGTTATTACCACCTTCAGTCCCCCCTTATTTGAACATGAGAGGGTTAGTGCTTGTGGGTTGACCAACAACGGGTAACAATTCCAGCAACTATCTTTCCATAGGATGTAGATACGGCCCAGTGCCGTATCGTTATGTAAGAGTGTCCACCCCTGTGGTATTCTAGACGCGAATTTATCGCGATTTGTCGGCCTGATTTTAGTCTCGACAAGCCCAATTATCTCAGCACCTTGTGTTATTAAATGGCGGATGAGGTTTCTCAACTTTTGGGGCCGGTTGATGCCCCTAACATTGCAGACCATCACAGACATTAAAGATGAATAGGTGGGGAGTTTTGGCCATTATGGCCAGTGGCTGGTTGGCCGGAGTTAGCACCCCTGGGCGTTGCTTTCTTCTTTCTGTGCGTGGAGGTGTGCCAATCCGGATTTGGCACCACCAGGTCTGTCCCAAGATGAGTATCATCCGCTTGGTTGGTTGGCTTACCTCCCATAATAGGGCATTCGTGGGAAGGTGCATTGAGGTCAATAGTTTGCTCGGCTTGTTGTGGACGGGTGGGGATCTTCCCCGACATTATTTGTTTCTTGTGCGGTGCAGCAGGCCGGTGCAACAAGGCCCTTGTACCGTACGGAAAAGCAGAGAAAGGGCAGCCCTGGCTCCGCTTGTGGCCCTTGCCCGTTAGCTGGTCTTTGTTACTGAAAGAGGGTGGGATGCCTTCATCACTGTCAGGTGTTGTTTGGGCTGTGGAGTTCAAAATGGGTGTTTGCTTAGTTGCATCCTCATTAATTTGCTTAGAGGCTGTATCGGCATTATTTGCAAGCTCCTGGACTTCCACCGAGTTACCTTCCAGGTTGGACAAAACATGGGAGTTTAACCCATCAACGTTTTGATCAACGACTTGATCACCAATTGGGCCCCTGTTCATGCAATCTCCAGAACCGACCTCAAACGTCTTAGAGGCGAAAGGGCAGGAGGCGGTAGAGTGATCGTAGGAGACGCAGGATAGACATTTTGGAGGCCGCCATTCCAATTCGACACGGACCATTTGACGAGATCCGGAGTGGAATACCAGTGGAACCGCCGGCGGGATTGACTTTGAGGCGTGGATAGAAATACAACATCTAGCAAATCCCTCACTTAAACCCCTAGAAGTAGCCGCATCCATAAGGAGAGGTGTCCCAAGGAGGCTTGCGAGCTTGTTGAGGACGAGAGGAGAGGAGTGGCAAAGGCTCAGGCCATGGAATCTCACCCAGAGAGGGATCTCGGAGAGGAGGTCTCGTTCCATGCACATGGCCGCTTCCCAGCGTCGCACGACCATAAACCACCCCTGGAACAGCCAAGGCCCGCCATCCAGGATGCGTTGACATTCATCCGTAGAGCTTAGTTGGAGGTAGAAGAATCCATTTGCCCGCGGGAACAACCTATACCCCCCAATGGGTTTCCATACCCGCGCCACGAAGGCCTCGAGCAGCTTCCGAAAAGGTCTTTTCCCCAGAACATAGAAGACGATTGTGTTTGTCCAAGTGTTCTCCAGAGAAGCCGCATCAGAGACGGAGATGAAAGCGACTTCCTCTCCATCAACCAACGACGGAGAATCGAAATGCATCTTTCTGGAGGTCGCGAGAGAAGGCCTGCTCCCGCAAACTTTATTCCACGGCCTGGTAGTAGGCCTAGTGTTGGGAACATAGGACCCGTCTCCATTCCGGGCATCCTTCTCGGATGAATGACCGCGAGCATCACCGAAGGGTAGGCTTGCGTCGAAGACGTTACTCCATTCCCCTCGTGACGCGTGACCTTGAGCTTCCCGTTGAAAAGGGGGTTGGCTTGAAGGCCGTTGATGTTGATGTTGAAGATTGCAGTGACTGAAGTTAATGCTGGAGTTAATGTTGGGTTGAGGGTTGTGGGTGGCGGTGTTTGGTGTTGTGTTTGGGTTTGGGGTTTGAGGTCGGTGTTGCGGTGTGGGGCGAGAGGCATGACGGTTAGGGTTTGGGTTAGGGTTTGTCGAAGAGTCGGGAGGCGGGGGTGGGGGAGGGGGTGGGGGAGGGAGAGACATTGAACCTTAAAATGAAGCTAAAATAGGAGGGGTGGGTGGTTTCTGGGTTTAGGGTGTAGTAAAACAAGGTACACTTGTCTTGGTCTGTATCCATGTAAAGTAAGAGTCTACGTTTAGTAGAGGCTAGGGTTTGACCGTAGGTTAGGTAGGTCCGACTCAACTTAAAATCCAACCTGTATAACGTGATCCAAACCCAACTCAAAATTTAGTGGATGGGTCGTGGTCCCAAATGAGTCCGTATTGATTATCGGGTCGGGTTCGTGCTTGATTTGAGAAGGTCCAAACCCGCAAGCCCGATAGTCCAACGTATAAGATATAATTATATCTGTCTGTTCCAAATACCATGTTCTAACTTTAATATCCTTATTTTGAGTGTAGAATAAATGCTTAGATCCAATAATAATCATATCCATTAGCATGGATTGAGGACATTATTACATTAATATGCAAGATTATTACATTAATATGCATGAATGGAATCTGTTTACTCAAGTGTTAAAGCATGTACAACTGTAAGTAATCAATCTATATTGGGTTATAGTGTTGGATGAGTTCCCCTTCTTGTGGGAACCTAGTCCATATATATAGAACATTGGTAATCCTATTTGAAAAAGGAAAGATCAATTACCTTTTGAGATTAGGAGTCATCTTTTCCTAATCCTATTGGAAGTAGGAGTCTATGTTTTCTTATTTGCTCATGGGGTATGGGGTGCATACCGGGATCATCCCAACACAAGCTCTCATAGCACAAGAAAGAAATAAGAGAGAGGGAGAAGAAAAAAGTTTGTGGCTGCCGCGGAGTTTGGAGGAGTAACCTTTGGAGCAGCTTTTCTCTAATATTCTTCCCTACAGTTTGGCGACGGATTTACCATTGGGTAATATTTCTCCTCTCTATTATTCTCCATTGTTTGGTGATTTGTAGCATCGTATTGAGGGCCGACCTTTTGTAAATCCCTCATGGGATATTATTTCGATTATAGTACTTAGTTTGGGGTTGCGATCGACCTCATGGTTTTCTCCTCACATTGAGGGTTTTCCACGTTAAAAATTCTCCATGTATCTGTGGTTGATTTTTTTGTGCTTGAGATACTTTCTCGTAGTTGATATGTCGGTAGAATCCGCCTATCGACTTTGGTTATTTTTCCGCAATTCAATTTATACAAGGAATATGTTCCCAACAAGTGTTATCAGAGCAAGGTTCAATGACGGATTACAAGATGGAGCTTGGTTCGAGTAGGATGATTAATCTTAATGGGACTAATTACAATTTGTGGAAGAACACGATGAAGGATCTTTTATATGTGAAGGCTATGCACCTTCTGGTGTTCTCCAAGCAGAAGCCCGGAGTCAAAACAGATGAGGAATGGAAGTTTGAACACAAGTAGATTTGTGGCTTCATAAGACAGTTTGTTGACGATAATTTCTACAATCATATCCAAGATGAAAGTCACGCTAGAAGCTTGTAGTTGAAGTTAGAAAATCTTTATGCCTCTAAGACGAGAATTAAAATTTTTTTCTTCTCAAGAGACTAGTGACTTGAGGTTCAAGGAAGACAACTATGTGCTAGATTTTCTGAATGAGTTCCAAAGAATTACTAGCCATTTGACAAGTATGGGGATAAAATTTGAAGATGAGATGTTGGGACTGTTACTGCTTGCTATTCTACCAGATTCATGGGAGACTTTCAAAGTCTCAATTACGAATTCTGCAGTCAATGGGGTCGTTTCTTTTGATATAGTCAAGTCTGGCATTCTAAATGAGGAGATGCAAAGAAAAACCCAAGGAAGATCTTCACATTCAGAGGTTATTGTCACAAAGAATAGGAGGAGGAGTCGGATCAAGACTGATACAGATAGAGGTAATGGCAGAAGCAAGTCCAGATCCAGATATCAGAATATGTAGTGCCAATATTGCAAGAAGAAAGGGTACATCAAGAAGTACTGCTTCCAGTTCAAAAGAGACAACAAGAATGGTGGTGACAATTATGAGAAAAATAATGAACAAGTTGTTGTAGCTGCACTGCATGAGCTCCTCATTATTTATGAAGAGGAGATGGTAAATGTCGCAGGGGATGGTACTTCTTGGCTTGTTGACAACGGATCGGCTCTACATGTCACATCTCGGAGAGAGTTTTTCTCTTCATATACAGCTGGTGATTTTGGCACATTGAATATGGGAAATGGTTATTTATCCTATGTTGTTGGCATTGGTAATATTGCATTGAAGAATACCAATGGAGTTGTGTTGATGCTCAAAGATGTGATGCATGTACCAAACATTCAATTAAATCTCATTTTTGCAGGCAAGCTTGATAATGAATGATACCTTAATACTTTTGGTGGCGATCAATGGAAGCTTATCCGAGGATAATTACTTGTTGCTCATGAAAAAAAGTATAGCAATAATCTTTACATCATGAATGCATCCATCTTGCATGATGTTGCACTTGTGACTGGAGATGAAAAATCCATTGAGTTGTGCCATCGACGATTGGGGCACATGAGCGAGAAGGGGCTGTAGTGTTTGATGAGGAAGAATATGCTGACAGATGTCAAGAAAGAGAAGCTAGAGAGATGCACACACTGCTTGGTTAGGAAGCAGACGAGAGTCTCTTTAAAGATCCATCCACCTTTTAGGAAGATGCAAACATTGGAGCTTGTTTACACAGATGTTTGTGGTCCGTTGAAAGAAAGTTCTCTCGGTGGTGCTCTTTATTTTGCTACATTCATTGATGATTTATCCAGAAAAGTTTGGATCTATGCCTTAAAGAGGAAGGACCAAATCCTTGGTGCCATTCACTAGTGGAACGATAAGCTGGGAAGAAACTTAAGGGCATCTGCAATGACAATGGTGGTGAGTATTGCAGATCTCATAGTATCAGGCACTAGAAGACTCCATCAAAGACGCCAAAATTGAACAGGATATCAGAGAGAATGAACAAGACCTTAATAGAGAGAGTCAGATGTCTCCTTTATGAAGCTAAGTTGCCTAACTCTTTTTTGTGTGAAGCACTTTATACTGTTATTTATGTTATTAATCTATCTCTGCATATACCCTTGGATGGTGATGTTCCTGACAGGGTTTGGAATGGAAAGAATGTCTCATACAACCATTTACGGGTTTTTGGATGCTGTGTATTTGTGCATGTTCCCAAGGATGGAAGATTCAAGTTGGATGCAAAGGCAAAGCAGTGTATCTTCTTAGGATATGGACAAGATGATCTTGGCTACAGGTTGCATGATCTAGTTGATAAGAAGATGGTGAGGAGCATGGATTTGATCTTCTCTGAAGATCAAACCACTGAAGACATCCAGAAGTCTACTAAGGACTCTCCTTTGAGCAGTTATCAATCAGATGATATGGAATCAATCCCTTTGCAGAGGGATCCACATGTGGTGTCAGATGATGTATATGAGTAGGTACCAGATGCAAGACATGAGGAGGATGTACCACAGATCACCACTCCTGATGATGATGATGTAGATGATGGTGGTGATGATGGTCGGCTGGATGATGAGGGCTCCTCTTCTTCTAAGGCCCTCCCATCACAGAGACCCGTAATGGAGAGACACCTCTCCATCAGATATTCTGCACATGAGTGCATTTTGTTGACAGATAGTGGGGAGCCTGAATACTATGAAGAAGACTTGCAAGATTCAAATAAGGAGAAATGGGTAGAAGCTATGAAAGAGGAAACTGAATCCCTTCATGACAATCATACCTTCGAGCTTGTCAAGTTGCCCATAGGCAAGCGGGCATTGAGAAAGAAGTGGGTTTATAAAGTGAAATATAATGAATACTCTACAAACCCAAGGTACAAAGATAGGTTGGTTGTGAAAGGTTTTAACCAAAGGAAGTGAGTTGACTTTGAAGAGATCTTTTCTCCTGTTGTGAAGATGTCTTCTATCATGATGGTTCTCAGCTTGGCAGCTAGTCTTAATTGAAGGTTGAACATATGGATGTAAAGACAACTTTTCTCTGTGGTGACCTTGAGGAGGAAATCTACATGTTGCAACCAGAGGGCTTTATAGTCAAAATCAAGGAAAACTATGTTTGCAGACTAAAGAAGAGTCTATATGGCTTGAAGCAAGCACCCAAGCAGTGGTACAAGAAGTTTGACTCATTCATGGGAGAGTATGGCTACTCCAAGACCACTTCAGACCATTGTGTGTTCGTGAAGAAATTCATATGTGATGATTTCATCATATTGTTGCTTTATGTTGACGACATGCTGATTGTAGGCAACAATGGAGAGAGAAATTCTGACTTGAAGAAAGAGTTGAGCAAGTCCTTTGCTATGAATGACTTGGAGCATGTAAGTCAAATAGTAGGCATGAAGATCACTCGAGATAGGGGAGCAAGGAAACTTCAACTTTCACAAGAGAAGTACATTGAGAAGGTACTTCAAAGATTTCATATGAAGAAGGCAAAGCCAGCTAGCACCCCTCTTGGAGCGCATTTCAAGCTAAGTTCTAAAGATAGCCTGCGGAATAAAGCAGAGAAGAAAGATATGGAAAGAGTTCTCTATGCATCAGCCACAGGTAGTCTTATGTATGCCATAGTTTGTACAAGACCAGATATTACTCATGTAGTTGGAGTTGTTAGTAGGCTCATCTCAAATCCAGGAAAACAACATTGGGAAGCAGTTAAATAGATCTTCATATATCTTCCAGGTACTAGCAGTTACACTCTTTGCTTTGGAGCAAAGAAGCCTATTCTTCTTAGATACACAGATTCAGACATGGCATGTGACATTGATGGGAGAAGATCCGTATCAAGTTACATGATGTCTTTTACATGTGGTGTAGCTTCTTGGCAATCTCGTCTCAAGAAGTGTTTTACTTTATCTATTACAGATGCTGAGTTCATTGTAGTTACAGAGGCGGTGCAGGGAGTTGCTGTGGATGAAGAAATTTCTGTAAGAACTTGATTTTCACTAGGACAAACTACACGCTCTACCGTGATAGTCAGAGTGCGATTCACCTTGGCAATAACTCTACATTTAATGCAAGTCAAAGCACATCAACTTCAGATATCATTGGATACATGATGTGTTAGAATCGAAGCAGCTTGTACTTGACAAGATCCACACAGATGACAACGGTGCCGATATGATGACAAAGACTTTGCCGCTTGAAAAGTTCAAGAGATGATGCTCCCTTACATGTTTGGAGCAGTTCCCACATTGTCGGTGAGGGAGAGATTTGTTAGATGGGTTCCCCTTATTGTGAGATCCTAGTCCATATATATAGAACATTGGTAGTCCTATTTGGAAAAGGAAAGATTAGTTAGCTTTTAGGATTAAGAGTCATATTTTCCTAATCCTATTGGAAGTAGGAGTCTATGTTTCCTTAATTGCTCATCTCCATGAAGTATAAATAAGGGGTATGTGGTGCATACCAGGATCATCCCAACACTAACTCTCCTAGCACAAGAAAGAAATAAGAGAGACGAAGAAGAAAGAAAGTTCGTGGTTGCCGCGGAGTTTGGAGGAAGTAACCTTTGGAGCAGTTATTATCCAGCATTCTTCCCTACAAATTGGCGATGGATTTACCATTAGGTGATATTTCTCATCTCTATTATTCTCCATTATTTGGTGATTTGTAGCACCGTATTAAGGGTCGGCCTTTGTAAGCCCCTCACGGGATATTACTTCGATTATAGTGCTTGATTTTGGGTTGCGATCAACCCCATGGTTTTTCCTCTCACATTGAGGGTTTTCCACGTTAAAAATTCTTAGTGTATCTGTGGTTGATTTTTTCAGTGGTTGAAATACTTTCTCGTAGTTGATATATCGTGCAGGATCCGCCTATCGACTTTGATTATTTTTCCGCAATTCAATTTATACGGGAAATATGCTCCCCCACATACAATTGAATGGTGGTTTAAGTTACCATTTTTTTTACCAAATTTCTACTTCTAACATACAACTGATGTCAGAATCAAGTATTAGTTAACGTATTTAAAGTCTTAAACACGCACACATGCATAAGAAACAACTAGACAAATACAAGAAGAATAAAACACATGATATTGGTGTACATATGTGTTAAATTGGGTCGTCACGACCCGAATCCGACCCATTTTATTTGGGCCGGATTTGATCTTGGGCCTGGAATTTGAAAACAAAATGGACTTAGGTCCGACCCATTAGCTCATATACTTAATTGGGCTTGGGTTGGACTACCTCAAATCCGGCCTGACCCGGCACGATGCCGAAACATAGTAGAGGCCTAATTAGATGAATGACCTGCTGCGAGCTTCATTTAATCAAATCAATCACTTACAGTATATATCCCAAACGTAGGTAATGTTTCTTTAGGGGGCGTTCGGTTCAGAAATAAACATGAATAAGGATGTGGAATAAGGAGAATAAGGACAATAAGGATCTATTCTCCGTTCAACTAGAGGATAGGAATAAGGAGAATAAGGCGAAATAATGGTAGGTAAGGTGGGATAAAGATAGGAATAAGAATGAAATAAGAGAGAATAACAAGGAATAGTCGTACCACTGAAAACCATGTCAGGCGGAGAATTACGCCCTTATTATGGCGCTAATTCTCTTATCGAAAATGCCCTAGAGTGTTCCTTTTGCAAATTACTACACTTTCCTATTTAGCTTCATCAATAGGTTCTGGTACAGTCAAAACTTGAGAGGAGGAGGCATGAAACTCAACTTGTACAACAAATGCATGCATAAATATATGAGATCTTTCAATGGGGTTAGTCTTTTTTCATAAATGGAAGTCAATAACACATAAAATTGAATATCAATCAACTATTACAATTAATAATACCATCCCTAACATATTTCTTGATTTATAAATAACGTGAAATTTTGATCATGTTATCCAAAAACTTACTAAACCAATGAAAGCGGAGAAACTTATCCATATGGCTCCATTTTTTTGACAAACGATCATACATTCATTTCATAAAAAAATAAGCGTGGCGATGGAGCCACCCACAAGAGTTCATCACATGGAAAATCAATCAAAATAAGGGATTTTTACCCGACAAACTCTATAAACTTTTCAAATTATCTCTATAACCTTTGAAACAACCTAATTCCCACATCGACCCTTTAAATTTGCTAGCCCTTATCCTACAGACCTTATGGTTAACCTCCATCTATTTACCCGTTAAAACTAACCGGATTCCGTTATGTGCTTTTACATTATACCAATTTTGTTTATCAAATTTACATCGAGTGCCAATCCCCCACCCTCCTCCTCATCTCCCTTCCCAACCCAACACCCACCTACCTCCTCGACATCCGTTCCCTCACCCTCCTCCTCCAGGTCTGCCGCCCTGGCACTCCTCTTCCCCGACCTCCGCTGCCTCCTCCAGGTATGCTGCCCTGGCCTCATCCCCCTCCACTGCCTCCTCCACCCCTCTCCCCTCCTCCCTCGCCTCCGCCCACAGCCCCGCTCGCCTCCTCTCCCATTCCACCCGTAGCAGGGGGCGACCCCTCCACTGCTCCCCACCTCCACCACCTCCACCACAATAGGGATCTTCATACCCTCTCCCCGAACCCCGACCTCCTTCTCTCCCCTGCCTCCTCCTTTCCCTTGTCGCCTTCCCCTCTCCCTCTCCCCCTCTATTTCGCCTACGCTGCCTCCCCAAACCCTGACCCCCTTCTCTCCCCTGCCTCCTCCTCTCCCTCGCAACCTCCCCCTCTCCCTCTCCATTTCCCTCCTCTGTTTCGTTCGTGCCACCTCCCCAAACCCCAACACAATAGAGGGAGAGAGAGAGAGGAATGTAGAGGAAGGTTTTGCGGATGACGGTGGCTGTGATCTGTTGATGCGACGAAGCTGCAGATGATTTGTTGATGCTTCGTTGGCGATCAAGCTCCTAATCTTCGATGAAGCTGCATGTGATCACGTCGGGCCACCTCATTTCAAAGGCATCGGATTTACTCGCTCCTATCATGAGTGAAATGGAGGACGGAGGCCACTGGAAAATAATAGAAAATGGCAGATGATCCGAGAGCAAGGGTGATGGCACACGACAGTAGCTGGAAGAATTGGTGATGGAGCGATAAGGCGTAGAAGAGAGAGAGAGAAGAAGAGAGAGGTTTCTAGTCTGGGAAGAGGAGAAAAGAGGCGGGAGATCCACCATTAATTTTCACCTCTAGTTAGATTAACCCACACTGTTGTCGCAAGTAAAAGTACAACTAACGGCAATGTCTGTGGGGTAGGACGGAGCAAGTTTACAGGTCGATGAGGGAATTAGGTTGTTTCAAAGATCGTAGAGGTAATTTGAAAAGTTTATAGGATCCGTCGGATAAAAATCCCTTAAAACAACTACGCTCCCGACGAAATCCAGTATTGACTACACATGAAATTTGGCTCCATATGCCCTAAACCAACATAGCAAAGTTCAAAAGTTTCTCAAAAAACAACATAGACTAACTTTCAACATTAATAGACGAAGGCACTTCAAAAAGCATATGCATGCGCTGATGGAGTAAGTCACTTCTTTGATGCAAGCTGACGACGGGTGCATGTACGCAGCCATGGAGTGATGGAGTAAGTCACTTCTTTGATGCAAGCTGACGACGGGTGCATGTACGCAGCCATGGAGTCATTTACTGCACACAATAAGATAAAAGAATCATTGTGAGTGAGGAGTGGGTTTGTCCTAGAAGGACTTGATTTGTGTTTATAGTGTGATAAGCTCTAGGATAGGTGTTCAAAAAGAAGCAGTTCATCTTTTTGAAAATTTTGCAAGTGGATTGGAAGTACATTGGAATGACATCTCTTATTCCATGTCAATCATCAGTCAATGGGATGATGAATATGCGAACGAATTATGCAATTCAAAAGAATCCTCCAAACTCCCACAAAAAAACTACAATATTAAGAATGGATAATACTTTAATGGTAAAGGGACATTTGATGAATAGAAGTAGAGAGGTCTCGGCATCCGCAAGGCATAGTAGGCATGCGTTAGTGGCTGAGAGGTTGCAGAAGGATAATAGCTTTACCTCATGTTATCTCATGGGGGTTTAGGACCCAAACTTGATCAAAATTCTAGTGCAAACTTTCTCACCTTGGAACCTCCTTTTTCTTGTAATGCATGTTGAGGGTGAGCGTCTAGGTACGAAGATAGTATCACATGTGGTTGGAGAAAGGAGATGGTTCCCAAGTCGATGTCAGAGCCCTTGTAGCTCGATCGATATCATGATTCATTCTGTGAGCGAGCGCTTTAAACTAACTTTTCTTGGCATTTGGGAGTACTAAGGGCCTGTTTGGTTGCTGGGTTGGACTGGGTTGGGTTGGGCTGGGTTGGGGTGGGTGAATAGTAATCTGTGAGGAGGAAGTACCCTTGTGAATAGTAACCAGGGTTGGGCCAACCCTGCCCAACCCTGCAACCAAACAGGCCCTAAGGGCCGGGGAGAGGGTAATGTATTTATTTGTAACATTGCCCCAGAGGATAGGGAAAATGACATGTAATGGGTGTTCCTTGTTAGTGTTGTCTATCTATAAAAGAGTATGATTCCCCGAATCTACCGTTATAGAAGTAATATTACTAATGGTGGAGGCTCTTATTTTAATAGCCCACCATCAAGGAGAATAGGGTCTGTTTGGTTACCAGGTTACCTACGGGTAATCCGATTTACCTCCGTGTATTCCTGTGTTGGAATTCCATCACAGATCAATGTGGTATCATATTACATTCCTTATTCCAATCCTCTCCCAACCCTCGTAACCATTCAAACAGCTACTATTCACATGAGGTTACCCCAACCTATCGCATCTCAGTTACCAAACAAACCCCTAGGGTTGAGGGGCTCCGTAATGGGAATGAGTCTCAAATCATGGTACATACCCATGATAATCCTGGATATTAGGGAAGAGTGACTTTCATGCATCTTAATCCGGGACTTGGAGAGAATAGTGCGATTAAAGGCTTCCAAGTTTTGAATCACCCTACCATCATTAGTAGCTTTGAGACGACAAATATATTCCCATCATGTAAGATGTAGCATGTTCATTCCTGCCCGCTTTGTTTCCGATCCACAAAACGTGCATTCTGATCTTGTCGAGATATACACTTAGCAATCTTAAAACACAACAAATGATAGTCTAAAATCACGTGTCTGCTTTTATTATCTAGAGATTATCCAAAATTACGTATATTTACAAGCATTAGACAGTTATCTGATAATACTATTATTTTATAGAAAAACAACAAATTACAAGGACAAATAACCTTTTTTTTCTGCAAACGAACTCCACTTTATTCAAAATCTATTCATATTTCTGGCAACTGGAGCAGTTTGTAGTGCAATTAACATCATCATTATTCATAATTATTTTGTTATTGTTACAATAACACTCTCATCATTATTCATTTGATTAAAGAAAATGCCATCATATACCACGATCACATATTATAGCATCATTGACTTGCAAATCTAAGGGGATGTAACAATGAAGTCCTGGAAAACAAGTGTAACACTTCGGTCTTAAGTTCTTGGAGTGCTATCATGATAACAGTTGAAGAGATCGATTTAACAGTTGAAGATATCGATTGAGGAGCCTAACGTCTGATCTTGGAGGGCTTGCGGTGTTTGAAGGATTAGATTTGGCAATCGATGTGCCAGCCGCTCTCATGGTACTCGGATCTCAATTAACCAATTTGAACAAACAATCAACCCACAAAGTATGAATAATCGATGAAAATGTGTGAGTCAAAATTCATTTTATTTTAACTCTACAAAATATGCGTATAATGTATAAGTATAGAGTGTCGAACCTCAGAGAGCAATGGAGTTAGGGTGGAATTATTGTCTACAAATAAACAACAACTATTTTTATACTTTTTTCTTTTTTAATTTTGTGGGTTTTTTTATTTATATTTATTTTTTATGAATGCTTAATTTATATATATTTTTATATTTT
Organism: Ottelia alismoides; assembly: GCA_037367405.1. Classification (NCBI taxonomy): domain Eukaryota; kingdom Viridiplantae; phylum Streptophyta; class Magnoliopsida; order Alismatales; family Hydrocharitaceae; genus Ottelia; species Ottelia alismoides. The sequence goes on along the minus strand of JAZKJV010010676.1, from coordinate 95,310 downwards.
TATATTTTTATATTTTTTAATTTTTATTTTCTTTTTAATTTTGCAAAATTTTGATTTCTTTTTCTTTTTATGGATGTAATATGTATTCATGTATATAATAGTATGCATAATAGCTAGAATAATATAATATATAATAACAAATATGTATAAAAATTCAAAAAATACAATAAGAACAATTCTTTTTATTTTTTAAAGTGTTTAAAATATATAGGTATTTATAATTAATAATAATTATTATAAGTAATATATAGTAATAATATGTATATATAGCCTATATAGGGTTTTATATTTATAAATATAGCTATATATTATTAAAAATTACAAAATAAAATGTTTTTTGTTTTTCTTTTTTTTTAATCTATTTTTATGATTTTTATATATTTTTTTACCATTTTTTAGGTATTTTAAAGTCTAAAATATGTCAAAATAGGAGATATTTTAATAGGCCAATGTTTTAGGATTTTAAAAATAGAAAATAAGTTCAAAATTCCCCAAAACTATTCTTAATGTGTACTATATAATATAAATAAAATTATACAGTAAAAAACTAATTTTTTGGATTTTATGGAATTTTTACAAATTTTTATAGGTTAGGAGGGTTTTAAATTTTAAGGATTTATTTTTATATTTTTTGTAATGTTTGATTTAGAGTGATAATATATATAGTAATATATAAATATATTTTTTTAGAAATTTTAGATAAGGTTTTATATTTTTTTGTATTTTATAGCTAAATATGAGATAAATAGCTCTTTAATTATTTTTAATAAATGAAAAATAAATAAGAAAATGCTAAAATAAAAACATGGCATGAACAAGCATAATATTTAGCATTTACTACAATTTTCCCAAATTACACGCACATGAGCTACTTAAATAAAATAAAAATGCAACATAGTAATTTACAATACTGTAGGGGTATATTTGCAATAATAACCAAAGTCAGGGGGCTACATGCAAATAAATCCAAAATTTACACTTAATTACAATTTCGAAGTACTAAAAAGAAATAATAGAACATGGGAGGGGTTCCCTACAAATTGCCCACATCATGCGGGCCGACACGTGAGGTGAGCTAGCACTGGACCTATATGCAATATCAAAGAAAGTCTAGGGGTCCGTGCAATTTTTATAACACTTTTGATGCTTAGCTTATTATTTACAGTGATCAATAGAAAATATAGAAAGGCATAAGGGGCCTAAATATTTACCCACTTGAGTCGCACGCTCGAGCAGTTGAGCTGGCTCCACGTGGCGCGATCTATGATAGAGAGGTGCTTCATTTCGCCCGATGAGTGAATGATGAGGATTAGATATTGTGTGTTGGGTCGATCTAACGGTTGGGGATGTTAGAGGAACTATGAAGAACACGAGCTCGATGTAAAGCCTTGAACTTGGCATCTCTCGTATCCAATATCATAGGATTCGGTTCGTCAAAAGGAAACCAACGGAATTTGTTTCGTGTGAATCAGACTTCATTTCGAATTGTTACGATTTTCGGAAGAAAGAGAAGTAAGGAGGATTAAGATGTCATTAACCTATAATGACTATCATTAAGACTAATTAAGCATGATTATAAAAACTAATGACGAATTAAATGCTGCTAATAATCATTAGCAAACATTAATCAATAGTTAGTAAAAGATAAGAGTAAGCCGTGAAAGTTAAAACACGATTAGTGAAAAGTACTCACGATTAGTGTTAATTAAGCGTCATTAGCGAATCTAGAATCCTCTGAAATGTTCTAACTTAAGCCCTAAGTTTTGACCAAAATCATGGGCCGCTAACCGCGGTTAAGGGCTAAACCATGATTTTCTAACCATTGTTAGTGATTTTCTGGAGCCTATAAACAGCCCCCCTACCCATTCATTCTCTACGATTTCCACCACCACCACCACCACACCAAGGGCTAGGGTCGAGAGGTCGGGAGGAGGAGTGGGAGGCGAGGAAGGAGCACTAGCGAAGCGCTGCCGGGAGAACGAGGAAGGTACGATCCTCTCATAGTTGCTCTGTGTGCTAGGTTTTTGATTCAACTTCTTTCTGATTCGCTTTCTGTTATGGTTCGAGGAGAAATTTGTGTAACACCCTACTTAGGTGCGGGCGGCTATGCACGTCAGTGAACCATGTGATTCGTGACACTTTCACTCACCTAAGACGCATGGTATCTACCGATTCTCCATTACTTATTGTTCTTTCTTTTCCTCTTTTATAGTTATTTTGATGGAAAAATCCGTGTAATACCCTACTTAGGTACGGGCGGCTGTGCACGTCAGTGAACCCTGTGATTCATCACACATTCACTCACTTAAGACGCGTGGTGTCTACCTATTCTCCATCGCTTGCAGTTTAATTATATTCTTTCAGTTTCGCTGTTGTTTTCCTCTAGATTGATTTTATAAAGGAAACTATTTTCATTTTATTTTGAAATATATCCCTATATAAGGGGAAGCTCTGCCGAATTTTTCCGAGAAATATGTCCCGATATAAGGGGAAACTCTGTCGAAATTTCAAGAGAAAATATGTTCTTAGTGTTCTTTGTGTTCTTCGTGTTCTTCGCGTGTTATTCACGTTCTTCGTGTTCTTTGTTCGTTCTTCACAGTCTTGATACGTTCTTAGCGTTTTTGATATGAAAATGAAATTCGATCGTTTCAAGAGCCTTAAATCATCCTTTCTAAAAATGAAACACGATAAAGCACTACATACGCGAGAGAGATCTCGATTAGGTAACAAAATCCTTCCTTTTGCTGTTGGGTTTTCATATGAGATCGTTGAAATTCCTGATTTTATTTTCTTCGCTATGAAGAACCCTAATTTGGCCATCTTTAAAAAGGTATGAAAAGTTGCTTTGTGATTCTGACTAAAATATGGTCTAAGTATCGTATGGATGCAGTGGTTTGGAAAGTTAGGGTTTGGAAGTTAAAAAGAGCATAAGTTGGGTATTTAAATATATAAATTAATATATGTGTAAGTCTATACTCGGTAATTATGGTTACACTAATCTAAGGCATAGAGGAATTACATCATGGGAATTGTTGTGTTTTGAGTTGGATCCTGAAAAGGGCCGTGAGTCACGTTAAGGATGATTGGGAGTAGAACTACAAGTCAGGCATGCAACCTCTAGGTTTGTCGGAAGGAACCCGTATTGGTGTTTCCATATCTAGGTGGTACATGGTTTCTTTGTTATGGTAAGTGCACACGAAATGAATGATTTGTAACGCATGGTACCAGGAGCCAATATATTCGGGTTTAACAATGGAAGATGTGGTCGTACCATGTGGAGGCACGGGTGGTTCAATAGCGGCTGGGTCACGACAACATGCATTTAAAGCCGCTAGGTTATATGATTAAATGTTAGCATGAGGTTTTAAGCAATCGAGTCCTCGAGGACGGTGTGCTCCTTTGTTTGCCAGGCTGAGGGTTAAGACCCTAATTAATAAAAGAAAAAAATTGTCAGGGTAATATTGGAGGATTGGTTGAGGCGATGTACGGCGGTATAAGCTTACCAAGATCAACGAAATCTCCAACCCGAAGTGTCCACAGCTTCGGAATCCTTATAGTGGTGAGGTAATTCCCTGGACTAATCCCTGATGTAGAATAGAAAGGAATAGGATTTAAATTAATGAGAAGGAATGGAACTTTTTGTGATAACAAGTTTTGAAAAATTACCCATTTGTTTGCTTTTCTCTTCTTCGTTACTTAGCATTCGCTTATTTTTATCCTATGATTTGTGGAAAATCAAACAGGTGTCGGTGAGCCATCTCAAGGACTTTAGTAATCCGGCCAGCTTACATAGTAAACATCCAACCATCCACAATAGCTTTCCTTTGTAAGGTAGTTAGTATTCTTTCTGTGTATTTCCTTCCGGCTGATGTACATGTAAACGGTTATAATGGGATAATGTATCATGTGAACTTTGTTTTGTGAATGGAAAAGTGTTGAAATACTTTCTTCTGGGTATTTTATTTGCAGTCTATTTTTGAATGTTAGTTGTGATCGCTGAATAAATTATTGCCGAGTAACTAGATCCGGATATGGGAGGATCCGAAAGACCGAAAATCGGGGTCACGACAGACTGGTATCAGAGCCCAGTTACTCCAATAATTTACTCAGTAATTGATAACTATGAGCGGTATTCAGAAGCTAAGTTTGTCTTAAGATCCTTTGATCTTAATAAGTGACTGCAGCACCATTCACAAGTCATTGTCCCTTATGTATATCATGCTAAAACGTATAGGACCTAACCTTCGGTCTTGACTCATCCCAAGATCATGACAGATCAAGATATGTCTAGGCAATTAGCGGCTATGATAGTGATGACCCATGAGATGGGTCAAAGGTAATAGGAATTAGAGCAAAAACTCAAAGTCACAATGAGAGATCAAAGTCATCCAGACCCATGTATGCTAGAGTTGAGGGTTCTATTCACCCTCATAAGAAAGAGTCTATATACCATCAGTCCATAGAATTTGTTTTCCCCTACTCCATTTGAAGGAGCAATGGAGGAGGCGCTTCATAGGCATACAAAAAAAAGAAAAGAAGAAGAATATTTGATTCCTATTGTAAGGATAAGATTCCCATAAAAGCACAAAATCATTATCTGAGTAAGTGTGACACCCCGCCCCTCCGGCTACCGAAACCGACGGGACGGGAGCGTCGGATCTACGATCCAAATACGCCCATGATCTATGATACTCAGCAAACCATCTTATGCATAATAGATTAACATTTGAAATATAAATAGCAACGGGAGAATAGCATAAAATGGAAAGAAAAATGCAACATCCATTCTCATTGATACTCATCAAGTCCATGTCCATGGTATGAGATACATCAGAAAATCTCAAACTTTGTAGAAAAACTCTCCACATGTCTCACTACAATGTCTCTCAGTAATAACATAAAATAAAGCGGAAGTAAATAAATTACTCTAAGCAGGAGTGCCCTGTCTGATGCAAATATGATGAAGAAAAGTCTGATATCCTCAAAGCCTCTACTGTTGCAGCTGCTGCTCAGCTACACCTGTTGGGTTCACACAAGGGTAACGTTATGAGCAATTGCCCAGTAACGAGACAAATACTACAGTAACTCAGGTAGGAGGAAGCAAGGGATGTATGCTCAACTCTATCTAAAAACGTAAGCATATATGGTAGAAAACAAGAAAGTTACCCAGGTATTCTGATTCACCTTGGATCATACAACAACTACTTTATTTATTGATTTAATAATCATTAAGTACTACTACAATGGTCTTGATATTTCTACAAGTTGGTTATGATCCATAATGATTTGCAATTATAATTTCCAGTATTCGATCATTAATCATTACTCGTATTATTTTAGCACATGCAAGTACGCGACTCGCAGGCCTCCGCTATGCGGGAACTTATTTTCATCTTGAGTAAACCCTCAAGATCCTCTTTTCAATCATAAAAGGAATAAACCAACACCTCATTCTCCAACTTCCAACCATATCCCGGAACACCTCTCACAATAGTAATACTCGAAATAGAATCTGATGCGGCCACACCAAATTCTACTCCGAGTCTTAATATCGTGTATAAGTGTGAAACCAAGAACGCCAATCACGCCACCTGCCTACTCCGTCGAGCGACTCCGGATACTACCGGGCTGCTAGGTGCAACGTGTCACCCAACTCGTCCGTTGGGGTCGCGACCTTCAAGGTATCTCCCCGGGACCCAAGGGTGCATGCCCAATCCCTTGAGGCATCAAACTCCATCTACCCGCTCACTAAGATATAATAGTCATTATGATTACAACGATATTATTAACTTATTGCAAATACTAATTAGCTCAGACTACCATTATATCAGCTCAGCCATATTTCAACTATACATCAACCATAACTTAACTATAACTTAACGCTACTACCATCCTAACTAAAGTTCACTTTATTCCTTTTGATCCACGAGAGTAAAAAACATCATAACAAGGTTGATCTGGTACCTGATACAACTGTATTTTGCGAAGGAACATATAATAAAGTAGTGTTAGATGCAATTAGTATGCTAAAGTCCATCCACCGTGAAACACACGTTAAAGACCCAAATGATAAATATTTGATTACTCCTATCTGTTTTTAGTATGCTAAAGTCCATCCACCGTGAAACACACGTTAAAGACCCAGATGATAAAATATTTGGTTACTCCTATCTATTTTATAAGTATCGCAAATAAAGGTTAAAACAACTGATTAGGTGAGAAAACAGAATCTCAAATACCTGTAATAATTTAACAAATGTAAAAAAAAAAACGGGTTTAATATCGTGGATTTCAATGGCACGTTATATGTATAGGCCCATAATTAGTAGGGCCATAATGCAACGTTATGATAGCTCATGTGTATGTCTGGTTCGTCACTTGGTTTATCTAAACAACGAGTCTATCTTCCGTTACAAATTTTTCATATATATTCCAACCTCAAGAGAAACGTCAACATAAATTCTCAGGTTTAATGATACGAGCACATTCATCACTCATTATAACCAAAACATTAAAAGAGTTAATTTCAGATATGCCACATTAACAAGTTCGTGAGGAATTCCCTTTTTGTAAAGTTAAAAAAATCCAAGGATTTTATATTCTTATTCAAATAACATAATTCACCATATTTTATATGAATGATACATGGCCGTCCATGGAAACCATATTCACAATTAGCCATGGGATTTAACAATTACCTATTATCTTATTCTTGATCAAAAGGGAAACTTCTTGTTTATTGTGCTTGAAAAATCCAGAACAAATATGCCTTGACAGTGAGCAATGATTCATAGATCAAGTCTATCCACTAGATGGTGCGATAACTTATTCAAACCAAAAGGAAATCTTGGAAGATGGAATCTATGAATCCGTCTCCCTAAAATTGTCAATATCAATCACCAAATGGATACATAAACGGAAACGAGGGTACAAAAGTTGTATGAAACCAACAGCAAGAGGAAGGATAACATCGTTACCTCCGAGGATGTTCCCTCGGGTTCTCCTCTCACACGGAAATACTATTTCCGTCGCTCGATCGAAATGTGAATGCACGTAAGAAGGTGACTTCGAGCTTTCCTACGTGATGGTGGTCGCGGATCTTCGATCGGAGCTCCTTCTTCGACGTCGACGGCGGCCTTCCAATGATAAAATCGCCCAAGATGGTGGTGCTTCAAAGAGAGGGAAGGGAGGTGATGGCTAGGGCTTTGAGAGAGTAGCCTATCACCTTCTATTTATAGGAAGAGTGATGAATTTGGATGCAGTTTCGGACCCGGTTCGGATCCATATATGGATCTTGACCACCCATCTTAAAACATCGTTATCTTGAACTAGGAATGTCGGAATTTGACGTTCTTGGGCTCATTGGAAAGGTCTCGACGAGATCTATGAAATGGCATGATTATTTGATTTTTTTATGTCAAACATACTCCAGATTTCTAGGAAAAGAAAATACGGGGTTTCACAGTAAGCAACCAGGAGGTCAATTATAATTCAAGTAGATCTTAGACGACTGTATGGGATAGATTGTAGGACATCAGTCACCTGCTTATCTACTACTTATCGAAATGAATTATTTTGATCTTATCATAGGGATGGATTGGCTAGAAAGGCATCATGCATGTCTTAATTATTTTCAGAAGACAATAACATTTCACCTTCCTAACTCGATAGAGTTCCAGTTCATTGGAAAGACATCCAATGATAATGTCAAATATATCTCTACTTTGAAGGCACAACAGTTGTTAGAAAGGGTGTCAAGGCCATTTAGCTTATGTAACCACTACATCAGGGTCAGACAGAATGATGGAAGATATACCTATAGTGTGCGAATTTCTTGATGTATTTCCTGAGGAACTACCCGAATTACCACCGGAGCGAGAGATTGAATTTGAAATATCTTTCATAACTGATACTCAGCCTATCTCTATCCCTCCATATACGATGGCACCAACTGAGTAACGAGAGTTAAAGGTACAGTTGCAAGAAATGTTAGATAAAGGATTCATTCATCCTAGAACTTAACCATGGGGTGTACCTGTCTTATTTGTCAGGAAAAAGGATGGGTCAATGTGGTTGTGCATTGATTATAGACAACTAAACAAGAAGACCGTAAAGAACAAGTATCCTCTGCCAAGAATAGATGATCTCTTTGATCAGTTACATGGTTCAACCGTGTATTCCAAGATTGATTTAAGATCTGGATACCATCAGTTGAAAATTAAAGATACATATATTCCCAAGATAGCTTTTTGAACTAGATACGAGCATTATGAATTCTTAGTTATGCCTTTTGGACGGACAAATACCCCAACAGCCTTCATGGATCTCATGAATAGAGTATTCAAGGAGTTCTTAGATCACTTTGTAGTAGTCTTTATTGATGATGTACTTATTTACCCCAAGGATAAGTATCTGCATGAACACAATCTCAAGCAGGCACTTGAAACTCCAATGAAGAACAAATTGTATGCTAAATATAGCAAATGCGACTTCTGGCTATCTGAAGTATCTTTCTTAGGCCATGTTATTTCTGGGAAAGGTATATCAGTTGATTCTACAAAGGTTAGTGCGGTGATGAGTTGGGAACGCCTGAAGACTGCCACAGAAATACGATATTTTCTGGGATTAGCTGGATATTATAGAAGATTTGTGAAGGACTTTGCACGAATAGCATTGCCAATGACTAGGTTGACCCAGAAGGAAGTTCCATTCATATGGTCAGATGCATGCGAAACTACTTTCCAAACACTGAAAGAATGCCTAACATTTGCACCCATCCTTACTCTACCCTCCAGGAGTAAAGGGTTTACAATGTACACTGATGCATCTAAAGAAGGACTTGGGTGGTTCTTATGCAACATGAAAGGTAGTTGCGGATGCATCACGATAGCTCAGGACACATGAAAAGAACTACCCAACACATGACCTTGAATTAGCTGCCGTAGTTTTTGCTTTAAAGATATAGAGACACTACCTGTATGGTATTACTTTTGAAATCTTCACCGATCATAAAAGCTTGAAATATCTGTTTGATCAAAAGGAGCTCAATATGAGACAAAGACGGTGGCTAGAGTTGTTGAAAGATTATGATTACACTATCTCCTACCACCCTGGTAAGGGGAATGTCGTAGCAGATGCCTTTAGCATAAGAACTTATTCACTTGGGTTAGTGAGTGCTATCCACTTCTGGGGTTTACTATCAACGTTAAGTGAATGGAAATCATTTGATAGTAGTGCTGATACTATAACTATTCCTCACAGATACAAATCAGAGATCTGGGATAAAATAAAGAAAGGACGGGAGGATGATCCAGTCCTTAAAGACTTGAGACAACAATTTGAGAAGAATGAGATAGAAGGATTCTAGATACAATATGGGTTACTATATAATCATCACAGAGCTTGTGTACCAGACATGCCTGAACTGGGGAAAGACATCTTACGTGAAGCGCATTGTTTTAGATTATCTATTCATCCAGGAATTACGAAAATGTATAAGGATCTTCATTCATACTTTTGGTGGCCAGGAATGAAGAAAGATGTTGTTGAGATTGTGAATTCATGTTTCACTTGCCAACAGGTAAAAGCTTCACACCAAAAGCCACCAGGATTGTTACAACCCCTCCCCAAACCTGAGTGGAAATGGAAAAGCATTTCCATGGACTTTGTTACTGGCTTACCTCAGACGACTGGTGGTAAGGATAATATCTGGGTTATAATAGATCGTCTGACCAAGGTGGCACCCTTTATTCCAATAAGCCTATCTTTCACTCCAGACCAGCTTGCTGAGTTATATATTACACATGTGAGCCGCCTCCATGGTATCCCAAAGGAAGTAGTTTCCGACCGAGATTCACGATTCACCTTACACTATTGGGAGAACTTCATGAAAGCCTTAGGCACACAACTATGCTTGAGTACAACATATCATCCACAAACAGATGTTAATCAGAACGTACTATTCATACTTTAGAGGATATGTTACGAGCATGTGCCTTAGAATGGAAAGGATCATGGTTAAAACATTTTCCTCTTACAGAATTCACATACAACAACAGTTTCCATACAAGTATTGGCATGGAACCATTTGAAGCACTTTATGGACGTAGGTGTACTACTCCTTTGTGTTGGCAAGAGGTCAGAATAAATAACTTTTATGATTCAGATAGACTCCAGGAGACACGGGAAGCTGTAGAGCTTGCTCGAAAAAGACTAATAACTGCCTAGAGTCGCCATAAAAGCTATAGTGATAACAGGCAAAGAGACCTTGAATTTGAGGTAGGTGACTTTATATTTCTCAAAGTATCACCTATAAAGGGTGTTCAAAGGTTTGGCTTGCGTGGGAAGTTAGAACCCAGGTTCGTGGGTCCCTTTGAAATTATTCAACGGATTGGAAAAGTCGCCTATAGACTTATGCTTCCTCCACATCTTTCAGCAATACATGATGTTTTTCATGTATCAAATATGAGAAAGTACCTTAGGGATCCAGAGCATAAGATAAGTTATGATGATTTACATGTTGAGCCAGACTTGACATACCAAGAAATACATGTGGAAATACTAGATAGAGATATCAAAAAGTTGAGGAATAAAGAGATGCCTCTAGTTAAAGTATTGTGGCGGAACCAAGAGTTTGAAGAAGCCACATGAGAACCTGAGGTAGAAATGAGAGAGAAATACCCCTATTTATTTGAGTGATAACACTATGTGTTGTATATCTTCTTTATAAATGAAATGGTGTTCATTCTCTTTAAGGTTGTTATGGTTTCAATCCTCTTTAAGGTTGTTATGCCATAATTATAAGTCTCGAGGACGAGACTTCCTTTAAGGTTGTTATAATTGTAAAGCTTTGAACTTAGCATCTCTCGGCTCCAATATCATAAGATTCATCTCATCAAAAGGAAACCAACGAAATTTGTTTCATATGAATCGGACTTCGTTTCGAATTGTTATGATTTTCGGAAGAAAGATAAGTAAAGAGGATTAAGATGTCATTAACCCATAATGGCTGTCACTAATACTAATTAAGCATGATTACAGAAATTAATGACAGATTGAATGCCTCTAATGATCATTAGCAAACACAAATCAATAATTAGCAAAAGATAAACGTAAGTCATGAAAGTTAAATCGTGATTAGTGAAAGTTAATCATGATTAGTGTTAATTAAGCATTATTAGCGAATCTAGAATCCTCTGGAATGTTCTAACTTAAGCCCTAAGTTCCGGATAAGTTTCAACCAAAACCATGGGCTAAAACCATGGGCCGCTAACCACGGATAAGGGCTAAACCATGGTTTTCTAACCATAGTTAGTGGTTTTCTGGAGCCTATAAATAGCCTCCCTACCCATTCATTCTCTATGATTTCCACCACCACCACCACCACACCAAGGGCTAGGGTCGAGAGGTCGGGAGGAGGAGTGGGAGGCGAGGAAGGAGCGCTAGCGAAGTGCTGCCGGGAGAACGAGGAAGGTACGTGATAACGGGCATTCTGCGAGGGTCAAAATGTAGTGTCGCTGAGGCGACCGCTCACAGAACGCCAGTTGATCAGCAATTGACCCACATTAAAGAATAAATCAATTAAGTCCCAAAATTGTGAATTAACATTATTAACTCTACCATAAAAATACATAGTGACTAAGCATGTAGAGGTCGAACCACAGAGAGCAATAAAATTGGGTAGCCTAAGGGAATCCATGTGCATTAGAGTCATCCTTGTATGCATCCTAATTATGTGGGTAATTTATTTATTTATTTAAATTTTTTTAATTATTTATTTTGATTTTTTAATTTTCTGATTTTATATTCGCTTTTTATATTTTATATTTTTTTAATTTTCTTTTTTCAATATTAGAATATATAGACTATATAATAAAATGGGTGCTAGAATATTTATATAAATATGCAAAAATGCTCAAAAATTCAGAAATAAAATATTTTTGGTTTTTTTTATAATTTTCTGCTGTTTTTGTGATTTTTGGGGGGTTTTTCAAAATGTTTTTGGTATTTTTAAAAGGCAAAATCAAGGAAAACAGTGAATTAATTACTGACCGAAATTAAAATGGGAATGAAAATACCAAACAAGATCAAAATTTTCCCAAATTAATTTTAAAATAAAGATAACAAAATAGGGAACCTACTGAACTTGAGTTTCTATTTTTTTTTGATTTTTTTACTATTTTTTAGATTTTTTTGAAGTTTTTAGGTATTTTTCAATTTTTAAGGTTTTGGTTTTGAATTTTTTAGTGATTTTTGGATTGACACTAAAATAGGATAAAATACACAGTAGGTGATTTTTTTTGGAATTTTTCTAGGTGTTTTAATATTTTTTGATATTTTCTAAGCTAAACAGTAGATAAAATGCATGTTTTTGATTTTTAATAAATATGAAAATGCAATAAAATGCAAATACAAAAATATGGCGTGAATGAACAACTGAACAGGAGCTTACATTAATTTTTAAGGAATTTTTGGGGTTTTATAAATGCATGGAATAAATAGACAAAGCATATAAAAATACAAGGCCTTGCAGGGGCATTTTTGCAAATAAAATAAATCTTAGGGGGCACTGTGCAAAAATACCTACAGAAATAAATATTAATTTTATTTTTTGGAACTAAATTACAATTTACAAAAACCGCCATGGTTGACATGCAATTTTCACGCGCCTCACGTGGGACTACACGTGAGGCGCGGAAGGACTTATTTGCAATTCTATAAAGTTCAGGTTCCCTTCAGCAAAATTTACAATTTATTTACAATGTGACATTTATTTTACAATAATAAAAATTAAATACAACAAAAAGCGGGGGTATAAGTGAAAATTACCCCCAAAGGCGCTTGATCTAACTGCTGATATGCGTGACTTAAACACGTGGCGCCTCCACGTTTGCCGATGACGCTTCGACGATGGGCAGTGAAGATTTGATCCTACGAGATGATCTGACGGTTGAAGCTTCGCTCCATCGGACGGTTGGGATTCCAACTGGGGTCTCGTTCTTCATCCAACGACGAGGAGAGGTGCTGGAAAAACAGGGGAAGAACGCGCCGCTGGCGAGTTTCTCCCGGCGAGATCTCTCCTCCCCGACTGTCTTTGTCGCTCCTGAGATGTTCTGATCGTTGCTGGAGGCGTCCCGCATCTCCCGGTGGTCTTGGCATGGCTCCTGGAGGTCCAAGGAGACCAGGTCTTGTCGATGAAGGTCGGGACCTACAGGAGCCTCTTCCTGGTTCGAATCGATCCCAAAGGGCCTCGTTGCTTCGTATAACCTGCATAGGAAGAACCAGGGGAACGAGGGCTATCTCCTCGCCCCTAGGTTTTGAAGCTTGGGTGCAAGATGGGGTGAGGCGGAGGAGCTCCGACGATAGGCGGAGGTGGAGCTCTGATTCGCAAGGACTGGGGGTCCTTGGTTGAACAAATACGGTCGACAGATGGAGAAAATGATGGGGAACGAAGTGAGGTGAAAATGGCGATCGGAAATAGTGGGGATCACCGTGAAGAAGTCGTCGGAGCGGAGCTCCAGCGAACTTCGATTTCGCTATTTTACGCTACGCTACGGAACTAGAAGCTAAACCAAGAACGGGAATGAAATGCTAGAACTAAAATCTACCTAAAAGCAAGAAAAAACAACTCTTATACCTGGGGGCCTCAAGGGAGCAGGACGGACGTCGGAGCTCCGCCGTGACAAAATTGATCCCTCCTCCGGCCGATTCACATTGCTGAAATGCTCCTCCTGTCACAAGGAACCTCCCAGGAACGGATTCAAGGCTTTTGGGTGGATGGAAATTGGCCAAATTTGTGGAGGAGGTCGAGGGCTCTTATTTATACACATTCTGGGCGCCCTACTTGGCCCGCATATTCCGACGAGTGCAATGATCATTTCCTCGATCCAACAAGCATGCGTGATAGATGGATGGTCCCTCTACAGATCTCGTGAAGGCGGCGAGCGAAAATAAGGGACGAGACGCCCAAGAAAAATGGCGCAAGTCATGGAAAAAGCATGGTTCAGAGGCGCTAGGTCCCGATGGGACAGTTGACCAGAGGTCAACGAGGGCTGGCTCCTCATTGGTCCACGTAGGTCGCAAACGGACAAAATATGCCCATTTATTTTGAAATGAATTATTTAGCATAATAAATGATTTTATTAATTTTTGCTTATAAAATAAAAAATGTGTATTAATTCATGTAGTATTTATTTATGATTTTTATTTATTTTTTTGATGTATTTTATTATGGGTTTATTTTAATAATGTATTTATAAGTGTATTTACATGTATTTTGTGTATTTTATTTTTATTTTGTATATTTTGATTGATTATTTTATTTTATTATTTTATAAAATTATGAATTATTTTTGTGAGTGTAAATATATTTTTGTTTAATTTTTATGAGTTTATTTACATATTTAAATAAATAGGTGCATATATAAGTAGGTGTACTTATAGGTATTTTACCTATATATTATATATCTTTTATTTATTTAATATATTTCTTGGTTTTTATTTTGGATTTGTGTTTTTAATAAATTATATGTAATATTTACAATATTCTAAAAATATAGATGAATAAAGAATAAAATCCCTTTTTATTTATATACATATAGACAACATAGGTATTTTGCCTATGTATTGCATAAGCTTATTTTATTTCACAATTTCTTTTTGGTTTTCTTTTAATTTCAATATGTACCTGTATTGTATACATTATTTACAAAATTCTAAAAATATAAATTTATAGAAATAATAAATAATGGATAGAATGAATATTTTAATCAGTACTATATACAATGAGGGCCAAAAACCTAACTTTCACAGATGAACTCCAAAAATTATGAAACTAATTTTATTAAATAGTTCTTGGAAAGTTATATACAATTAAAGGTGATTTTGGGTGATTTTGAGTTTTTATTTGCAAGATATGGGCCTGCGAAGTTGAGATTCTGGCTTTTTATTCTGTGTATAAAATGTGCACTGTGTATCATTTTTGTACAAACTCAATTTTGTAATTTTATTCACATTATTATCTACAACTTTCATGTACAAAGTTTCTCTATATGATGAATGATTAATTATATACAAAATAGGTGTCAAAAATGCATAAATAAATGAATAAATAAATGAGGTACTTATTGTACTGTTGGCCCTTATCTCCCCCTACTTTATTCCTTGTCGACCAATTCCATGCTGGCCTTGGTCTCGGGGTTCGGGTCATAAAATATTTACAATATTTTATTCCTTTTTCTTTTCTTCTCTTTATTCTACATTTTTGGCATTAAAAACCTTATTCGATGTACAATGAATGCAACAAATAAGGAATGCTTTTATAGACAAATTAATGCTATTTACATGCATTTGCTGGGGTTTTTAAGGCCAAAATGATAGAATAAAGGTGGTGAAATGGAGATTCATCACCCCCTATACTTGCCTTTGCTAGTCCCTAGCAAATACTTATGCAATAAGTTCGAAAAGAATAGAGAATCAGAAGAAAAGACAAAGAGAATGGAAGAAGGATAGAGTGAATAGGGTTTCTTTCAGTGCAATATATGTCCTTACAAAATCAAATTTGGAGCTTCTACTAGACCTCGGGTGTGGATGTGTGTAGAACCTAGTCAGGAACCAGCTTTAAAACACAACAGCCTTCGAGATTCACAGAACTTGGTTCAACCCACCTCAATAGCCTGGTCAGAACTGGTCTACATCATACGCAAACCCTTATGATTATGAAGCTGACTTGTACAGTGTAAGTGATAGTGGCTCTCCCTAGCTGAAATGACAAAGGGACTGACTTCTCAGAATGACAACCCAATGATTCCCCAATCCAACAGCTCTTTCCTCGAGGAGCGGGGTATTCCCTTCTATGTTCAAGTGGCAACCAGCTCAAGAGGAGGGGGTGAAGAGAAGAATGGACGGTAGCCAGTGTAGCTACCTATCTTAGGATGCAAGACCAGTGTAGTCAAGTCATCTAGCTGCAGGCTCACATATTTGACTTTGGAACTCAAGCTTGCTTATTGGCTTTACAACATATGTACATACTTTGCATGCATTTTATTTTTGTACATGCCTGACCATTTTTTTTGAAATACTATTCACAACAACATTTACATAAGGAGTTTTTCCTCTTGAGCCAGTATACTATCCCTCTTTTGAAGCTTTATTGCAACCCACACTCTCCTGTTGTTAGACCTCATGGCTACTAGATCGGGTTGGGGTGCACTTCCCTCCCTAGACGAAGACGAGTGTTTCCACACGTGTGCGTCTCAGACTGGCAAATCCAACCCCCCCACCACTCCAACTGAGTTGAGCCAAGTGAAAGGGGCGAGTGTCCAAGTTAGGTCACGGTCGACAAGAGTCATGCGCGTGTCTCGAAAAGCTCTAGTTAGTCAGTTGAGGTGACTTGAACCCATCCCTGATTTCTCAAAGAATTAAGTCTGCATAGACCTAAAGTACCTTAAACCTAGTTCCCATAAGGTTCCAGTACAGTTAAGTACGGTAAGGTCTAACCAAGCTCCAATTTTAGACTTTATTGTTCTGCTCAATCATCAAGCTCACTCCAAAAAGAATATGAATGGTATGCTCATGCTATGCACAATGAATGATGCAATTTTTCACAAAGAATTCACAAAAAATCAAAGAATCTTTTTACACAAAAAATTTTTGCAAATAAAAAACTTGACACATACAAAAAGTACATACAATTATTTACACGGGCGTGCCGCTTATTTACAAAATTTATATAGAAAGAATTTAATGAAGTAATTTATTCAGGTTATCTTTTTATGCAGAAAGAATTTTATGTATTTTATTTACGATTTACATGTATTTGTAATGATTCTTTTATTCCTCAAATTTATTTTGAAAAGAATTTTGCAAACTATAGTACACGGTAATTTTTATAAGCATTTACACACATTTGAAAACTATTTTTGCAAAAATTTTTCACACTATATACATTTTCCACAATAGTTTTTACAAACATTTTCCAAAATATTTGCACGTAGGTTTTGAAATCCTTTATTCCATACAAAGAAAAAGTTTTTCAAACCAAGCAATTTTACACAGGTTGAAAACAGTTCACAGCAAGTTTTCCAAACAGTTCACACTATTTTTCAAATCATGTTGTAAAGGTATTTAATCCTGATTTATTAATCAGTATATACAAAGAAAAAACTGTATTTTATGTACAACATGGTTTAGGCTCTTATAAGTTTTATTGGAATTATTGCTTATTTTTGTATGAGAGATTTTTATGCAGACTCCTCAAACTTATTCGAGAATCATTTTCAAAAGATTTTGAAGACTATAGTCCAAAATAATTTTACAAACATGTACACGCATTTGGAAATGATTTTTACAAAGGTTTTTCACATAGAATAGGTAGATTTTTCAAAACAATTTGACAACCAATTTTTTCAATCATTTGCAAACTAATTTTCACACATTTTTATTTCAATCAAAGAAAATAAATTTTACAACCGAAACTTATTTACAAAGGTTGAATACTTGTACACTCTATTTTTAAAGCATTTTTTCACAAGATTTTCTCAAAGAGACATTCTGCACAAACGCTTTTCCTGACTTATTAATCAGTGTAAGTACAAAGAGTCTGAGGAGCTCATAATCATCTTTCATTATTATAGAACTACTTTTTACATTACTTTTTAGCTTGAAGTGATGTTTTATTTTCCAGTATGAGTTATGGCTTGTAGTATATACATAGTATAAACGACCCCCTATACTTAGCTTGAGCGATGTCCTCATAGGTCAAAGAGAAAAGATAAGACATAACTCGTACTGAGTATAGACAAGTCGAAAGAATATATATGACCAAGAAATGAACGAATGAGAAGTTGACCGTCCCCCCTATACTTAGGATCAAGTAATACTAGGTATAGCAGACTATACATAAAGCGGGGAGGGTCAAGGGTGGGAATACACAGATCGTACTCAGATTGTCTCCCCCTATACTTAGGGTAAGATACTCCTAAGTATAGACAAGAAGAGGAGACAATAGAGAGGATCAGAGACTAAACGACTCGAGGTGCATACCCCTCTATACTTAGGACAAAATGCGTCCTAAGTATAGAAGACTGACAACAAGGGGCAACACTTCTTAATAGAAAAACGACGATAGAAGAGAAAAAAAGAAAAGAAGAAAAGAAGAAAATCAGATAAACAGTTTTTGTGGTGCAACGTCTGAATCTTCTGATGCTGCTGATGTTGTGGATATATCATCATGGTGCGCGAGCTGAATGGAGTCGACAACGGCCAAGAATGTATCTGGTTCTAGGTAAGGCTTCAGGAGTTGACCGTTGACAACGAATGACTGTGCGTCAGGAGACAATTCTGATATAGCAATACTTCCATTGTCACGCACTTCACAATTTGGAATGGCCCTGTCCACTTACTCTTTAATTTGCCCGGGAAGATCCGCAACTTTGCATCAAATAACCACACCTTCTATCCAAAATCAAAGGTCTTTCATCTGATGTGCCGGTCATGCCAGCGTTTCACCTTCTCCTTGTACATCAATGTGTTATCGTATGCATAGTTTCGGAATTCCAAGAGTCTGATCAGATTATCCTTTCTTTTCTGACCACTTTTTCGTGAGTCCAAATTGCACATGTTAATTGCCCATAAAGACTTGTGAATTAATTCAACGGATAGATGGCACTGCTTCCATATACAAGATGATAGGGCGACATGCCCAAAGGAGACTTGTAGGCGGTTCTGTAAGCCCATAGAACCGAGTCCAAGAGTTGGGACCAGTCTTTTCTGTTTGGCCTGACAAGTTTCTGCAGGATAGTCTTGATTTCTCTGTTTGATAATTCTGCCATGCCATTGGTCTGAGGATGGTAAGGAGACGCGATGCGATGATCGATGCTGTACTCCTTTGTTAATTTCTTGACCTCTTTGTTAATAAAATGGCTACCTCCGTCTGATATGAGAATTTTCGGTATCCCGAACCGTGAAATGATGTTCTTCTTCAAGAACTGACACACTGTTCGGCTGTCGGCGGCTCGAGCGAGAATAGCTTCAACCCAATGACTCACGTAATCGACGGCAAGAAGGATGTGCTCAAAACCTTGACTGTTAGGGAAAGGTCCCATGAAGTCAATGCCCCATGCATCGAAAACATCTGCTATCTGAATGATTTTTAGGGGCATCGAATCTTTCGCTGTGAGTGTACCCTTCAATCTCTGACAGTTAATGCATCGTTTGACAAATTCTGCTGCATCCTTAAATAATGTGGGCCACCAGAAGCCACACTGAAGTACTTTTGCTGCCGTACGGTCTCCAGATTGGTGTCCACCAGATTCGAGCGAGTGACAATGCTCGAGGACACTGTAATGCTCCTTATGAGGAATGCATCTGTGCCAAATGCAATCCTCCCCTTCCCTGAATAAAAGAGGATCCTCCCAATGATAGAACCGGATGGTCGACATACATTTATTCTTTTGATTCTTCGTCCAATCCGATGGTGTTACCCCCGAGGCGAGGTAATTGACTATATCAGCATACCAAGGAAGGGAATCCACTGCTAAGATGGATTCGTCAGGAAAGGTTTCTGTAATGGGTGCACTGTTCAGAGGAGGCTCATGCTGCTTAATTCTGGAGAGATGGTCTGCTACCATATTCTGAACTCCAGGCTTGTCCTTGATTTCCAAATCAAATTCCTGGAGGAGAAAGATCCATCGAATCAGTCTCGGTTTGGCATCCTTCTTCTGCTAGAGGTACCGGATAGCAGAGTGGTCTGTAAAAATGGTGACATTCGATCCAAGCAAATAGGATCTGAACTTCTCAAGGGCGAAAACCATGGCCAGCAACTCTTTCTCTGTCACTGTGTAATTTCTTTGCGCCTCAGCTAATGTTCTGTTGGCGTAGTGAATGGCATAGGGTGCTCTTTCTTTCCTCTGTCCCAGAACAGCCCTGACTGCAAAGTCTGACGCATCGGTCATGATCTCAAAGGGAAGAGACCAGTCCGGCGGCTGTAGGACTGGAGCCTGAGTGATAAGCTCCTTCAGCTGATTGAAAGCAAGGAGAACCTGCTGATCTACATTGAACTCGGTTTCCTTGCATAACAGTTCTGTCAAAGGTCGGGCAATGCGGCTAAAGTCCTTGATTAATCGTCTGTAAAATCCCACATGCCCCAGGAATGACCTTACATTTTTCACTGACTGAGGTGGCTCTAGATTGGCAATAACATCCACCTTTACCGGATCAACTTCCATGCCACGTTTGGAAACGACATGGCCCAGTACAATGCCTTCAGTGACCATGAAGTGGCTCTTTTCCCATGAAAGTACCAAATTGACTTCGCTGCATTTCTGAAGCACTCGGTCCAGCTGCTCAAGACAAGAGTCAAAACTATCACCATAGACAGAGAAGTCATCCATGAACACCTCGAGAAAACTGCCTACCATCTCGGCGAAGACTGCTAGCATGCATCTTTGGAATGTTGTAGGTGCATTACATAACCCAAAGGGAATTCTCTTGAAGGCGTAAGTGCCGAACGGGCAAGTGAAGGTAGTCTTCTCTTGATCTTCAGGAGCGATAGCCACTTGGTTGTACCCGGAGTACCCATCCAAAAAGCAGAAGAACTCCTTGCCGGCTAGTCTTTCCAGAACTTGATTAATGAATGGCAAGGGGAAGTAGTCCTTCTTAGTTGCTGCATTAAGATGGCGGTAGTCAACAAACACCCGCCAGGATGTTGGTACCCGAGTGGATATTTCCTCTCCTTTGTCATTGGTGACCACGGTAAGC
Organism: Ottelia alismoides; assembly: GCA_037367405.1. Taxonomy (NCBI): domain Eukaryota; kingdom Viridiplantae; phylum Streptophyta; class Magnoliopsida; order Alismatales; family Hydrocharitaceae; genus Ottelia; species Ottelia alismoides. The sequence goes on along the minus strand of JAZKJV010010676.1, from coordinate 74,553 downwards.
CCGGATTTCTTTGGAACTACATGCAATGGGCTTACCCATTTTGAATCAGAGATGGGGTAAATGAAGCCTGCTTCACACCATTTCGTTATCTCTTTCATGACGACGTCCCGAAGGTTTGGGTTCAACCTTCTTTGGAATTCGCAGGACGGCTTGGCGTATCCTTCCAGGTAGATGTGATACGAACACAAAGCTAGATTTATCCCTCGAAGATCTGATACGCACCAACCAAGTGCCTTGCGGTTCTTTTCTAGAATCTTGAGAAGACGAGATTCCTGATCCGGGTTCAGCCTGCTGCTGATGATTACCGAATACATGTATTCTTCACCCGCAAGGAAAGCATACTTCAAGCCTGTAGGAAGTGGCTTGAGTTCTGGTTTTGACTTGTCCAACTTGTTGGTCACTTCAGACACTGTGCGGGTGGTAGGATGTATTTCTTTGAGGGAGCTACCATCCTCAGCATTCTGTTGAGATCCTGGTGAAGTGCCGAACGGTTCTGCACTAGGCTCATTGTGTTTGGTCTGGAGTGAATACTCGGGATCAAAGAGATGCGCCTGCATCTGAGAATCTATCTCCCAAGAATCATCAGAGCATAAGGTAACTGTGCTTTCCAAGTCCTCCTCGAGAGTGAGGATTTCTCGGGTCCATGAATCATTCAATGACATGGATGAGTCTCTGATCTCTGCAATAAAGTCACAGTCTGCTTCTGATGCTGCATGGCTCTCATCAGTCGTGGCGTTCGACTCTCTGATCATGTTTATAGTGATCTGCTTGTTGTTCGAGCTAAAAGTAATCTTGCCAGACCCGTAATCAACCACGGCACCTGAGGTACGCAGGAACGGTCGATCAAGGATGATAGGGGTCTGGAGCAGAGGTGCTGGTGAGTCCATATCAAGGACCACCTAATCAGTTGGAAATTGCATCTCCTGTACCTTAACTACAATGTCTTCCAACAGACCCTGGGGTCGCTTGATGGATCGGTCAGCGAACTGAAGGATCATTCGTGTCTGCTTGAGCGGACCCAGTCCAAATTCTTACATGGAAGACCCACTGTCGAGGAGAGTACGCTCGAAAACTTGATGGAAAATCTCACAACTGATAAGAGGTGCTCCCGTGTCTTATTTCTTTTGTGGGAGATTGCTGATAGCTGCAACAGTGGCCATGGAGAGCACGTGCCTTTCTACATCTTTGCGTCTGTTCTCCTGTGCTGGGCGACACTTACTCGTACACGTTTCTTTTAGTCCTTTCTTGACAGCTGGCATGTACTCCATGGCCTTCAGTAAGGGCATCTCAACAGTTAGATTGTCTAGTATTTCCACAACTCCAGGATCAGACAAAGCACTTTTTCTTTTTGCAATTTTTTTGGATTTTTGTATTGCATGAAAGAAAGGAATATGTACATCTCTAGCAGGAAACAAAGTTCTTATTTACATCAAAACCATTGCCCATATAATGGTGTACATCCGAATTACAAAAAGGAGTACAAACTGTATCCTGACATGCTGGTACTGAGGGGCTAGCAAAAAATATAGCGTCTGCTCCGTCGACTGGCGAGGGATCGGCTGCTGCTGGCGGCTCCTCCAAGGCTGGCGCGGCTTCGCTTCGGCTGCAAACTTCCTTTTGTTGTTTTTAATTTTGCTGATTTTTTTGTATTTTTAGCTGGGGATGCTGGCACTGCACGACGGCTGGAGTGGCTTCTTCTTCTTCCTCCTCACCCGCCCCTGTAGATGGCACGGCTGATGCGGAAGATGATGATCCACCTGTTTCTTTATTCACCCCATTCTTGGTAGCAGGCGGAGGCAAGGCCCTACCGCTCCTGAGAGTAACAGCATTAGAATAAACAATAATATCATTTTCAGACACGGACAGGACATCACATTCTACCTGCTCTTTCTTTTTGAAGTTATTGGGGTTGGCCTCGACCTGAGCTGGGATAGTGGTTCTGGTGGCGGTTAGGTCGTCGAGCCTCTTGGTCATATCCGCCAGCCCTTTGACGAGTTGGGCCAGACAATCCATGGTTGGGTTCACAGGGAGTGCCTCAGTGGGTTCAGTGTGCAAACCACGTTGTTGTTGCATGTGTGGGTGCTGAGGTTGTTGCTGGTGGTGTTGGGGTGGTGCAGGAAGTTGGAGTTGTTGATAAGAGGGGAGAGGATACTGCTGATACTGCTGAGGTGGAGCAGCCGCATACTGATGAAACGGCTGTGGATGGCGGTATTGCGGCTGCTGGTATGGGTGATTCTACCTCCATTGATTTGCATACTGGGGAGGCTGATGATACTGTTGCGGTGGTTAAGAGGACTGTCCAAAGCGACCACCCTGAGTTTGGTGGTATTGCCGGTTGGCAAGTGGCTGACCCTGCGGTTGTCCCATAGGACGGGTCGGCTGCGCGTCATTACTCCATACCCCGTTCACTTCCTGAATCAGGGGTGGTGATGGGAAGACTGGATCGGATCCTGAAAGAAACTCTGGTTGGTACACAACCGTCTGCTGCTGCGGTTGGCCCTGATCGGGCGCCTGCACGTAGTACACGTGCTGGACTGCCGGTGGCTGCTGGCTCAACTGAGGCTGATGCTGCGCTTGTTGGTCGTCTTTCTTCTCAGCTGGAGCTTCTAATGGTGCTGCCGGTTGAACAGAGTTGATGGTGCCCACCAACAGTTCAAGATGCTTGGTGATCTGATCAAGCTTGTCAAGATTTTGGGTCCTCTTCTCGATCACAACGAGTTTCTCGAGATCCTGTGATCGCTTCTCAATGATATCCACTTTAGAGAGATGCCCCCGATGATACTGAGGTTGGAGCTCTCATCTCTCTCTACTTCTCGGGACGTTGCCATGTGTACTTATTTCTGGAGGATCTGGGGCTGCTTCTGGTAGGCTTTTGATGAAGAGAGGGCGGCCTCTCCCTTGGCCATTTCTTCGAATATCTGCCAGACCACGTCCTCATCCCTGTTGAAGTGCAAACCCCCACATGCTGCGTCAACGAGCCTTTGGCTCTCGATGTTCAGTCCCCCAAAGAAGTGTTGGACCAAACTGGTCTTCGGAATCTCATGATGGGGACATTTCTCCTGCAGATCGGTGAATCTCTCCCATGCTTCGTGTACGGACTCGTGAGCTCCTTGGGAGAAATTGCTGATTCGGGCTCGCATCTGGTTGAGCCGACCGAGAGGGTAAAACTTATGCAGGAAAGCTAACTTCAGCTCCTCCCAAGTCGTCACAACCTTCCCCGGATGATTGACCCAATAGAGGGCCTTGTCCTGCAAGCTAAAGGGGAACGCCATCATCTTGACAATGTCCAAAGGGACATTGGGATAGTGAGTGGTGCGGCAAATGCGTGAGAACTGCTGCAGGTGGTTGTGTGGCTCTTCACTAGTGTTTCCATGGAATGCAGGAAGAAGAGCAAGGAACTGGGGTTTCAGCTCAAAGTGAGCATGTACCGGTGGAATGAGGATCCACTCGGTCATCTGTCTGTCTCCCGGATTGTATATCTCTTTTAGAGTAGGCTTGGGTGGCGGTAGTTCTGGTTCGTCATCATCATGTGGACCACCACCTCCACCTCTGCCTCCGCCTCCTCCTCCCTCGGCTCGGTTCATCACATCGTTCAACATATCCTGAAAAGCTGTCTGTGTTAGGGCCTGCTCGGTCAGCTGCTGTTGGATGGTCTGGATAGACGCCAGCAATTATGCATTAACCTGATTCTGGTCTGGCATCTGTCCTTCTGGTTGGGGTGGCTGCTGACCCTTGTCCTTTCCTTGGGGAGCCATATCGTGGTCTGAGTCGGACGAAATGAACTCCGGAGTAGTCTCCAGGGCTTGCTCTGTCTTCTATCTGCAGAATGAGAAAGTCCTGACCAAACCACTTGCAATATTGTACAGCTGTCATGATGAAGCTGGAATTCAGGTCAACCCCAGCATGTTGTGAATGGAAAAAATGTGGACTGTAATCGACTCCCCTTCACAACGGCGGAAGTGGGACAAAAGTGATTCCCGCTCATTAGGTGGTCAAAAGAAAGGTAGAAGACGAGGAGTCTGGAGATCGATCTGCAAAGTCCGGATCGGGTTCTCGGGAATCGCCTCGAATTTATTGACGGAGTTGAGTCCATGGAATCAATGTGGGTGTGGGCGGGGTCCCGACGGAAACCATCCATGGATCAATTTCACGAAGCACAAGAGAGGGTTGGATGTTGGAAGAAGGATACGATGGTCAATGAGGAATAAAAAGGAGTGCAAAACAGTAGAAAGGCTCGACTGAGCGAGGTAGTCAAAAGAGAATGACACAATAAAATTTGCGCAAAGGAGCGAGACTCGATCTTTGAACCTTAATCTAGATCCATACAAACACAATACAAAATTGGGTTCACCAACGCACGCCATGTGAAGCCGTAAAGGTTCGGCTATTTATTATCTTTTCAGTTTTAGCGTTGTTATTTCAGGCAAATCTTTTAACAAGTCTTAGCATGCTAACCCTATAGGAGAGAGAGTACTACCCGAAAAGAATCCCGTACTTGTCCTCCTCCTTTGTAACCTGAGGTCCTTGTAACCCTTCCTGGATTCCTACTCAGCCAAAGAAATAGAGAGAGGAAACCGATAGGTGAAACCAATACTTCGGTTCTCGCTTGCAACGGAATCACCCGTGAGCGTGCAAGAACCTACTTGGACGCAAATCGATGAGACAGACACCCCCATGAAGGCATGGCCTATGCTCAGTACTTCAGACCATGTCGATGTTCCACACAAGGCGGGAACACCATCGCTGACAAGGCCCTACTCGATCACGTACGATAGAAGCGCCATTACTTGGGAGATCCAGGCGATACACAAGGCAGTTGCAGACTGGGTTTTTGGCTCTATTCCTTATGGGACGTGCCTCGCTCATGGGAGTAGGGTTTTGGTCCCCCTCCAAAGGTACCTGAAAACAATGAGGGCTTTATGAACCCGGTACAATGATAGTCCATTACGGATTTTAATTAAGGTCGAAGTTTATTTAGCAGTCCCCTTGTTTTAGCCTTTTGATTTTCACTTTTTTGAGTCTGTTTTCATACCAGCGCCTAACGTTTTGTAGATTTTCATTTAAGTCCTAGGTGCTCAAAATCAGAGGGAGATAGCGGAAAAACCGTGCAAGTGGTTCCATGATGGAAATCTCACCATTGAACCGAATGATGCATGCTGAGTTAGAAGACTTACAGTGCATCCCAGCTCTCTCCATGCGGTATGCAAAACAGAATTTTTTAAACCTATCTACATGGTGGTATGCAAGCGACAAAATCGTCCTAAACATTAGCTGCTATTAGCGTGAAGAACCACAAGTCGGTCACCGTCCTTCAACCCAGGAGTCCGGTCTAGGCTCACCCCTCCTCCTCTCGACACATCGAGTTCAGGAGAAGTGCTTGGCAGGGAGAGCTCGCGGCGCGTTGGCTTGAAGGTGATGAGGCAACTGTTTAGAGTTTGATCTAAGTCCAAAATCGTACTATAGGTGCATGCAATATTATTAGGGTGTTTGGACCTAGTCTACTCGATCAAGCAAGCCTATGTCTAGGGGCTCCATGCACACAAAATAAAGTAAAATAAAGGCGAAAAACTCAAAACAACGGAAAACAAAGAAAATAAAGCGGAAAAACACGAGAAAGCCGCGACGAGGCCCCCAGGTGAACAGGCACCCGGGCACTAGACCTCGTTGTGAAGAGTAGAGTCCAAATTATATTACATGCCGAAATTTCTCTCTCTCACCATAAATTACAAAAATAATCCTAATTGCTTGAGGCATATCTAATTCCCATCTCCTTGCATCCTTGGTGCTATCTCTCTATCTGGTCGTGAAGTGAAGACCAACCTCCTCCAAGCTCGGCTGCCTTGGCTCCCTAAGAAACCATCCTCGCGTGGTGGGCCTTCGCAACAAAGTCACAAAGAGATTGAATTAGTATAAGCTCAATCAATGAGATAAAGCAGGAAGGAATTAATCACAACAAATAAATAAATCAAGTATGGTGATCAATTGCAAAAGAAACAACTGCTCACAAAATCAATGATAAACAAATTTCCAAACAAGAATGACAAAATGTGATAGGCTACGCTCATTGCTCCCCGGCAATGGCGCCATCTGATAACGGGCATTCTGCGAGGGTCAAAATGTAGTGTCGCTGAGGCGACCGCTCACAGAACGCCAGTTGATCAGCAATTAACCCACATTAAAGAATAAAACAATTAAGTCCCAAAATTGTGAGTTAACATTATTAACTCTACCATAAAAATGCATAGTGACTAAGCATGTAGAGGTCGAACCACAGAGAGCAATAAAATTGGGTAGCCTAAGGGAATCCATGTGCATCAGAGTCATCCTTGTATGCATCCTAATTATGTGGGTAGTTTATTTATTTATTTAAATGTTTTTAATTATTTATTTTGATTTTTTTAATTTTCTGATTTTATATTTGCTTTTTATATTTTATAATTTTTTTAATTTTCTTTTTCAATATTAGAATATATAGACTATGTAATAAAATGGGTGCTAGAATATTTATAAAAATATGCAAAATACTCAAAAATTTAGAAATAAAATATTTTTGGTTTTTTTTTATAATTTTTTACTGTTTTTGCGATTTTTGGGGGTTTTTCAAAATGTTTTTGGTATTTTTAAAAGGCAAAATCAAGGAAAACAGTGAATTAATTACTGGCCGAAATTAAAATGGGAATGAAAAATACCAAACAAGTTCAAAATTTTCCTAAATTAATTTTAAAATAAAGATAACAAAATAAGGAACTTACTGAACTTGAGTTTCTATTTTTTGATTTTTCTACTATTTTTTAGATTTTTTTTTGAAATTTTTAGGTATTTTTCAATTTTTAAGGTTTTGGTTTTGAATTTTTTAGTGATTTTTGGATTAACACTAAAATAGGATAAAATACACGGTAGGTGATTTTTTCTAGTGTTTTAATATTTTTTTGGTATTTTCTAAGCTAAATAGTAGATAAAATGCATGTTTTTGATTTTTCATAAATATGAAAATGCAAAAAAATGCAAATGCAAAAATATAGCGTGAATGCACAACTGAACAAGAGCTCACATTAATTTTTAAGGAATTTTTGGGGTTTTATAAATGCATGGAATAAATAGACAAAGCATACAAAAATACAAGGCCTAGCAGGGGCATTTTTGCAAATAAATTAAATCCCAGGAGGCACTGTGCAAAAATACCTGCAGAAATAAATATTAATTTTATTTTTCTGAAGTAAATTACAATTTACAAAAAGCGCCAAGGTTGACATGCAATTTTCACGTGCCTCACGTGGGACTGTACATGAGGCGCGGAAAGACCTATTTGCAATTCTATAAAGTTCAGGGTCCCTTCAACAAAATTTACAATTTATTTACAACGTGACATTTATTTTACAATATTAAAAATTAAATATAACAAAAAGCAGGGGTATAAGTGAAAATTACCCCCAAAGACGCTTGATCCAACGGCTGATATGCGTGACTTAAACACGTGGCGCCTCCACGTTTGCCGATGACGCTTCGACGATGGGCGGTGAAGATTAGATCATACGAGATGATCTGACGGCTGAAGCTTCGCTCCATCGGACGGTTGGGATTCCAACTAGGTCTCGTTCTTCATCCAACGGCGAGGAGAGGTGCTGAAGAACATGGGAAGAACGCGCCGCTGGCGAGTTTCTCCCGGTGAGATCTCTCCTCCTCGGCTATCTTTGTCGCTCCTGAGATGTTCTGATCGTAGCTGGAGGCGTCCCGCATCTCCCGGTGGTCTTGGCGTGGCTCCTGGAGGTCCAAGGATCCCAGGTCTGGTCGATGAAGGTCGGGACCTACAGGAGCCTCTTCCTGGTTCGAATCGAGCCCAAAGGGCCTCGTTGCTTCATGTAACCTGCATAGGAAGAACCAGGGGAATGAGGGATATATCCTCGCCCCTGGGTTTTGAAGCTTGGGTGCAAGATGGGGTGAGGCAAAGGAGCTCCGACTATAGGCGGAGGTGGAGCTCCGATTCGCAAGGACTGGGGGTCCTTGGTTGAACAAATACGGTCGACAGATGGAGAAAATGATGGGGAACGAAGAGAGGTGAAAATGGCGATCGGAAACAGTGGGGATCACCGTGAAGAAGTTGCCAGAGCGGAGCTCCGACGAACTTCGATTTCGCTATTTTACACTACGCTACGGATCTAGAAGCTAAACTAAGAACAGGAATGAAATGCTGGAACTAAAATCTACCTAAAAAGAAAAAAAATATCTCTTATACCTGGGGGCCTCCAGGGAGCAGGACGGATGCCGGAGCTCCGCCGCGACAAAATTGATCCCTCCTCCGGCCGATTCACGTTGCTGAAATGCTCCTCCTGTCACAAGGAACCTCCCAGGAACGGATTCAAGGCTTTCGGGTGGATGGAAATTGGCCAAATTTGTGGAGGAGGTCGAGGGCTCTTATTTATACACATTCTGGGCGGCCTACTTGGCCCGCATATTCCGGCGAGTGCAATGATCATTTCCTCGATCCAACAAGCATGTGTGATAGATAGATGGTCCCTCTACAGATCTCGTGAAGGCGGCGAGCGAAAATAAGGGACGAGACGCCCAGGAAAAATGGCGCAAGTCATGGAAAAAGAATGGTTCAGAGGCGCCAGGTCCCGATGGGACAGTTGACTAGAGGTCAACGAGGGCTGGCTCCTCATTGGTCCACGTAGGCCGTAAACGGACAAAATATGCCCATTTATTCTGAAATGAATTATTTAGCATAATAAATGATTTTATTAATTTTTGCTTATAAAATAAAAAATGTGTATTAATTCATGTAGTATTTATTTATGATTTTTATTTATTTTTTTGATGTATTTTATTATGGGTTTATTTTAATAATGTATTTATAAGTGTATTTACATGTATTTTGTGTATTTTATTTTTATTTTGTATATTTTGATTGATTATTTTATTTTATTATTTTATAAAATTATGAATTATTTTTGTGAGTGTAAATATATTTTTGTTTAATTTTTATGAGTTTATTTACATATTTAAATAAATAGGTGCATATATAAGTAGGTGTACTTATAGGTATTTTACCTATATATTATATATCTTTTATTTATTTAATATATTTCTTGGTTTTTATTTTGGATTTGTGTTTTTAATAAATTATATGTAATACTTACAATATTCTAAAAATATAGATGAATAAAGAATAAAATCCCTTTTTATTTATATACATATAGACAACATAGGTATTTTGCCTATGTATTGCATAAGCTTATTTTATTTCACAATTTCTTTTTGGTTTTCTTTTAATTTCAATATGTACCTGTATTGTATACATTATTTACAAAATTCTAAAAATATAAATTTATAGAAATAATAACTAATGGATAAAATGAATATTTTAATCAGTACTATCTACAATGAGGGCCAAAAACCTAACTTTCACAGATGAACTCCAAAAATTATGAAACTAATTTTATTAAATAGTTCTTGGAAAGCTATATACAATTAAAGGTTATTTTGGGTGATTTTGAGTTTTTATTTGCAAGATATGGGTCTGTGAAGTTGAGATTCTGGCTTTTTATTCTGTGTATAAAATGTACGTTGTGTATCATTTTTGTACAAACTCAATTTTGTAATTTTATTCACATTATTATCTACAACTTTCATGTACAAAGCTTCTCTATTTGATGAATGATTAATTATATACAAAATAGGTGTCAAAAATGCATAAATAAATGAATAAATAAATGAGGTATTTATTGTACTGTTGGCCCTTATCTCCCCCTACTTTATTCCTTGTCGATCAATTCCATGCTGGCCTTGGTCTCGGGGTTCCGGTCATAAAATATTTGCAATGTTTTATTCCTTTTTCTTTTCTTCTCTTTATTCTACATTTTTGGCATTAAAAACCTTATTCGATGTACAATGAATGCAACAAATAAGGAATGCTTTTATAGACAAATTAATGCTATTTACATGCATTTGCTGGGGTTTTTAAGGCCAAAATGATAGAATAAAGGTGATGAAATGGAGATTCATCAGTACGGTCCTCTCATAGTTGCTCTGTGTGCTAGGTTTTCGATTCAACTTCTTTCCGATTCGCTTTCTGTCATGGTTCGAGGAGAAATTTGTGTAACACCCTACTTAGGTGCGGGCGGCTATGCACGTCAATGAACCATATGATTCGTCACACTTTCACTCACCTAAGACGCGTGGTGTCTATCGATTCTCCATTGCTTATTGTTCTTTATTTTCCTCTTTTATAGTTATTTTGATGGAGAAATCTGTGTAATACCCTACTTAGGCACGGGCGGCTGTGCACGTCAGTGAACCCTATGATTCGTCACACATTCACTCACTTAAGACGCATGGTGTCTACCGATTCTCCATCGCTTGTAGTTTAATTATATTCTTTTAGTTTTGTTGTTGTTTTCCTCTCGATTGATTTTATAGAGGAAACTCTTTTCATTTTATTTTGAAATATATCCTGATATAAGGGGAAACTCTGCTGAATTTTTCCAAGAAATATGTCCCGATATAAGGGGAAACTCTGCCGAAATTTCAAGAGAAATATGTCCCAATATAAGGGGAAACTCTGCCGAAATTTCAAGAGAAAATATGTTCTTAGCGTTCTTTGTGTTCTTCGTGTTCTTTATTCGTTCTTTGCATTCTTGACACGTTCTTAGCTTTTTTGATACGAAAATGAAATTCGATCATTTCAGGAGCCTTAAATCATCCTTTCTGAAAACGAAACACGATAGAGCACTGCATACGCGAGAGAGAGCTCAATTAGGTAACGAAATCCTTCCTTTTGCTATTGGGTTTTCATATGAGATTGTTGAAATTCCTGATTTTATTTTCTTCGCTACGAAGAACCCTAATTTGGCCATCTTTAAGAAGGTATGAAAAGTTGCTTTGTGATTCTCACTAAAATAAGATCAGAGTATCGTATGGATGCAGTGGTTTGGAAAGTTAGGTTTTGGAAGTTAAAAAGAGCATAAGTTAGGTATTTAAATATATGAATTAATATATGTGTAGGTCTATACTCGGTAATTATAGTTACACTAATCTAATGCTTAATACAGGAATTACATCATGGAAATTGATGTGTTTTGAGTTGGATCCTGAAAAGGGTCGCGAGTCGCGTTATGGATGACTGGGAGTAGAACTACAGGTCGGGCATGCAACCTGTAGGTTTGTCGGAAGGAACTCGTATTGGCGTTTCCCTACCTAGGTGGTACATTGGTTGCCCTGTTATGATAAGTGCGCACGAAATGAATATTTGCAATGCGTGGTACCGGGAGCCAATATATTCGGGTTGAATGACGGAAGATGTGGCCGTGCCATGTGGAGGCACGGGTGGTTCAATAGTGGCTGGGTCACGACAACATGTATTTAAAGCTGCTAGGTTATATGATTAAATGTTAGCCTGAGGTTTTAAGCAACCGTGTCCTCGAGGACGGTGAGCTCCTTTGTTTGCCAGGCTGAGGGTTAAGACCCTGATTAATAAAAGAAAAGGAAATTGTCTGGGTAGTATTGGAGGATTGGTTGAGGTGACATGCGGCGGCATAAGCTTACCAAGATCAACGAAATCTCCAATCCCGAAGTGTCCACAGCCTCGGAGTCCTTATAGTGGTGAGGTAATTCCCATGACTAATCCCTGATGTGGAATAGAAAGGAATATGATTTAAATTAATGAGAAGAAATGAAACTTTTTGTGATAACATGTTTTGAAAATTTACCCAATTGTTTGCTTTTCTCTTCTTCGTTACTTAGCATTCGCTCTTTTTTATCCTATGATTTATGGAAAACCCAATAGGTGTCGGTGAGCCATCGCAAGGACTTTAGTAATCCAGCCAGCTTACATAGTAGACATCCAGCCAGCCACAATAGCTTTCCTTTGTAAGGTAGTTAGTATTCTTTCTGTGTATTTCCTTCCGGCTGATGTACATGTAAACGGTTATAATGGGATAATGTATCATGTGAACTTTATTTTGTGAATGTAAAAGTGTTGAAATACTTTCTTATGAGTATTTTATTTGCAGTATGTTTCTGAATGTTAGTTGTGATTGCTGAATAAATTATTGCTTAGTAACCAGATCCGGACATGGGAGGATCCGACGGCCCAGAAATCGAGGTCGCAATACTCAATGAGCTTCGATTGGTCATTTCTATGTCCTCCGTCCTCTAATCGCCTCGGTGGCGACCACTCTCGCTTCCTGGAGCTCAACCACTTCTATAGGAGGAGTCATGAGGTCCAGAGTCCATCAGAAGGACCCTGGAGCTCAAGGCTCCTAGATCTCAGACTTCAACTTTAACCTCTGGCTCTAGGTGCTGCTAGGGCTTCACTCCTGCATAGAAGGAAAGAGTACAATGAGAGGGTCAAGATTGATCCTCTCTTGAAGATGTATGCACAAGGGAGCGAAAGGATGGTGGAGCTCAAGTGAGAGGTGGAGGACAGAGCTCGGTAGCTCATATCGTTGCAAGATCTGAGGTGAACACACAGGGAAAGGCAAAGAAGATGATGAAGATTGAAGGTGGGGCAAAATGAGGCTCGGAGACAGATGGGGAATGGCGAATTTGGGGCTGGATCCTAGGGGTCTAATGATTTTTAATATCTAAAATTAAACGAAACTAAAGACTAATTAATGAAACTAAAGCTAAATCTAAGCTACTGGAAGGAAAAGCACTAAAAGACCTAAGGATAGTAGCTCGAACATACGAGATACCTGGAGTAGAGAAGCTCGCTGGAGAAGCTCCGTGAACTTGGATCACCACCTCCATCGCTTTATCCACGCTGACAAAGAGGAGAAAGAGTTGATGTCACCGAGCTCTCTCAATCCTAAGACCCTATTAGGGTTACAAAAGCAAGAGGGGGAACAAAATTGGAAAGGGGGCGGAGGACCTTTATTTATAAACATGGTGGAGGAGGCTTATTGACCTAGTGTTTCTGATTGATCAAGGTTATGTACACAGGATCAAAGGACTAGATGCGGATTAGGATAAATTAGAGAGTGGTTTGCTTAAAGATCATATCGAAAGGAGTGATGGGTCACCTTGGAAAAGGGGGAGAAGATGGCAGGTCACCATCTCTGACGGGGAGGTGGCCTGGAAGAAGAGTTGGCCGGAGGTCAACTAAGGAAGCCTCTTGATTGGTCCACCTGGACCAATCAGAAAAATCAGGGATCTAAATCCCTTATCAATTGGATATAAAATAATAAATGATTTTTTTAATTTTAGATTAAATTATAAAAAAATATTTTTTATTTTATGTAGCATTTTATCATGGTTTTTATTTATTTTTTCAAAATAAGTTATTAGATGTTAATATTTACATGTATAAACATATGTATATTTACCTATATATGATGTATTTTACTTTTATTTTGTATTTTATATTTTATCCTTATATATATAAATTTTATATATTTATAATTTATTTAATTGCATATTTATATATTTATTATATTTTTTTGATTTTATTTATTTACTAAAATAATTAAGTATACATATTATATATGTATAGTTCATCTATTTATTAAAGCACATTATTTATTTTAATGTATTTTTAATGGTTGTATTTTATTTTTAAGTTTTACATGTATTTTAAATAATATTTACAAATACTAAAAAATGTAAGAAAGTGAAAAATATAAAGAATGAATTTATTGGATATTATATACATGTATATTGCACAATGAGGGCCCAAAAGCTAACTTTTGCATATTAACTCCAAATTATATGAAACCTCCTTCATTAAATAGAAAATTTAGTTTTATGAGAAATAAAAGTGGATTTGGTAAATTTTGAGTCAGTATGGAGAAGATATAGGTCTGTAAAATTTTCTTTGCGGCTTAAATTTGTATGTCCCGGGCACACTGTGCGTTATTTTTGAATGAAATTAATTTTGTAATTTTCTTTGTATTTATATTTACAACTTTCATATATAGTGTTTTTTTATTTGAGGTATAAAAAACAAGAAATGAATTAGGTCCCAAAATGTAATTATTGAAGAAAAAATCAGGGTTTTATGTGTATTTTGTACAGTTACTCTATCATGTCTCCCCCTACTTTATTCCATATTGACTAAGTCATCATGATGACTGGGTCTCAGGATCTTGGGTCAATCAATGTCTTTGACGCTTCATTCTTTTTTACTTCGTTCCTTTATTCTTTTATTTTGGTATTAAATACAATATTGTATACAATATTTATTGTCTATTTATTAAGTGTTATTTTATACAAATTAATGTTATATACATGCAGTTAGCTAGGGATTTAAGGCCAAAATGAAATAATAAAGGCGATGAAATGGATATTTACCACCCCCTATATTTGCCTTTGCTAGTCCCTAGCAAACACTTATGCTAATAAGTGCAGAAAAAGAAAATAAAGAAAAGAAAAGGATATACATTGGATTGATTTAACTTTTAACTTTTCTTCATAAAATTAAAGTTTGAGCTCAACCATACCTTTGGGAAATTAAGTTGGGTCGGGACCTTATTGAGAAGCAAACTTGAAACTCAACAGCCTCCGAGAGCCACAAAACTCTGCCCAGGTCTCCTTAAAAGCTAGGTCAGAACAAGTCTATGTCATACGTATAACCTTATGACTATGACTCTATCTTTTACAGTGTAAGTGATATGCATCTCCTCTTAGCTTAAGTGGTAAAAAGAGAGTCTTCTCCAACATGGTGACTCTAATTCCCCAATCCAACAACTATTTCCTCGAGAAGCCGGGGTTTCCCTTTTAAGTTCAAGTGCAACGACTCATGAAAAGGGGATGGAGAAGAGATCCAGGTGGAGAAGAGATTCTTATCAGTCCAAGAGGTTCCTGGATTCACTCTGCAATTACAAGGGTGTCATAGAGATCCAGGTCTCATCGAAGGAGACCTGGAAGGCATCATCGTTTATGGCAACCCGGGTTCTTTGGTTGAATCGAGCTCAGGTTGCTCTAACGAGATTGTCTCCTGCATAAAAATACTCACATGATCGAGGGCTATCTCCTTGACCCAATAACTTATGCTGAAAGCATCAAAATGGATGTGTACGACGAGTCTCTGGTGAGGTGGTGGAGTTGAGAATTGATTCACTGATCTGGGAGAGATCGGGTTGGGTTGAGTGGGGGTTTTTAAATGAAGAAGAGAAGGGGAGTGAAATGGAATTATCAGGTGGGTCGGAAACAGAAAGATTCACGCCAAATAGGTAGTCGGAGACTAATGCTCCGACGAACTACGATATGGCTAAATTACATCAAAGGAAATAAAATTGAGCTAAACTGAAGATTAAACTATGCTAAGTAAAAAAAATACAATCCACAGAACTTAAAACAAAGGCCTTGATAGGGGGTACCTAGAAGCTGGGGAACCTCACCAGAGTTAGTCCCTAGCGATGGTTGGATCACGCCTCCAGCCACTCTTTCTCCACGCCAACACCTTGGCAAGCCTCTTGTTGTCATCAGGGAGATCAAGAACAATTAGGTTAGGGGCTACAGAGGGTCGAAGGGGGAACATACCTTCAAAAGGAGAAGAAGGCACTTTTATAAACATGGCGAGCGACAAAGATGGAAGAGGGATTGTGTGCAGACCAGAGAGAGTTGATGGAGTCTACAAGCATGGCGAGGTAGAGGGTGAGGGAATGCACAAAAATAGTGAAGAGCTCGAGGAGGTCAAGCGCATGGAAATGGCGTGAAAAATCGAGGAAGAGAGGAGTTGCAGGAGGTACAGGTGACACTCATGTGAGGAGGGGTTGTTGACCTAGAGGTCAACATTCCCTGTGCCCCGATTGAGCCACGGGGGATCACAAAAGAAAAAATAAAGATAAAGATAAAAGAAAATATTAAATTTAAATAGTAAATTATTTTATTAAAATAAAACTTAAAACATGAAAAATATTTATTATTTTTCAACTAATTTATGGGTATTTTTATTTATCTTTACAACCTTATTTGTAGGATATTAGTATTTACATGTATAATTACATGTATATTTACTTTTGGGTATCTTGTTTTTATTTTGTATTTTCAATTTTTATTATCATATACATATTTTATATATTTATAATATAATTAAATACATTATTTCATACTATTATTTTCTTTTTCGATTTTATTTACATATATAAATTATTTTATGTATATAAATTGTATGTCTATTATACATATGTACTTTAGGGTATTATTTATTTAAATATATTTTAATGGTTTTATTTTATGTCTATTTTTTAATATGTTTTAAGTAATATATATAATTATTTAAAGATATATGGAGATCAAAAATACAAAGAATAAAATTTATGTGGTGTTTCCTCTCGTCCGAGATCCAGATCGGACCATTCACCTCTCTTGTGGGACTGTGAGGAGGGGGATGTCCCACGCTCTTTTTTCATATTTGAGAGGGCGTAGATGTACGAAGATGAGTTTTGTGACTTGGTAGCAGATCATTGGCATTTAGTGGAGGGAGAGGGTTCGACTGCCTCACGTTTTTTTTTGCAGAAGTTAGTAAGTGACGACAGAAAAATCACCAAGACTCGGGTGAATAAAATAGATCAAGGGTCGTTGCGACCTGGATCTCGGAGATAATTCAGTCAATCAAGAAAATATGAGATCAGACCACCAAAACAAGATAAAAAAATCAAAGAACATCAATAGTGGCCCTGGCTATTAGATTAGCCTGGTATGGCGACCAGGGTCGGACTCAGGGAGCACGTGATGGCCTCACGGCCTACGAAGTAGTCTAAAATAAAAGTAAATAAAAGAAAACTATTTTTGGTGGGTTTTTAATATTTTATATTTTTTTGGATTTTTAAATTATAAATAAAATAATAAAAATCAAGAAAACAAGCAACTTCACACAATTATTTAATCACTCAAAATCAATCCAAAAATTCAAACAAAAATATTTTTATGTTTTTATATTTTTTATGTTTTTGGTTAGTTTTTGACAATTTTCTGATTTTTTTATAATTTTATAAAAATGAAACAATGTGAAAACAAAAGAGGACTATCCAATCAAGCTTGGAGGGCCAAAATAAAATAGATAATGGCTCTATCAAAGCCTGGAGGTAATCTTCATGAAAAATAGAAGTAAAAAGGAAAATTCAGAGACTGAGTTTATTATTTTTGGAGTTTTTAATGATTTATTAGAATTTTTATGAGTTTTTATGGCTTTTTCAATTTTTATATTTTTTATAAATCCAAAAATGACCAAACTTGGTCAGAAAATCAAACACACTAAAATAGACCTAATCTAATTTTTTTAGAATTTTTAGAGATGTTTTAATATTGTTTTGTGAATTTTAAAACTAGACAGTAAGAAAAAGTGATGTTTTTGAATTTTTAAAAAAATAACAAAATGGCTCCAAAAATTCCCCAAAATTCAGTGAAAATTCTACACAGTGGTAGGAGCCACGTGTCAAATTTTCACTTAATTTGGATATGATTTGATATTTTATTCAAAACAATCAAGAGCCCACAGTCATAGGGACCTGATTGCAATGAAAATATGTTTGGAGGGCCTAAAAGTAACACGGCAGGAAATTCAGGGGGGTCCGGTGCAAAAATCCCAAATGTACACGCGCGATGCACGTGTCTGGGGCACTCAGGGACCTCTTTGTAATAAAAATAAGTTACGAGGACTTTTTAGCAACAGGTGCTAAAAGTCCGCGGACTCATCTGCAATTTACCCACTAAATTCGACACATGCTCAAATAAAACATTCACAGGGGTAGATGTGCAAATACCAAAAAGATAATTTCATTTCATAACAACCAACAAGTACATGCCCTTACACGCAATTTACCACAAAATACACGTGACGAAGCACGTATCCACCACACACAGGGGTATAAAAGCAAATAAAATAAACTACCAGGTCCACTATGCAATTTTACCAAAATAAAATGAACTATGAAACATATTTACATGACTAAATGCTAAAACCAAATCGAAGAGGGGCCTAAGTGAAATTACCCCTTATTATATCCGAGGGCT
The DNA here is from genome assembly GCA_037367405.1 of Ottelia alismoides. Classification (NCBI taxonomy): domain Eukaryota; kingdom Viridiplantae; phylum Streptophyta; class Magnoliopsida; order Alismatales; family Hydrocharitaceae; genus Ottelia; species Ottelia alismoides. Next base: position 56,601 of record JAZKJV010010676.1, on the reverse strand, counting down.
GGGATGGCACCGCGTGGCGAATCTGACGGTGATGGTGCGCTGCGCCTCAGCAAAGTAAGCCCTGATCTTGATCCAACGGTGGAGGGTGCGCCACGTGGGGGAATCAACGGTCGAGAAGCGACGCGGCTAACCCTCGCTGATCTGACGGTCCCGATCTATCCTACAATGATCGGACGGTGATGGCTGCTCCTCAAGTGAACGACTGCAATCTAATCTGGAGCCGGAGGGCTAGATGGACGGCTCTGGAGGATCCACGATGAACAGGTGGTTGGCGAACTTCGCCGGCCCAGTGAGCTTGCGGTGGATCTCCCTGCGGGATGCTGATAGGTGGAAAACGATCGTCGGAGCCTCCCGCGTCTGACGGGCCCTTCCGATGGTGCAATGGGGCTCCGGAGAGCCCAGGCGACACCGGCGGAGCTGGAGCTCCTGTGCTGAAGATGGAGGACCTCAGATGGTCCCCCTCTGACCTGCAAAAGGGCACGAAGAGCAAGCTGGGTCGAGGGCAAAATGCCTCGACCCGGTTAGGTGCGAAGTGGGTGGACAGCGGGTCGATATGGGCAAGCTCTGGCGAAGCGACGACGGAGAAGCTTGAATCCCAGTTCCTGTGCGAACTGGGGTGAACGGATGGGCGAAGAAGGTGCGGGGGATTGAGGCGACGGTGATGGTGTCGTCCGATGATCGAAAGGTGATCGGAGGTGGTCGGAATCGACGGTCGACGGCGATGGGTGAAATTGGGGGTAAATAGAAATTCGCTAAAGAGAGAAAGAACTAGGGCTACCTGATGGTCGATGTCGACTGGGGACGAGCTACTGGAGCTCCTGGTCATAGCCTCGAGGGCCGTCGATGCCCGAGGCTCGAGCACCACGCTGGTGGCGGCGCACGGCGGTGCTAAGTCGCCGGATCGATGGTCCGGTCACTCCCTCCTCGTTGCAACACGGCCAATCGTGAGCTGTCACTCAGGAGAGAGCAATGGAGGTCCTGGGGTGGAATGAGCTGAGCCAAAGATGCGTGAAGGAGTGGGCGGAGCTCAGACTATATACAGTTAGGGCTCCGGCTAAAGATAGTTCGGGCGAGCTGATCGGAGCGCGGATCCCCAAAACCCACCCCGGGCGTGGATCAGGGTTGATCAAGGTCGGATTAGGGCCCGGGGTTAACGGATTTGGATATCGGATCGAGGTGCAATAATTAGGAGAAGTCAGGTCGCAACACAGGATCCACGGGTCTGTGGCCCATGGGGGAGTTGACCGGGGGGTCAACATCCCTCGTGGACCAATCAGGAGAGGCCACATCGAAAATGGTTTGGAAATTCGAAATAAAATAGGAAATGGCCAAATTAATAAAAACTCAAAACATGAAAAATGTTACTTTTATTTTAAACTATTTTTTGTGATTTTTAATTATTTTTTTGAAATATAAATTAGGTATTTACAATATAGTGCTATATATAGGTATATATACAATATTGCTTTTTTTAATTTTTGATTTTTAATTAATTATTTTTGTACATTTTTATCCCAATTTTATATTTTATTTATTTACAAGATAAAATTTGGAATATTTAGGTATTTTTATTTTATTTTTATTAATTATTTACAAGGGGTAAATAAATACTTTTATTTATATACATATATGATATATATATACTATGGTGATGTTGATTTTTATTTTTATTTCTTTTTATTTTATTTTTGTTTTTATGATTTTTATTTTATTTATTTACACCATGAGGTATAGAATATGTATACTTTTTATGGGATTTTAATTTATTTATTTATAAGGATAAATAACTAGCTATGTGGTCTTATGTACATGATGAATATATACAAGGTGGAAGCATTTTTATTTTCTTTTTTAATTTTCATATTTTTACTTTTATTTTGTATTTACAAATATATACAAATATTTACAAATAAATACAACCCATTTTTATTTTTATTTTTAGAGGAAAATATTTTTATTCTATTTACAGGTATATGTACAAAGGTGAGCTTCCTTATCTCTCTCTACTTGGGCTTTTATGCGGTCAGGCCCATGTTAAGCCCTCCCTTGGGATTAGGTCGCTCAATATTTATTCTAAATATCTCCCTCTTTTTCTTTTATTTCTTTATTCTTTTATTTTTGCACAAAAACATGCTAATTATTAGATTTTACACAATGCATGCTTTTTGGTAATTATTTGTATTTACAGATATCTACATGTATTTGCAAAGATTTTTGTAGCTAAAATATAAGAATAAAGAGTGATGAATGGCTATTCATCACCCCCCTATACTTAACTTTGCTAGTCCCTTAGCAAACACTTATTTGAAAAAGAAGTGAAAAAGAAGAAGAAAAAGAAAAAGAGGAGAATGTACATGGATCAAGGTTGATTATTAAACTTGCCTTCATTAAATTGAAATATGGAGCTCGATCAGATCTTTGGATTATTAATGTGTCGGAACCTTATTTAGACTTAGGTTAAAACTCAACAGCCTCTAAGTTCCACTAATCTATAATCAGGACTCCTCAACAATCCAGATCAGAACAAGTCACCAAACACAAACCCTAAAGACCATGAATCTTTCCTTGTACTGTGAATGTGAAGTATAAGCTCTCCTCCTCAGAAGTGGCAACTTGACAACCCTCCCCAACAAGGTAACTCTATGACCCCAATCTGGCCACTCTTTCCTCGAGGAGCGGGGTATTCCCTTCTAAGTTCGAGTTCAACCGGCTCAAGAAGAGGGGGAAGAAGAGAATGGACCATGGCCAGTGTAGCCATGTATCCTTGGGAGCTCAACCAGTGTAGCCAAGTCTCCCTGCTGCAAGCTACATAAGGTGGGACATGAATCTCAAGCTTTGCTTATTGCACTATATACATACTCCGGTGGGATTATTATTTTCTATTAGACCCACCACTTTTTTTGGAGTTATTTTCTTTTTGCATTTTTTAGTGCATCTATACAACATATACATGTGCAGCATATATACAAGGAGTTTTTCCTCTTGAGCCAGTAGACTATCCCTCTTTTGAAGCATTATTGCAACCCACAACTCCTGTCGTTAGACCTCATGGCAACCAAACCAAGTTGAGACGCACTTCCTTCACTAAAAGAAGAAGAGAGGTTCCGCCTAGAATTACTACCCTCATATGCTACCCCAAATCAAGGAAGACTGCCTCCTCACCACCTCATCCATAGAGAGCTCGGTGCAAGTGCGGTGTCCAAGTAAAGCCATTGTCTATATGAGTCATGTGTGTGTTGTTAAGTGCTCTACTTAGGCTCATTGAGATGACATGTGATCATAGCCTAGTGGACTCAAAGAATTAAGTTACCATGGACCTGAAAAGCCTTAACCCTAAGCCCTATAAGGTTCCTCTTAGAATTAGATGGATTAAGATCTTAATCCAAGCTCCATTTCCCAATTTAATTCCAGGCTAGTTTAAATGTCAACTATAATCCAGGAAAAACTATATACATATATACAAAGATGCTATTTACACAATTTTTACACAAATGCAAAATTTTTGAAAAATGTTTTGAAATCATGGATGTATGCATGAATGCAAGTTTTGCAAAAGTATTTACACAAATTTACACAAGATTTTTGCAAACTTTTGATTTTCAAAACATTTTGGAAAAATTTTGTACTATATACATAATTTTGATATGCACATATTTACACAAACTTTACACAAAAAGTTTCTGAAAACATTTTTACAAAAATAATCTGTACAATAGCTATGTATGTGCAATAAAAGAATGTTTATTTACAGGGAAAATTTTTAATTTTTGTGGATTTTTAGGTTTTTAGCCATTTTTATTTATTTACACACTCACACAAAGTACGAGTTATGGCTAAAGTATATATGGAATATATGCACACCCTCCTATACTTAGTTCGAACGATGTCCTCAGAGTCAAGAGCGATGAATAAGACATAACTTGTGCTATGTATAGGGAAGTGAAAAGGAAGGCTATATACAAAGACAAATGAATGGATAGAAACTCATGAGGGCCTCGGCTTTCCCCCTATACTTAGGATCAAGTAATCCTAAGTATAGCAGGCTGTACACAAAGGGATAACCGAGTGGAGAATGTACAGGGTCTACCCCCCTATACTTAGGGTAAAATATCCCTAAGTATAGGCAGCAAAAACAGGGGTAGAAAGAATCAAAAGAAATACCCAAAGGTCCTACATCCCCCCTATACTTAGGGTAAAGTACACCCTAAGTATAGCATAATCAAAAGATGAAGAAAGGAATGTGAGACTAAAGAATGGAATGATATGGACATCTGGATCTATACAGGTCAGAAGAACAATGATAATCAGGCGTGAGATGCAATAGATGTGAGTCAAGAGACCACATCTCACGCAAGATGAATAGGGGCAACATCAACGACCCGCGGCTCATGATCTAGAAATGGCTTGAGCCCCTGGCCGTTCACTTGAAAGGTACTCTCAGAAGACAACTCAGATATATCAATACTTCCATTGTCGTGTACCTTTCTCACAAGATAAGGTCCCTTCCATTTGCTCTGTAGCTTCCCTGGAAATAGACGGAGCCTAGCATCAAACAACCATACTCTCTGTCCAGGCTCAAAATGCTTGTGGCTGATATGAGAATCATGCCACTCCTTCACTCTCTCCTTGTATTGTAGGCTGTTTGAGAAGGCGGTATCACGAAGCTCCTCCAGGGCTGCTAACTCTTCCCTCCTCTGGTCTCCTACACTAGCTGGATCTAAAAGAATATCTGTAACTGCCAAAAGTGACCTGTGTCTCAGCTCAACAGGTAAATGGCACGGCTTGCCATAAACGAGGTGAAAGGGAGATGTGCCCAATGGTGTCTTGAAAGACGTCCTATATGCCCACAAGACCGAGTCGAAAAGCTGTGACCAATCCTTTCGGTCAGGGCGGACGACTTTCTGCAAAATAGTCTTGATCTCCCTGTTCGACAACTCGGCTAGACCATTCGTCTGTGGATGGTATGGAGTGGCAACTCGATGGTCTATGCCGAACTCGCTAGCAAGGGCCTTCACCTAGTCGTTGATGAAATGAGACCCCCCGTCAGAAATCAACATTCGAGGGACCCCGAACCGCGTAATGATGTGCTTCCTCAAAAATCTGCAATCTGTCCTGGCATCAGCGGTTCGGGCGGGGATGGCCTCAACCCAACGACTCACATAATCAACGGCTAACATAATGTACTCAAATCCCTGACTCTGAGGGAATGGACCCATGAAATCGATGCCCCATGCGTCAAAAAACTCACAGAAGTGAATGGGATGCATCGGCATCATATCACGCTGTCCACAAGTGCCCATCCTCTGACAGTCAGTACACCTCTTCACAAACTCATCAGAGTCCTTGAAGAGGGTAGGCCACCATAGGCCGGATTGGAGCACTTTCTGTGCTGTTCTCCTCCCAGAGTGATGTCCTCCTGCCTCAAGCTTGTGGCAGTAAGTGAGGACGCTATGGTGCTCCTCCAGAGGAATGCACCTACGTCAGATGCTATCCCCTCCTTCATGGTAAAGGATGGGATCCTCCCAGTGGTAGGACTTGGCCTTCACGAGGAAGGTCTCAAGCCTCTGCCTGGTCCAATCTTGTGGAACTTTCTTAGCAACAAGAAAGTTCACAATATCGGCATACCCCGGGAGAGAAGCGATAGCAAGGATCGCCTCATCTGGGAAGGTCTCACAAATAGGGTCAATCTGCTCAGAATCCTCAAGATGCTCTAATCGGGAGAGATGATCCGCCACCACATTCTTGACTCCAGGCTTATCCTTAATCTCTATGTCAAACTCCTGGAGTAGAAGGATCCATCTAGTCAGTCTGGCCTTGGCATCCTTCTTTGCCATGAGGTATCTGATGGCGGTATGATCTGTGTACAAGGTCACTCTAGATCCAATAATGTATGATCTGAACTTATCTAGGGCGAACACTACGGCTAGCATCTCCTTCTCTGTGACTGTGTAGTTCCGCTGTGCGGAATCCAATGTGCGGCTAGCGTAGTGGATAGCAAATGGAACTCCATCCCTCCTCTGTCCCAGCACGGCCCCCACGGCAAAATCGGAGGCATCCGTCATGATCTCGAATGGGAGAGACCAATCAGGTGGCTGGAGAACAGGAGCCTCGACAACACATCTTTTGAGAGTCTCAAATGACGAAAGACACTTGTCATCGACAAGGAACTCGGTGTCTTTCGTCAGCAGGTCAGTTAACGGTCGGGCAATCCTACTGAAATCATGAATGAATCGTCGGTAGAAACCGACGTGCCCCAGGAAAGACCATAACTGCCTCAAATTGGACGGCGGTGCGAGTTTTCTAATGACATCTACCTTGGCCGGATCAACCTCCATGCCCCTGTTGGAGATGATATGGCCAAGCACCGTCCCTTGAGTCACCATGAAGTGACTCTTCTCCCAAGATAACACCAAGTGAACCTCTATACATCGCTGAAGTACTCGGTCTAGGCAGTCAAGACAGGAGTCGAATCCGTCGCCGTAAACCGAGAAATCATCCATGAAGACCTCTAAGCACTCCCCTACCATGTTCGAAAAGATCGACAACATGCATCTCTGAAAAGTCGCAGGGGCATTGCATAGCCCAAATGGCATGCGTCGGAAGGTGTATGTGCCGAAGGGACATGTAAAGGTAGTCTTGTCCTGGTCCTCGGGAGCGATGGCCACCTGGTTGTAGCCCGAGTACCCATCCAGAAAACAATAGTGGCTCTTCCCTGCCAGTCTCTCAATGATCTGATCTATAAAGGGCCGGGGGAAATGGTCCTTCTTGGTGGCCTGGTTGAGTCTCCTGTAATCAACGCAGACTCACCAAGAAGTGGGTACCCGTGTAGCAATCTCGTCTCCAGACTCGCTGACTACTGTAGTGATGCCCGTCTTCTTGGGCGCCACATGCAAAGGGCTGACCCACTTGGAGTCGGAGATGGGGTAGATAAAATCGACGCTCCACCATTTCGTTATCTCCTTCATGACAACCTCTCTCAGATTCGGGTTCAGCCGCCGCTGGAACTCACGCAACACTTCGCCTCATCCTCGAGGTAGATATGGTGGGAGCACAGGACCAGACTTATCCCCTGGAGATCTGCTATGCTCCATCCTATTGCCTTACGGTTCTTTTCAAGAACCCCCATCAGACGGGATTCCTGCTCTCCAGTCAAATCGGCGGAGATAATGACTGGGTACATCTCATGCTCACCCGCAAAGAACCTATACTTCAGCGACGCAAGAAGCGGCTTCAGCTCTGGACAACTGGGTGCTGGTGGATCTGGCCTCTGAAAACTCTACGTGAAGGCTGCCAAATCCGCACGGGAGAACTGAAACTATCTGTCACTCTCTAAAACTTGAGAAGGTTGCCCTGATGGACTGTCTCTGCTCTGCTCGGCATCTACCTCCTCCCTAGTTGCAGGCTCAGATGAAGTCAGATCTGGCATGTAATCATCACAATCTGCCTAGTCAGAATCTGACTCCGAGGGATCTGTATCATCCAAGGTGGCCTCAGTACCACCAATATCACAAAAATCAGTCTCGCGGTTGAGAACCGGCTCTGCTGCCTCAAAAGTATCCTGGACTAGGAATGTGCTCTCCAAGCTCTCCCCTGCTGTCGTCTCTGCATCAGCGGAATCTGAATGTGAGAGGATGGCCTGTGATGCTGGGTCTGCCCATACTGCCTCATCATCTGTAATGACAAAGTCGCAGTCCTGGTGGATGTCTAGCCCGACATCTGTCATCTGCTCTGTATCTGAAGTAGTCTCTGAGCATGCTCTGTCTCTGGCTCTGCTATCCTCGACCGTCTCTATTTGTACATTTTCGCCCTCGATGCGAAAGTATACCTTCCCGCTATCATGGTTAGTCACTGCCTTGGCTGTGGCCAAGAACGGGCGACCGAGAATGATGGGGGTATCAGTCACTGAATTAGGGATCTCCATGTCCAACACTACGAAGTCCACGGGGAATTGCAGGTCCTGAATCGTGACGACAACGTCCCTCAGCAATCCCTTCGGCCTCTTGACAGATCAATCGGCAAACTGAAGGACTGTCTAATGAATCTACGTTTCATCATCTTTATTCTATCATTTTGGCCTTAAAAACCCTAGTAAATGCGTGAAAATAGGCTTAATTCAGGCATTTTAACATTCATGCATATGTGTATAAAAAGTGTATAAAATACTGTTTTTAATGCCAAAATTATAGAATAAAGAAAAGAAAAGAAAAAGAATAAAATATTGTAAATATTTTATGACCTGAAACCCCGAGACCTAGGCATCTCGATGACTAGGTCGACAAGGAATAAAGTAGGGGGAGATAAGGGCCAAAAATACCAATAAAATTCCTTTTGTTTTATTTATTCTTTATTCATTTTGGGACCTATTTTTGGTTCCACTTTTTATACCTCAAATAAAGAAACTTTGTACACGAAAGTTGTAGATAATTAAATAAAGAAAAATACAAAATTAATTTCACTGAAAAATAATGTACAGATAAAAAGTTATGGTCTGAATAAAAATCCAGAATCCCAACTTCCCAGACCCGTATCTCACAAACGAAAACTCCAAAATGCAGCAAACTCACATTTAATTGTATATAGAATAAAATAATCTATTTAATGGCGGTAGTTTCGCATTTGGCAGAGCTACAGTTTGAAAGTTGAGTTTTGGACCCTCATTGTATACTCGTACAAACTAAAATATTCAATTTATTATTTATTCATTATTTTTGTATTTTTATATTTTTATAATTTTGTAAATATTCTTTATAATAATTATGTACATTAAAATTGGAATAAAAATGCAAAGAAAACTCAAAATAAAAATACTTGTATACACAAAACCTAGGTATAATACCTATACACATACCTGTATAATTACTATTTCTATTTTATTAAATATACAAAACACATCAATAAAATAAAATAAAAATATATTTAAGTGTATAAAAGCATTTATAATTTTATAAAATAATAAACATAATTAAATAAATTAAAAATACAAAATAAAAATAAAATATATAGATATTATGCCTATAAAGGGTATAAAAGTAAACTTGTAATTAATATCCTCATAAAAATAAATAAAAATTACCATAAAATAATTTATAAAATAATAAATATTTTTTATAAAATAACTTGAATTTTAATAATTCATTTATTATTTTAAAACTAATTTATAAGCATTTTTCCAGGGATTTTCCTGGTTGGTCCACGTGGATCAACCAGGTGACTAGAAAAGTTGACCCGTTGGTCAACTCTCCTGTCTTCTCCCTGCTGCATGTCAGAGTGCACGTGACCCGACTTTCTCGATTTTTTCGCCAACATTGCGTTGCTCGAGGGAAGATGGTCCCTTCATGAAAGTTGTACCTGGCATCTCCATGATTCCCGCCGACCACTTGGATCTTCCAAGATCTTCTTCGCGTGCTCGTGATCCTGCCTCGAAGGAGCCCACTCCACCATCTTTCAAAAACACCCCATCCGCCTCCAGTCCTCCTTGAACCCTTCTTTGACCTTGCCGCCCCCTTTCTTCTTGCGTTCTGGACTGGAGGCCGTGACAGGGCCTCCTCCAGCCATCTAGGAGGGTCGCGCGTGGCCGGGAGGCGCTTCCACCATCTCCGGCGGCGAGCCGCCGTGAGGTTTCATCTCTTGGCTTTCCCTAGCCAATCGAGGTCGTTCTCCCCTGTTTTTCTTTGCTTATTAAGTAGCTGTAGCACTAGATTCTATTCTATGCATTTATTTTGGTATTTAAACAAGTCTTTAGCTTAGATCCCATCATCGAGCACCTTGCTGAAGTTCCTCGAGCTTCGGCAACCATCCCCCACTCCATGCCACCATCCGTTCACCAATAAACGCTGGGTCTTGCATTCTTTTTTGCTGCTGCGCTTTTTGCCATTTGCAGGTCCCAGGAGAGGCAAGCGTGCCTCGTTTTTGTTTGCTCACAGAACTGCCCAGGTTCGCCGGAGCAGCCTCAACTTGCTGGAGACCATCGGTTGGCCTTCGTCCCCATTTAGGCCACCTGGGGGTTTCGCCGGAGGCGCGGGAGGGTGTTCATGCTGCCAGCGGGAATCGGGGAGGTCAAAAGCACAAGTACCATCGAGTCCTAACTCGCCACCGGCGAGTTCCTCAACTGTTCTTCCACCTTCGTCGAGCGCCGTTGGATTTGGACCCGTTACCCAGTTTGTACAGGAGGCGTCCGATCTGCAGGAGCTTCCAGCCGTCCGATCGTGGCTCCATATCTAATCAGGGCCACAAAGTGTGAAGCGGTATCGGCCGTCCCCGAGGGGACTCGTGTCTTAAGTTCCCTATATCCGCCGTCCGCCTGCGTCTGTGGGGGTATCTTATGCTATTTCTCCCTCGCATTTTTTTGTAATAATTATTGAATACTTAAATTTTCCTAGGTTGTTCTTTTAATTTTGTAATTTTTGCACCTTAGCCCCGTATTGCTCGATAATTGCTTGTATATCCCTGCCTAGTGCGCGTGAAAGTCACGTGCACCCTGGGGATTTTTTGCACAAGTAACCTTGCGACTTTTGCTATTGGTTATTAGTCTAGAAAGTTTATATTTAAGCTATAATTTTCGTGGAGAATTTACGTAGGGGCCCTCGAACTTTCCTTATATTACAAAAACGCCCCTGCATGTATGTAATTTCCTTATGTTCGTAGCATTTTTTTGCATGCATCTATTAAACTCCAAAAATCCTCCAAAAATCAATTTAAGCTCCTGCTACATTGCATTTGCATGGCATATTTTTATTTTCCTTTTTTATTGCATTTTATTATTTATTAAAAATCAAAAACATCCATTTTGTGCACTGTCTAGCTTATAAAATCCATAAAAAATATAAAAACACTCCAGAAAAATCCCAAAAATATATATTTTGTTTCCTTTAGTGTGTTTTAACTTCAATCTAAAATTCACTAAAAATTACAAAACAAAACTCCTAAAAATTACAAAACACCAAAAACCTCCCAAAAAATATTAAAAATCCATAAAATTCCTAAAAATACAAACTTTGTCTTTGAATTTTCTTGATTTTATTATCTTTAAGTGAAAATTAATTTGTAGAATTTTTGTTACTGTTTTCTATTTTATTTCTCCATTTTAGTTTCAGCCTTGTATTTTATTCACTGTTTTCTCCTATTTTCACCTTTAAAAATACCAAAAACGTTTAGAAAAACCCCAAAAATCACAAAAACAGTAAAAAAAATTATAAAAAGACCAAAAATATTTTATTTCTGAATTTTTGAGTATTTTTACATATTTTTATAAATAACCTAGTACCTCCTTTCTTATATTATATATCTATTCCAATATTGAAAAAGAAAATATAAAAAAATATAAAATATAAAAAGAAATTATAAAATAAAAAAATTAATTAAAAATCAAAATACAAAATATAAAAAACAAAAATTAAATAAAAAAATAAAATCAAATAAAAAACCCACAAAAAAATAGCATACATAGACAATTTGATCACATTCACACTTTTGAGCGATTTTGCCTCGATCTATCCTTTCTGCTCCCTGTGTTCGACCTCTACATTGCTTGCACACTATACACATCTTTTGTAGAGTTATAATAAATTTTAACTCCGCACATTTACTCTCATTGCTTGATTTATCTGTTGTGGGTTAATTGTTGATTAATTGAGGTTTCGTGAGCGGTCGCTCAACGACATCGTGGCCCCGCCTTGTGTGGACTACTTTAGACCCTCGCCAAACCTCGATTATCAAATGGCACCGTTGCCAGGGAGCAACAACGCGCAGATCTTATTTTTGCTTGTGTTTGAGATTATTTGTCTATTTCACAGCTTTCATTTTTGCTATTTTATTTTCTTTATTTTTGATATATCTGTTGAGCTGTCTAACCCCCCTCTCTTATTGACTTTGTGCGAGGTACCGCGGACCGAGGGAGGTGCTTCACCCGCGGCGTCGACGCACCCACGTGAAGTCGGCTTTGCCAGCCTAGCACCAAGGAGACGAAGAGAAAATTTTCAAGACCGTGCTCCACTTTAGTTGTATTTTCTTTTATTGTATTTATTTTTGTAATTTAAGTGAGAGAGAGACTTCTTTATTGTAATAATACAAGTACCCCCGAACTTGAACATTCGAGACTAATTTCCAGGTGTTTGTACACCTGGGGTCTCACCGCTATTTTCTCGTGTTTTTCCTCGCATTTTTTTACTTTGTTTTCCGATTTTCGATTTTATTTCTTTTGTGTGATTGAGCCCCTAGTTCTAGGATTGCTTGCGATAGATTAGGACCAAACACATTAATCACCCTTGCATGCTCCTATAGTATCGTTTGGACTTAGTCAAATTTAAACAGTTGATTCATCATCCTCGAGCCGTCGTGCCGCGAGCTCTCCCCGCCAAGCGCTTCTCCTGATCTCGATTTGTCGGGAGGAGGAGGGGTGAGCCTAGACCGGACTTTTGGATTGAGGATCGGTGATCGACTTGTGGTGCTTCCCGCTAATAGCAATTTCCGAACTTAGGGTGATTTCATCGGCTTTGCATTTGCATATAGATAGCTTTCAATTCTGCTGAGCATCTTTGCATGAAGAGTGCTGGAGGCAAGGTGAGCATTTCTCTTTAGCATACATCATTGATTTATCGCTTGCATTGCTTTTCCGCCTCTCCCTCTGATTTTTCCAACCTAGGTGCTTAAAGGAATTGTCTCCTCGTTAGGCTCGTACATTTTTACTAAAAATCCAAAAAAGTGATAACCACTAAAATTGGGACTGCTAATATTACTTGGCCCTAAAAAAACCAAAAAGAAAAATCTTGAATTGGGGCAAGTAATCCCCTCATTATCTTCGTTTTACTTGCTCGCGCACACACTAAGGTTAGTGCCTAAATCCCATTCAGCCCCTAAGTGTTTGCGCAATTTTGGACTTCTCACCTAATTCTAAAACAGACAAGATAAAAAGACCGCATTTGTGGTCTTCACTGAGTTGAGTAGGTGAATTGAGGGGTTTGTAGTATTTTCATTTTTTTTGTTTGTGATTGTTTTGTGTGTGTCCTAGATCGCTTTTGCGCACTTGCGCCTTTCTTCTCACTTCTCTTGACTTGACCATCGTGCTCTCCCGATCATTTTCTTTTGTTTCGAGATGGCCGACTGGAGCGTATTTTATCCGGACTTTGCGGATCATTCGTTCACTCCAGCTGGTCCACCTCCTTTTTTCCAGGAGAACTTTTCTCCTGACTTTTGTACATATCCGCCTCAGCCACAGTATCAGACCTCGGATTTCTACCCACACCTACCTCCACTTCCGTATTCTCCACCTTCACATCCACCCGAGGCCGAGCTGTTGGAGTCACCTTTCATGGAGTCTACCCTTGAGCACTTGACCCAGATGATGGATCATATGAGACAGAGGATTGACCACCTCACTAGTACCAATAAGAGAGACCATGATATTCCACCAATTGATGATATGGGTTCACTCGAGGATTTCCATGAGAGCTTGCAATCGCCAAAAATACAAAAAAATGAGAAAAATTTAAAAATCCAAAAAGATTTCGGGAGACACGCCAAAAATATAAAAAAATGAGAAAAATTTAAAAATCCAAAAAGATTTCGGGAGACACTTGGTTGATTCATACCAAGAGGAGAGAGTCCACTTGCCAGAACCCTTGACCACACACCTATTCACATCCAGTCCCACCTTTGACCCCGAGGATGCCGCTGTACAGACTTCTCTTGGCATGCCTCGTGTATATGCTGATTCCAACCTCCTCCCTTATATGGTGGAGGTCCAAAAATTCAAAAAAATATTGACTGAACCCGAAGTGGTGGCCACCATTCATGAGATCATCCGTGCCCCACTTCAGCAGGCCATGACCGATTTATCTGCTCCTCTTCCCAAGAAGAGAAAGCGGAGGAGCAGATATGAGCGTCATATTCTGACCGTGGCCACTGCCCACACCATCACACACTGTCCCATTCCTCGGAAGAGGAACACTGCCACACCTTTCATTAGCTGCACCATCTCTGACCACACATGTGATCGCACTCTCCTCGACGGCGGTGCGTCTATTAGCATATTACTCTTCTCGCTGGTACAGTCTCTTCACTTAGGGCCTCTCAAGAAGACCAGGATGATCGTTCAGTTTGCCGATGGATCAATAAAGAGGCCGAAGGGTATCCTTGAAAACGCTGTCATATCGATTCAGGGCATGAGCTACACTGTTGATTTTGTCGTATTGCCTATGGAGTCCTCCACAGGGGAGCACTCTCCAATCATCCTGGGACGACCATTCCTCGCCTCTGCAGGGGTCGTTATTGATTACAGATCAGGAGAGATTCGCTTCCGTCCTGCTGATGAGAGCGAAGTGTTGATCACCGCACCTACTGCCAACCAGAGATCTGCACCTGATGTGACTACACATGTTCTGGCCGACCTCGAGGACCATGACCTTGATGATACTATCAGAGAATTTTGTTGTTTATTGGATTCCAATGAGACCCGAGAATTCCTCCCTGTTGAGGAACACTCGGAGAGCATGGACCTCGACGTTCCTTTTTCTGGGACTTGGCGATGTATTGACGACATCCGCGGGATTTACACGATTGACACCATTGAGAGGAGGGCAGATGTAGATACTAGGTAGGACGGACATGTTTCGACTACTTTCACTGATGGGTCTGTTCTTGTTCACTTAGATTCAGATGAGCCAAAGGCCGAATTTGATTTGATTGCTTTTATTCAGGAATTCAGGCCTTTTGATGAGAAAGATGACCCGGTTGAGATTATAGAGGACGAACAGAGTTCGACTACTTCCACCGATGAGTTTGTGCCTTTTAATTTTGACCCAGATGAGACCTCGCAGGACGACTCTGAGTACACTACTTCCGATGATGATGAGTTCGTCCCATTTCACTTCGACACTAGCGAGACTCCCAAGGACGGACCTAGTCATACTTCTTCCACTACTCAGTCTGTGCCTTCACACCCTAGGACCACCGAGGATCTTCACCCTGTCGACCCTGATCGGCTTCCGTCCACTGTGGACCCCGATGTCGACCTGCATCACACCAGATCCATTCCTCAACGGTCCTGCAAGAAGGTTCGCTTTCAACCTTCTTGACCATATGTATATCCATCTCTGTTGTATATTCACTTTTGTGTACCTCTGTTCTCTCTACCGTATTGCTCGTCCACCCATTCTCGTGTTTGCCTTACTTAGGATGTACTTTGTCCTAAGTATGGGGGGGGGGTGGACGAGCCGAGTGTTCAATCATCGTTCTGTGTCATCACTCCAGTTGTTGCCTACACTTAGGGCTTTTTTTACCCTAAGTATAGGGGGAGTGGTGTGTACATCCTCGGATCTCTTCTTCCATCTTTTGTTGTTCTTTTCTTCTTTTCTTCTTTTCATCTTTTCCTTTTCTATGTTCTTTTTGTATCTAAAAGGTGTCGCCCCTTGTTGACAGTCTTCTATACTTAGGACGTACTTTGTCCTAAGTATAGGGGGGTGTGCACCCTGAGTCTTCATTCTTTTCGATCCTCTCCATTGTCTCCTCTCTTGTCTATACTTAGGGATATCTTACCCTAAGTATAGGGGGAGACAATCTGAGTATGATCTGTTCATTCCCATCCTTGACCCTCCCTGCTTTGTGTACAGTCTGCTATACTTAGGATTATTTGATCCTAAGTATAGGGGGGACGGTCAACTTCTCATTGATTCATTCATTTCTTTGTTCGTTCATTCTTTAGATTTTCCTGTACTCAGTACGAGTTATGTCTTCTCTTTTCTCTCTGATCTATGAGGACATAGCTCAAGCTAAGTATAGGGGGGTCGTATATACTACGTATATACTTTAGCCATAACTCGTACTTTCGTATTTTCCTAATAAATACGGCTAATAATTCTTTAAATTCATTAAAAATCTTAATAAAAAGATGTGATTATTCCTCAAATTCTTTTTGTATTTACTGATTAATAAATCAGGTGAAAATGTTTTTTGCAAAATGTTTGAAAAATAGTTTGAAAATCTTCGTGAAAAATCTTTTGAAAACTATTTTGAAAATGTTTTGTTACATGTTTTCAGCCTTTGTAAAACAGTTTGTTTTGAAAATTTATTTTCTTTGTGTGAAATAAAATATTTGAAAAATGATTTGCAAATGGTTTGAAAAATGGTTGCAAAAATATTTTGAAAAATCTTTATATACTGTTTGGAGAACCTTTGCAAAATGATTTTCAAATGTGTGTACATGTTTGTAAAGGTGTTTGTAGAAATTATTTGGGACTATAGTTTTCAAAATTGTTTGAAAAACCCGTGTCAAATAAGTTTGAGGAATAACTTCATCACACCAAAATACACTTTATATATGTATAAAATTGACCACTTACCCTTGTAAATTCTTAAAATCCACTTCTTGCAAATATAAGAAGCATGCCCGTGTAAATATTTTAACCTAGTGTTATCCAAAATCTTTTATTTTCAAAAATCCCAAAAACATTTGCAAAACAAAAATCCAAAAACATTTGAAAAATCTTTTTGAAAAATACAAAAAATGCATATGCATCATCTTTTCAAAAATCCATAAAAAGTTCAAAATCTTTGAAAATTGCATCACAAAAATATTTTCTGCACATCATTTGCATAGCATTCGCATTTTTTTCGGATTGAGTTTGATAGTTGAACAAGTCTAAGTAAAATCCGAAGATTGGAGCTTGATTGGACCTTAAAATCTACCTAATAACAGGAACCTTATAGGAACTGGGTTTGAGGTACTTCATGTCTAGTTGACTTAATTCTTTGAGGATCACGGGACCTGGTTCAATGGATTCTTGACTGCATAAGTAGAGTATTTCGGAGCACACACACGACTCTTGTTGATAATGACCTAACTTGGACACCTGCACCTTTCACATGGCTCAACTCAGTTGGAGTGGTGAGGGGATTGGATTTGCCGGTATGAGACACACACAAGTGGAAATACTTGTCCTCCTCTAGGGAGGGAAGTGCACCCCAACCCATCCAGTGATGAGGAAGTCCAAAGACAGGAGAGTGTGGGTTGCAATAAAGCTTCAAAAGAGGGATAGTCTACTGGCTCAAGAGGAAAAACTCCTTATGTAAATGCTGCTGTGAATAGTATTTCAAAAAAAAAGAAAAAAAGAAAAAAAAGAAAAAAAAGAGACAGGCCTGTACAAAAATAAAGAGCCTGCAAAATATGTACAAATGTTGTAAAGTCAATAAGCAAGCTTGAGTTCCAAAGTCAAATATGTGAGTCTGCAGCAGGATGACTTGACTACACTGGTCTTGCATCCCCGGATAGGTAGCTACACTGGCTACCGTCCATTCTTCTCTTCACCCCCTTCTCTTGATCTGGTTGCCACTTGAACTTAGAAGGGAATACTCCGCTCCTCGGGGATGGAGTTTATGGATTGGGGAATCATTGGGTTGTAGTACTGGAGAAGTCAGTCTCTTTGTCATTCTAGTTGGGGAGAGCCACTATCACTTACACTGTACAAGTCAGATTCATAGTCGTAAGGGTTTGCGTATGTATTGAGATATTTCTGACCTGGCTATTGAGGAGACTTGGGCATGGTTTTGGGATTCTCAGGGACTGTTGGATTTCAAATTCGGTTCTCATTAAGGTTTCGCCCACACTAAAATTTCAAAGGTCCGACTTAAGCTCCAAACTTTGATTTTGTGAAGACAAGTTTGATAATTACACTTAATCCACCTTCTTCTTTTTTCTTTTCTTTGTTTTTCTTTCTGCACTTATTGCGTAAGTGTTTGCTAGGGACTAGCAAAGGCAAGTATAGGGGGATGATGAATCTACGTTTCATCATCTTTATTCTATCATTTTGGCCTTAAAAACCCCAGTAAATGCGTGAAAATAGGCTTAATTCAGGCATTTTAGCATTCATGCATATGCGTGTAAAAAGTGTATAAAATACTATTTTTAATGCCAAAATTATAGACTAAAGAAAAGAAAAGAAAAAGAATAAAATATTGTAAACATTTTATGACCCGAAACCCTGAGACCTAGGCATCTCGATGACTAGGTCGACAAGGAATAAAGTAGGGGGAGATAAGGGCCAAAAATACCAATAAAATTCCTTTTGTTTTATTTATTCTTTATTCATTTTGGGACCTATTTTTGGTTCCACTTTTTATACCTCAAATAAAGAAACTTTATACACGATTTTTGTAGATAATTAAATAAAGAAAAATACAAAATTGATTTCACTGAAAAATAATGTACAGATAAAAAGTTATGGTCTGAATAAAAATCCAGAATCCCAACCTCCCAGACCCGTATCTCACAAATGAAAACTCCAAATGCAGCAAACTCACCTTTAATTGTATATAGAATAAAATAATCTATTTAATGGCGGTGGTTTCGCATTTGGCGGAGCTACGGTTTGAAAGTTGAGTTTTGGACCCTCATTGTATACTGGTACAGACTAAAATATTCAATTTATTATTTATTCATTATTTTTGTATTTTTATATTTTTATAATTTTGTAAATATTCTTTATAATAATTATGTACATTAAAAATAGAAAAAAAATGCAAAGAAAACTCAAAATAAAAATACTTGTATACACAAAACCTAGGTATAATACCAATACACATACCTGTATAATTACTATTTCTATTTTATTAAATATACAAAACACATCAATAAAAAAAAATAAAAATATATTTAAGTGTATAAAATCATTTATAATTTTAAAAAATAGTAAACATAATTATATAAATTAAAAATACAAAATAAAAATAAAATATATAGATATTATACCTATAAAGGGTATAAAAGTAAACTTGTAATTAATAACCTCATAAAAATAAATAAAAATTACCATAAAATAATTTATAAAATAATAAATATTTTTTACTAAATAACCTGAATTTTAATAATTCATTTATTATTTTAAAACTAATTTATAAGAATTTTTCCAGGGATTTTCCTGGTTGGTCCACGTGGACCAACCAGGTGACTAGAAAAGTTGACCCGTTGGTCAACTCTCCTGTCTTCTCCCTGCTGCATGTCAGAGTGCACGTGACCCGACTTTCTCGATTTTTGTACATTTTCGCCCTCGATGCGAAAGTATACCTTCCCGCTATCATGGTTAGTCACTGCCTTCGCTGTGGCCAAGAACGGGCGACCGAGAATGATGGGGGTATCAGTCACTGAATTAGGGATCTCCATGTCCAACACTACGAAGTCCACGGGGAATTGCAGGTCCTGAATCATGACGACAACGTCCCTCAGCAACCCCTTCGGCCTCTTGACAGATCGATCAGCAAACTGAAGGACTGTCTAATGAATCTACGTTTCATCATCTTTATTCTATCTTTTTGGCCTTAAAAACCCTAGTAAATGCGTGGAAATAGGCTTAATTCAGGCATTTTAACATTCATGCATATGTGTATAAAAAGTGTATAAAATACTGTTTTTAATGCCAAAATTATAGAATAAAGAAAAGAAAAGAAAAAGAATAAAATATTGTAAATATTTTATGACCTGAAACCCCGAGACCTAGGCATCTCGATGACTAGGTCGATAAGGAATAAAGTAGGGGGAGATAAGGGCCAAAAATACCAATAAAATTCCTTTTGTTTTATTTATTCTTTATTCATTTTGGGACCTATTTTTGGTTCCACTTTTTGTACCTCAAATAAAGAAACTTTGTACACGAAAGTTGTAGATAATTAAATAAAGAAAAATACAAAATTGATTTCACTGAAAAATAATGTACAGATAAAAAGTTATGGTCTGAATAAAAATCCAGAATCCCAACTTCCCAGACCCGTATCTCACAAACGAAAACTCCAAAATGCAGCAAACTCACATTTAATTGTATATAGAATAAAATAATCTATTTAATGGCGGTAGTTTCGCATTTGGCAGAGCTACAGTTTGAAAGTTGAGTTTTGGACCCTCATTGTATACTCGTACAAACTAAAATATTCAATTTATTATTTATTCATTATTTTTGTATTTTTATATTTTTATAATTTTGTAAATATTCTTTATAATAATTATGTACATTAAAATCGGAATAAAAATGCAAAGAAAACTCAAAATAAAAATACTTGTATACACAAAACCAAGGTATAATACCTATACACATACCTGTATAATTACTATTTCTATTTTATTAAATATACAAAACACATCAATAAAATAAAATAAAAATATATTTAAGTGTATAAAAGCATTTATAATTTTATAAAATAATAAACATAATTAAATAAATTAAAAATACAAAATAAAAATAAAATATATAGATATTATGCCTATAAAGGGTATAAAAGTAAACTTGTAATTAATATCCTCATAAAAATAAATAAAAATTACCATAAAATAATTTATAAAATAATAAATATTTTTTATAAAATAACTTGAATTTTAATAATTCATTTATTATTTTAAAACTAATTTATAAGCATTTTTCCAGGGATTTTCCTGGTTGGTCCACGTGGACCAACCAGGTGACTAGAAAAGTTGACCCGTTGGTCAACTCTCCTGTCTTCTCCCTGCTGCATGTCAGAGTGCACGTGACCCGACTTTCTCGATTTTTTTGCCAACATTGCGTTGCTCGAGGGAAGATGGTCCCTTCATGAAAGTTGTACCTGGCATCTCCATGATTCCCGCCGACCACTTGGATCTTCCAAGATCTTCTTCGCGTGCTCGTGATCCTGCCTCGAAGGAGCCCACTCCACCATCTTTCAAAAACACCCCATCCGCCTCCAGTCCTCCTTGAACCCTTCTTTGACCTTGCCGCCCCCTTTCTTCTTGCGTTCTGGACTGGAGGCCGTGACAGGGCCTCCTCCAGCCATCTAGGAGGGTCGCACGTGGCCGGGAGGTGCTTCCACCATCTCCGGCGGCGAGCCGCCGTGAGGTTTCATCTCTTGGATTTCCCTAGCCAATCGAGGTCGTTCTCCCCTGTTTTTCTTTGCTTATTAAGTAGCTGTAGCACTAGATTCTATTCTATGCATTTATTTTGGTATTTAAACAAGTCTTTAGCTTAGATCCCATCATCGAGCACCTTGCTGAAGTTCCTCGAGCTTCGGCAACCATCCCCCACTCCATGCCACCATCCGTTCACAATTAAACGCTGGGTCTTGCATTCTTTTTTGCTGCTGCGCTTTTTGCCATTTGCAGGTCCCAGGAGAGGCAAGCGTGCCTCGTTTTTGTTTGCTCACAGAACTGCCCAGGTTCGCCGGAGCAGCCTCAACTCGCTGGAGACCATCGGTTGGCCTTCGGCCCCATTTAGGCCACCTGGGGGTTTCGCCGGAGGCGCGGGAGGGTGTTCATGCTGCCAGCGGGAATCGGGGAGGTCAAAAGCACAAGTACCATCGAGTCCTAACTCGCCACCGGCGAGTTCCTCAACTGTTCTTCCACCTTCGTCGAGCGCCGTTGGATTTGGACCCGTTACCCAGTTTGTACAGGAGGCGTCCGATCTGCAGGAGCTTCCAGCCGTCCGATCGTGGCTCCATATCTAATCAGGGCCACAAAGTGTGAAGCGGTATCGGCCGTCCCCGAGGGGACTCGTGTCTTAAGTTCCCCATATCCGCCGTCCGCCTGCGTCTGTGGGGGTATCTTATGCTATTTCTCCCTCGCGTTTTTCTGTAATAATTATTGAATACTTAAATTTTCCTAGGCTGTTCTTTTAATTTTGTAATTTTTGCACCTTAGCCCCGTATTGCTCGATAATTGCTTGTATATCCCTGCCTGGTGCGCGTGAAAGTCACATGCACCCTGGGGTTTTTTTGCACAAGTAACCTTGCGACTTTTGCTATTGGTTATTAGTCTAGAAAGTTTATATTTCAGCTATAATTTTCGTGGAGAATTTACGCAGGGGCCCTCGAACTTTCCTTATATTACAAAAACACCCTTGCATGTATGTAATTTCCTTATGTTCGTAGCATTTTTTTGCATGCATCTATTAAACTCCAAAAATCCTCCAAAAATCAATTTAAGCTCCTGCTACATTGCATTTGCATGGCATATTTTTATTTTCCTTTTTTATTGCATTTTATTATTTATTAAAAATCAAAAACATCCATTTTGTGCACTGTCTAGCTTATAAAATCCATAAAAAATATAAAAACACTCCAGAAAAATCCCAAAAAAATATATTTTGTTTCCTTTAGTGTGTTTTAACTTCAACCTAAAATTCACCAAAAAATTACAAAACAAAACTCCTAAAAATTACAAAACACCAAAAACCTCCCAAAAAATATTAAAAATCTATAAAATTCCTAAAAATACAAACTTTGTCTCTGAATTTTCTTGATTTTATTATCTTTAAGTGAAAATTAATTTGGAGAATTTTTGTTACTGTTTTCTATTTTATTTCTCCATTTTAGTTTCGGCCTTGTATTTTATTCACTGTTTTCTCCTATTTTCACCTTTAAAAATACCAAAAACGTTTAGAAAAACCCCAAAAATCACAAAAATAGTAAACAAATTATAAAAAGACCAAAAATATTTTATTTCTGAATTTTTGAGTATTTTTACATATTTTTATAAATAACTTAGTACCTCCTTTCTTATATTATATATCTATTCCAATATTGAAAAAGAAAATATAAAAAATAAAAAATATAAAAAGAAATTATAAAATAAAAAAAATTAATTAAAAATCAAAATACAAAATATAAAAAAGAAAAATTAAATAAAAAAATAAAATCAAATAAAAAACCCACAAAAAATAGCATACATAGACAATTTGATCACATTCACACTTTTGAGCGATTTTGCCTCGATCTATCCTTTCTGCTCCCTGTGTTCGACCTCTACATTGCTTGCACACTATATACATCTTTTGTAGAGTTATAATAAATTTTAACTCCGCACATTTACTCTCATTGCTCGATTTATCTGTTGTGGGTTAATTGTTGATTAATTGATGTTTCGTGAGCGGTCGCTCAGCGACATCGTGGCCCCGCCTTGTGTGGACTACTTTAGACCCTCGCCAAACCTCGATTATCAAATGGCGCCGTTGCCAGGGAGCAACAACGCGCAGATCTTATTTTTGCTTGTGTTTGAGATTATTTGTCTATTTCACAGCTTTCATTTTTGCTATTTTATTTTCTTTATTTTTGATATATCTGTTGAGCTGTCTAACCCCCCTCTCTTATTGACTTTGTGCGAGGTACCGCGGACCGAGGGAGGTGCTTCACCCAAGGCGTCGACACACCCACGTGAAGCCGACTTTGCCAGCCTAGCACCAAGGAGACGAAGAGAAAATTTTCAAGACCGTGCTCCACTTTAGTTGCATTTTCTTTTATTGTATTTATTTTTGTAATTTAAGTGAGAGAGAGACTTCTTTATTGTAATAATACAAGTACCCCCGAACTTGAACATTCGAGCCTAATTTCCAGGTGTTTGTACACCTGGGGTCTCACCGCTATTTTCTCGTGTTTTTCCTCGCATTTTTTTACTTTGTTTTCCGATTTTCGATTTTATTTCTTTTGTATGATTGAGCCCCTAGTTCTAGGATTGCTTGCGATAGATTAGGTCCAAACACATTAATCACCCTTGCATGCTCCTATAGTATCGTTTGGACTTAGTCAAATTTAAACAGTTGATTCATCATCCTTGAGCCGTCGTGCCGCGAGCTCTCCCCGCCAAGCGCTTCTCCTGATCTCGATTTGTCGAGAGGAGGAGGGGTGAGCCTAGACCGGACTTTTGGATTGAGGATCGGTGATCGACTTGTGGTGCTTCCCGCTAATAGCAATTTCCGAACTTAGGGCGATTTCATCGGCTTTGCATTTGCATATAGATAACTTTCAATTCTGCTGAGCATCTTTGCATGAAGAGTGCTGGAGGCAAGGTGAGCATTTCTCTTTAGCATACATCATTGATTTATCGCTTGCATTGCTTTTCCGCCTCTCCCTCTGATTTTGCCAACCTAGGTGCTTAAAGGAATTGTCTCCTCGTTAGGCTCGTATATTTTTACTAAAAATCCAAAAAAAGTGATAACCACTAAAATTGGGACTGCTAATATTACTTGGCCCTAAAAAAACCAAAAAGAAAAATCTTGAATTGGGGCAAGTAATCCCCTCATTGTCTTCGTTTTACTTGCTCGCGCACACACTAAGGTTAGTGCCTAAATCCCATTCAGCCCCTAAGTGTTTGCGCAATTTTGGACTTCTCACCTAATTCTAAAACAGACAAGATAAAAAGACCGCATTTGTGGTCTTCACTGAGTTGAGTAGGTGAATTGAGGGGTTTGTATTATTTTCATTTTTTTTGTTTGTGATTGTTTTGTGTGTGTCCTAGATTGCTTTTGCGCACTTGCGCCTTTCTTCTCACTTCTCTTGACTTGACCATCGTGCTCTCCCGATCATTTTCTTTTGTTTCGAGATGGCCGACTGGAGCGTATTTTATCCGGACTTTGCGGATCATTCGTTCACTCCAGCTGGTCCACCTCCTTTTTTCCAGGAGAACTTTGCTCCTGACTTTTGTACATATCCGCCTCAGCCACAGTATCAGACCTCAGATTTCTACCCACACCTACCTCCACTTCCGTATTCTCCACCTTCACATCCACCCGAGGCCGAGCTGTTGGAGTCACCTTCATGGAGTCCACCCTTGAGCACTTGACCCAGATGATGGATCATATGAGACAGAGGATTGACCACCTCACTAGTACCAATAAGAGCGACCATGATATTCCACCAATTGATGATATGGGTTCACTCGAGGATTTCCATGAGAGCTTGCAATCGCCAAAAATACAAAAAAATGAGAAAAATTTAAAAATCCAAAAAGATTTCGGGAGACACGCCAAAAATACAAAAAAATGAGAAAAATTTAAAAATCCAAAAAGATTTCGGGAGACACTTGGTTGATTCATACCAAGAGGAGAGAGTCCACTTGCCAGAACCCTTGACCACACACCTATTCACATCCAGTCCCACCTTTGACCCGGAGGATGCCGTTGTACATACTTCTCTTGGCATGCCTCGTGTATATG
Source organism: Ottelia alismoides (assembly GCA_037367405.1). Classification (NCBI taxonomy): domain Eukaryota; kingdom Viridiplantae; phylum Streptophyta; class Magnoliopsida; order Alismatales; family Hydrocharitaceae; genus Ottelia; species Ottelia alismoides. The sequence continues at coordinate 31,669 of JAZKJV010010676.1, read as the reverse complement.
CTGATTCCAACCTCCTCTCTTATATGGTGGAGGTCCAAAAATTCAAAAAAATATTGACTGAACCCGAAGTGGTGGCCACCATTCATGAGATCATCCGTGCCCCACTTCAGCAGGCCATGACCGATTTATCTGCTCCTCTTCCCAAGAAGAGAAAGCGGAGGAGCAGATATGAGCGTCATATTCTGACCGTGGCCACTGCCCACGCCATCACACACTGTCCCATTCCTCGGAAGAGGAACACTGCCACACCTTTCATTAGCTGCACCATCTCTGACCACACATGTGATCGCACTCTCCTCGACGGTGGTGCGTCTATTAGCATATTACCCTTCTCGCTGGTACAGTATCTTCACTTAGGGCCTCTCAAGAAGACCAGGATGATCGTTCAGTTTGCTGATGGATCAATAAAGAGGCCGAAGGGTATCCTTGAAAACGCTGTCATATCGATTCAGGGCATGAGCTACACTGTTGATTTTGTCGTATTGCCTATGGAGTCCTCCACAGGGGAGCACTCTCCAATCATCCTGGGACGACCATTCCTCGCCTCTGCAGGGGTCGTTATTGATTACGGATCAGGAGAGATTCGCTTCCGTCCTGCTGATGAGAGCGAAGTGTTGATCACCGCACCTACTGCCAACCGGAGATCTGCACCTGATGTGACTACACATGTTCTGGCCGACCTCGAGGACCATGACCTTGATGATACTATCAGAGAATTTTGTTGTTTATTGGATTCCAATGAGACCCGAGAATTCCTCCCTGTTGAGGAACACTCGGAGAGCATGGACCTCGACGTTCCTTTTTCTGGGACTTGGCGATGTATTGACGACATCCGCGGGATTTACACGATTGACACCATTGAGAGGAGGGCAGATGTAGATACTAGGTAGGACGGACATGTTTCGACTACTTTCACTGATGGGTCTATTCTTGTTCACTTAGATTCAGATGAGCCAAAGGCCGAATTTGATTTGATTGCTTTTATTCAGGAATTCGGGCCTTTTGATGAGAAAGATGACCCGGTTGAGATTATAGAGGACGAACAGAGTTCGACTACTTCCACCGATGAGTTTGTGCCTTTTGGTTTTGACCCGGATGAGACCTCGCAGGACGACTCTGAGTACACTACTTCCGATGATGATGAGTTCGTCCCATTTCACTTTGACACTAGCGAGACTCCCAAGGCCGGACCTAGTCATACTTCTTCCACTACTCAGTCTGTGCCTTCACACCCTAGGACCACCGAGGATCTTCACCCTGTCGACCCTGATCGGCTTCCGTCCACTGTGGACCCCGATGTCGACCTGCATCACACCGGATCCATTCCTCAGCGGTCTTGCAAGAAGGTTCGCTTTCAACCTTCTTGACCATATGTATATCCATCTCTGTTGTATATTCACTTTTGTGTACCTCTGTTCTCTCTACCGTATTGCTCGTCCACCAATTCTCGTGTTTGCCTTACTTAGGACGTACTTTGTCCTAAGTATAGGGGGGGTGGACGAGCCGAGTGTTCAATCATCGTTCTGTTTCATCACTCCAGTTGTTGCCTACACTTAGGGCTTTTTTTACCCTAAGTATAGGGGGAGTGGTGTGTACATCCTCGGATCTCTTCTTCCATCTTTTGTTGTTCTTTTCTTCTTTTCTTCTTTTCATCTTTTCCTTTTCTATGTTCTTTTTTTATCTAAAAGGTGTCGCCCCTTGTTGACAGTCTTCTATACTTAGGACGTACTTTGTCCTAAGTATAGGGGGGTGTGCACCCTGAGTCTTCATTCTTTTCGATCCTCTCCATTGTCTCCTCTCTTGTCTATACTTAGGGATATCTTACCCTAAGTATAGGGGGAGACAATCTGAGTATGATCTGTTCATTCCCACCCTTGACCCTCCCTGCTTTGTGTACAGTCTGCTATACTTAGGATTATTTGATCCTAAGTATAGGGGGGACGGTCAACTTCTCATTGATTCATTCATTTCTTTGTTCGTTCATTCTTTAGATTTTCCTGTACTCAGTACGAGTTATGTCTTCTCTTTTCTCTCTGATCTATGAGGACATAGCTCAAGCTAAGTATAGGGGGGTCGTATATACTACGTATATACTTTAGCCATAACTCGTACTTTCGTATTTTCCTAATAAATATGGCTAATAATTCTTTAAAATTCATTAAAAATCTTAATAAAAAGATGTGATTATTCCTCAAATTCTTTTTGTATTTACTGATTAATAAATCAGGTGAAAATGTTTTTTGCAAAATGTTTGAAAAATAGTTTGAAAATCTTCGTGAAAAATCTTTTGAAAACTATTTTGAAAATGTTTTGTTACATGTTTTCAGCCTTTGTAAAACAGTTTGTTTTGAAAATTTATTTTCTTTGTGTGAAATAAAATATTTGAAAAATGATTTGCAAATGGTTTGAAAAATGGTTGCAAAAATATTTTGAAAAATCTTTATATATTGTTTGGAGAACCTTTGCAAAATGATTTTCAAATGTGTGTACATGTTTGTAAAGGTGTTTGTAGAAATTATTTTGGACTATAGTTTTCAAAATTGTTTGAAAAACCCGTGTCAAATAAGTTTGAGGAATAACTTCATCACACCAAAATACACTTTATATATGTATAAAATTGACCACTTACCCTTGTAAATTCTTAAAATCCACTTCTTGCAAATATAAGAAGCATGCCCGTGTAAATATTTTAACCTAGTGTTATCCAAAATCTTTTATTTTCAAAAATCCCAAAAACATTTGCAAAACAAAAATCCAAAAACATTTGAAAAATCTTTTTGAAAAATACAAAAAATGCATATGCATCATCTTTTCAAAAATCCATAAAAAGTTCAAAATCTTTGAAAATTGCATCACAAAAATATTTTCTGCACATCATTTGCATAGCATTCGCATTTTTTTCGGATTGAGTTTGATAGTTGAACAAGTCTAAGTAAAATCCGAAGATTGGATCTTGATTGGACCTTAAAATCTACCTAATAACAGGAACCTTATAGGAACTGGGTTTGAGGTACTTCATGTCTAGTTGACTTAATTCTTTGAGGATCACGAGACCTGGTTCAATGGATTCTTGATTGCATAAGTAGAGTATTTCGGAGCACACACATGACTCTTGTTGATAATGACCTAACTTGGACACCTGCACCTTTCACATGGCTCAGCTCAGTTGGAGTGGTGAGGGGATTGGATTTGCCGGTATGAGACGCACACAAGTGGAAATACTTGTCCTCCTCTAGGGAGGGAAGTGCACCCCAACCCATCCAGTGATGAGGAAGTCCAAAGATAGGAGAGTGTGGGTTGCAATAAAGCTTCAAAAGAGGGATAGTCTACTGGCTCAAGAGGAAAAACTCCTTATGTAAATGCTGCTGTGAATAGTATTTCAAAAAAAAAGAAAAAAAGAAAAAAAAGAAAAAAAGAGACAGGCCTGTACAAAAATAAAGAGCCTGCAAAATATGTACAAATGTTGTAAAGTCAATAAGCAAGCTTGAGTTCCAAAGTCAAATATGTGAGTCTGCAGCAGGATGACTTGACTACACTGGTCTTGCATCCCTGGATAGGTAGCTACACTGGCTACCGTCCATTCTTCTCTTCACCCCCTTCTCTTGATCTGGTTGCCACTTGAACTTAGAAGGGAATACTCCGCTCCTCGGGGATGGAGTTAATGGATTGGGGAATCATTGGGTTGTCGTACTATAGAAGTCAGTCTCTTTGTCATTCTAGTTGGGGAGAGCCACTATCACTTACACTGTACAAGTCAGATTCATAGTCGTAAGGGTTTGCATATGAATTGAGATATTTCTGACCTGGCTATTGAGGAGACTTGGGCATGGTTTTGGGATTCTCAGGGACTGTTGGATTTCAAATTCGGTTCTCATTAAGGTTTCGCCCACACTAAAATTTCAAAGGTCCGACTTAAGCTCCAAACTTTGATTTTGTGAAGACAAGTTTGATAATTACACTTAATCCACCTTCTTCTTTTTTCTTTTCTTTGTTTTTCTTTCTGCACTTATTGCGTAAGTGTTTGCTAGGGACTAGCAAAGGCAAGTATAGGGGGATGATGAATCTACGTTTCATCATCTTTATTCTATCATTTTGGCCTTAAAAACCCCAGTAAATGCGTGAAAATAGGCTAAATTCAGGCATTTTAGCATTCATGCATATGCGTGTAAAAAGTGTATAAAATACTATTTTTAATGCCAAAATTATAGACTAAAGAAAAGAAAAGAAAAAGAATAAAATATTGTAAACATTTTATGACCCGAAACCCTGAGACCTAGGCATCTCGATGACTAGGTCGACAAGGAATAAAGTAGGGGGAGATAAGGGCCAAAAATACCAATAAAATTCCTTTTGTTTTATTTATTCTTTATTCATTTTGGGACCTATTTTTGGTTCCACTTTTTATACCTCAAATAAAGAAACTTTATACACGATTTTTATAGATAATTAAATAAAGAAAAATACAAAATTGATTTCACTGAAAAATAATGTACAGATAAAAAGTTATGGTCTGAATAAAAATCCAGAATCCCAACCTCCCAGACCCGTATCTCACAAATGAAAACTCCAAATGCAGCAAACTCACCTTTAATTGTATATAGAATAAAATAATCTATTTAATGGCGGTGGTTTCGCATTTGGCGGAGCTACGGTTTGAAAGTTGAGTTTTGGACCCTCATTGTATACTGGTACAGACTAAAATATTCAATTTATTATTTATTCATTATTTTTGTATTTTTATATTTTTATAATTTTGTAAATATTCTTTATAATAATTATGTACATTAAAAATAGAATAAAAATGCAAAGAAAACTCAAAATAAAAATACTTGTATACACAAAACCTAGGTATAATACCTATACACATATCTGTATAATTACTATTTCTATTTTATTAAATATACAAAACACATCAATAAAATAAAATAAAAATATATTTAAGTGTATAAAAGCATTTATAATTTTAAAAAATAGTAAACATAATTATATAAATTAAAAATACAAAATAAAAATAAAATATATAGATATTATACCTATAAAGGGTATAAAAGTAAACTTGTAATTAATAACCTCATAAAAATAAAAAAAATTACCATAAAATAATTTATAAAATAATAAATATTTTTTACTAAATAACCTGAATTTTAATAATTCATTTATTATTTTAAAACTAATTTATAAGCATTTTTCTAGGGATTTTCCTGGTTGGTCCACGTGGACCAACCAGGTGACTAGAAAAGTTGACCCCTTGGTCAACTCTCCTTTCTTCTCCCTGCTACATGTCAGAGTGCCCGTGACCCAACTTTCTCGATTTTTTCGCCAGCATTGTGTTGCTCGAGGGAAGATGGTCCCTTCATGAAAGTTGTACCTGGCATCTCCATGATTCCCGCCGACCACTTGGATCTTCCAAGATCTTCTTCGCGTGCTCGTGATCCTGCCTCGAAGGAGCCCACTCCACCATCTTTCAGAAACACCCCATCCGCCTCCAGTCCTCCTTGAACCCTTCTTTGACCTTGCCGCCCCCTTTCTTCTTGCGTTCTAGACTGGAGGCCGTGACAGGGCCTCCTCCAGCCATATAGGAGGGTCGCGCGTGGCCGGGAGGCGCTTCCACCATCTCTGGCGGCGAGCCATCGTGAGGTTTCATCTCTTGGCTTTCCCTAGCCAATCGAGGTCGTTCTCCCCTATTTTTCTTTGCTTATTAAGTAGTTGTAGCACTAGATTCTATTCTATGGATTTATTTTGGTTTTTAAACAAGTCTTTAGCTTAGATCCCATCATCGAGCACCTTGCTGAAGTTCCTCGAGCTTCGGCAACCACCCCCCACTCCATGCCACCATCCTTTCACCAATAAATGCTGGGTCTTGCATTCTTTTTTGCTGCTGCGCTTTTTGCCATTTGCAGATCCCAGGAGAGGCAAGCATGCCTTGTTTTTGTTTGCTCACTTAACTGCCCAGGTTCGCCGGAGTAGCCTCAACTCGCTGGAGACCATCAGTTTGCCTTCGGCCCCATTTAGGCCACCTGGGGGTTTCTTCGGAGGCGCGGGAGGATGTTCATGCTGCCAGCGGGAATCGGGGAGGTCAAAAGCACAAGTACCATCGAGTCCTAACTCGCCACCGGCGAGTTCCTCAACTGTTCTTCCACCTTCATCGAGCGCCGTTGGATTTGGACCCGCTGCCCAGTTTGTACAGGAGGCGTCCGATCTGCAGGAGCTTCCAGCCGTCCGATCGTGGCTCCATATCTAATTAGGGCCACAAAGTGCGAAGCGGTATCGGCCGTCCCCGAGGGGACACGTGTCTTAAGTTCCCCATATCCGCTATCCGCCTGCGTCTGTGGGGGTATCTTATGCTATTTCTCCCTCGCGTTTTTTGTAATAATTATTGAATACTTAAACTTTCCTAGGCCGTTCTTTTAATTTTGTAATTTTTGCACCTTAGCCCAGTATTGCTCGATAATTGCTTGTATATCCCTGCCTGGTGCGCGTGAAAGTCACGTGCACCCTGGGGTTTTTTTGCACAAGTAACCTTGCGACTTTTGCTATTGGTTATTAGTCTAGAAAGTTTATATTTTAGCTATAATTTTCGTGGAGAATTTACGCAGGGGCCCTCGAACTTTCCTTATATTACAAAAACACCCCTGCATGTATGTAATTTCCTTATGTTTGTAACATTTTTTTGCATGCATCTATTAAACTCCAAAAATCCTCCAAAAATCAATTTAAGCTCCTGCTACATTGCATTTGCACGGCATATTTTTATTTTCCTTTTTTATTGCATTTTATTATTTATTAAAAATCAAAAACATCCATTTTATGCACTGTCTAGCTTATAAAATCCATAAAAAATATAAAAACACTCCAGAAAAATCCCCAAAAAAATATATTTTGTTTCCTTTAGTGTGTTTTAACTTCAATCTAAAATTCACTAAAAATTACAAACAAAAATCCTAAAAATTACAAAATACCAAAAACCTCCCAAAAAATATTAAAAATCCATAAAAATTCCTAAAAATACAAACTTTATCTCTGAATTTTCTTGATTTTATTTTCTTTAAGTGAAAATTAATTTGGAGAATTTTTGTTGCTGATTTCTATTTTATTTCTCCATTTTAGTTTTAGCCTTGTATTTTATTCACTGTTTTCTCCTATTTTCACCTTTAAAAATACCAAAAACATTTAGAAAAACCCTAAAAATCACAAAAACAGTAAAAAAATTATAAAAAGACCAAAAATATATTATTTCTGAATTTTTGAGTATTTTTACATATTTTTATAAATAACTTAGTACCTCCTTTCTTATATTATATATCTATTCCAATATTGAAAAAGAAAATATAAAAAAATATAAAATATAAAAAGAAATTATAAAATCAAAAAAAAAATTAATTAAAAATCAAAATACAAAAATATAAAAATCATTAAAAACCCAAAAAAATCAGCATACATAGACAATTTGATCACATTCACACTTTTGAGCGATTTTGCCCCGATCTATCCTTTCTGCTCCCTGTGTTCGACCTCTACATTGCTTGCACACTATACACATCTTTTGTAGAGTTATAATAAATTTTAACTCCGCACATTTACTCTCTTTGCTTGATTTATCTGTTGTGGGTTAATTGTTGATTAATTGAGGTTTCGTGAGCGGTCGCTCAGCAACATCGTGGCCCTGCCTTGTATGGACTACTTTAGACCCTCTCCAAACCTCGATTATCACTGTCCTGCTCTGTCTAAGAGTGCCCAACTCGAAGCGGTTGAGAAGGGTTGCCGGAAGTAGGTTGATCGACGATCCGTTGTCTAATAGAGTACGATCGAACCTCTGCTCTCTGATATGGCATCTGACATACGGGGCTCCGGAATATGGCGTCTTGGCCGGCAGGCGGTTCTGGATTACGTAACAAGTGGCTCTCGTCAGCACATGAATCTCTGAATGGTGGTTCCTCCTCTTCCTCCTGACTGTGGTCCTGTCTTTAAGTGAACGCTGGAGTAGAGGGATGTGCTGCAAAGTCTCCTGAAGAGTCAGCTGAATGTGGAAACGATCTATCATCTGCTGGCTGAACTCTTCCTGCTGCCTCTTTTTTGGATTTTCATTTTTCTTCCCCTTCCCCATCTGAAGGGCTCTAGGGAAGGGGATCACAGGGTCCTTCTCAGATGAAGGACTAGGAAAGGGTCTAGACGGCTCGACGGTCGGATCCACACATACATCATGCACCACAGTGGGATCAGAAGAAAACAAACCCTTTCCTTTATTCACAGAAGTGTTCCGAGATACATCAGTAACAAGAAAAACAACAGGAATCTCAGAAGAACTGGTGGCATCAGCACCACCCTCGGCTGGAAGACTAGCGGCCTCAGTACCGCTCTCTTGCTCGGAAACATGGGTGGCCTCAGTACCACCTCCTCCGACTGGTAAAATGACGGCCTCAGTACCGCCGGTGGGATCAGCATCCGTGGTGGCATCAGTACCACCGTCATCATCTCTAGCGGCCTCAGTACCGCTCTCCTCCTCGCCTGACGCTCTGGATGTATCCTCAGGGTGTCACTCAGAGGAGTCGCCGCCTGCTGGCATCCTACCGCTCCTAAGTGTGACAAAATCAGTATCAAAATGATATGCAGACATATCACCAAAAGTATCACTCGGAGTGGCATACTCAGTACAAGCTACCTGCTCAGATTTCCTCTTGAGGTTGTTGGGGTTAGGCTCTATCTGGGCAGGGATGGCGGCCTTCCCTGTCACGATGTCCCGCATCTCCTGGCGGAACTCATCCATCTCCCGTCGAAAAGTAGCCTGCTGATCTGTGAGAAGGCGGGCTATGTCATCCAAGGTGGGGCTCTCATAGGATGGCCCATGAGAACCCGACGGGTAGCCTCTCTAGTAGTGAGGCTGCTGGTGCTGTGGCTGAGAGGGGTAAGAATGTGGCTGATGCTGCGGCTGATGAGGCTGATCACGCCTCCAAGACTGTCCCTACTGATAGGAACGAGGACCATATTGCGGTGACTGCTGTGGCTGTGGCTGGGTATATGCTGGGGGCTGCTGCTGCTGGTGATCCCTCTGATGGTTGTACTGGCCACCTTGACCTGACGGCTGCTGCTGGGGCTGGGCACCTTCGGCCGCCCAACGGAATCCGGGATGGTCTCATCGGATACCGGGCTGGGGGCGGTCGTACCAAATCCCGTTGACATCCATCAACGGCTCTGAATCGTACTGGGGTGGCGGGAGCACTGCCAGAGGCTGATCCGGCTGGTATACCACCATCTGAGTGTCAGTGGATGGTGGTGCCTGATAGGTGAGCTGCGGCTGCTGGTATGGCTCCGCCTGTACAAGATGGACCTGTCTAGGCTGCTGGTGGGTGCTGGAGCGCTGGGACGAGCTGCTGCTGCTGTTCGGATCGCCTCGTGCATGAATAAAAGGCTGTGAAGCCGTCTGTGCCTCCTGGAGACACATGAGCTGTGTCTTCAGGTCACTCAGAGTCTGTGCCATCTGCTCCATCTGCGTGACGCCCTGGCACTGCTTCTTCTCGATAATCTCCATCCGGTCCAGCTTCTCGCTGATGATCCCCATGTCTGCGGCTGAGGACTCGGCCTATGCTGCTGCTACCGCTGACGAACTGGATGGACCAGCGTCGACCCGTGCTATCCTCTGGTACTGCACGGTCTATGGCTGCTGGGGTTTGCCCTGTATGTACAATCGGGTCTGGGACATCACCATATAGTTCTCGGCCATCTCCTCGTAGATGGCCCAGACCTGATCGTGATCCTTGGCGAAGTAAGATCCGCCACAAGAAGCGTTCACCAAGCCCTGAAGCTCTGGTGTCAGCCCGCTGAAAAAGCTCTGAACAAGGTTCGGCTTGGAAATGCCATGGTGCGTGCATCTGTCGGTCAGCTCTCGAAACCTCTCCCATGCCTCGTGAAACTGCTCGTTGGGGAGCATGGAGAAGTTGCTGATCAGGGCTCTAGCGACGTTCGTCCGCCCGAGTGGGTAGTACTTGTGCAAGTACTCGGTGCGGAGCTGCTCCCAGGTGTAGACGAACTTCCCCAGATGCTTCAGCCAGGTGGCTGCTCTGTCTGCTAAGGAGAAGGGAAGGCAATCATCCGGATGGTATCCTGGTCCACCTGACGGTCGTGGACTGTGCTGCAGATCATAAGATACTCCTGAAGGTGGAGATGGGGCTCCTCTGTGGCTAGCCCATGGAACCGGGGGAGGAGCTGCAAAGTGTTCGGGGGGAACTTGAAGTCCCCCACGATGGCTGGTAGAACAACCCAATGATGCATCAGTGTTGATCCGGGGTTGTGTAACTCCCGCATCGGTCTCAGTGGATCTGCTGCGGCTGCTGCGGCGACTGCTGCGGCCTCATCGGATATCCTCGACCCGTCTCTACGCTGCTCTCGGTCTGCTCTCAGCTGCTCCATCTCGCGCCTCATATCCAACATGAATGCTCCCTGATCCCTCAACTACTGCTGCACTGTCTCGAGGGAGGCGATCAAGGTGGAGTTGATCGCACCCTGGTCCAGAACGAAATGCTCATGCTGCGGACCTCTGGTGTGATCATCACTACTGCCGGCCATAGTCTCTATAAAATCAAAACATCCAAACTCAGGTGCTGATAAATCATCTGTCTGACTCTCATCTGGCACTGGTATCTCGGTCTCAGAAGAAGGGGGATCGAGGGGGAACAGGATGGAATCGTACTCGGGTTCGGAGAGCGGGTCTCGGCTCTCGCGAACCAACCTAGATGAGCGGGTAGACGTGCCCGAAAGCGGTGCAGCCAGAGGCTGCCTAAGAGATCGTCTGCCCATCATCTTGATGTGGCGAGTAGTACGGATGAGATCTGGTAACAACTATGATCACAAGCAAACCCCCGATTCACCAATGCAACGCGAGCTGAAGACCGTAAAGGCTCGATCAATTATCTTGTCAATTTTATTTTTGTGATCAGTCAGGATAGCAAAGCGATTACGTGACCTGTTGGGTTACCCGATATTTTCTCAACCGACTATCCCGTACAGAAATAGCCGGTAATCAGTCGAGAAGAATATCGGAGAGCTCTACCTAGTGTTTGGGGTCACTCTCTCGCACAAGAAAACCAGACAATGAGGGGGTTGCTCTCCTCAAGACAAATTTTTAGGTAAGGCGTCTTTTAGGGTCAATAGTGTTAGCAGTCCCAAATTTTATTGTTTTTCTTTTTAGGTATTTTTTTAATAAAAGCAAAAATGCCTAACGAATTTTTTGGTTCTCCTGGTTATTAAGTCCAAAACAGGGAGAGAAGATGAAAAAGCCGATGCACGATGAAATCAATGATGCATGCAGAGTAAGAAATGCGTACCTGACTCCAGCATTCTACATGCAAGATGATCCGCGCAGAATTGAAAGACGGAAATAAAACTACCTAAATGGTGCAGGCGGAAAACCGAGTCCCTAAACAACAATTTCTACTCGAAAGAACAGCTAGTTGACCACCAACCTCCGATCCAAAGGGTCCGGTCTCGGTCCACCCCTCCTCCTCCCGACAAATCGGGTTCAGGAGCAGCGCTTGACAGGGCGGGCTGCGTCACGTAGGCTCGAAGGAAATAAATCAACTATTTATTAATCTTTTATTATAGGTCCAATTTCCGAACTATAGGAACATGCAAATGTATTAGGGTGTTTGGATCCTATGAATTACGTCACAATCAAACAGAAATTCCTAAGGCCAGGGGCTCGAGAAAACCGCGAGAAACCAGAAAAGGCAACGAAAATAATCTGAAAATAAACCTGAGCTGTCCCTGTATTATTACAACAATTCAAATAATCTGAAAATAAACCTACTACACTAAACTACTCCTCTCCCACTCAGCTGCTTCCTTACGCTCTCCCGCGGCTCCGTGCAGAAGGGAGCCACCTCCGATCACCGCGGTTGCGCTGGTTACTCTAGAGTCACCGCCTCGATCCTCGGGCCTCGCAAGAAAACAGACGAGTGTCAAATACCAGATAAAAATGAAATAGATAAAATAAAATAAAGCAAGTAGGGTATATATGCAAAAATGAAAACAAAAATAAACAAACAAAAACAAAAATAAAAGAAAAGAAATAAAAAGAAAATATAATACAAATAAAAGAAAAACAAAAGCCGCGAAAAACCGCGAACTCAGAAAGAGCCGCTGAGAGCCGCGAGAAAGAAAATAAAAATAAAATGAAAAATAAATGGACTACTAAGCCGTGCTCCCCGGCAACGGCGCCATTCTGACGACCGAAAAATCATCAAGACTCGGGTGAATAAAATAGATCAAGGGTCGTTGCGACCCGGATCTCGGAGATAATTCAGTCATTCAAGAAAATATGAGATCAGACCACTAAAACAAGATAAAAAAATCAAAGAACATCAATAGTGGCCCTGGCTATTAGATTAGCCTTGTATAGCGACCAGGGTCGGACTCAGGGAGCACGTGATGGCCTCACGGCCTACGAAGTAGTCTAAAATAAAAGTAAATAAAAGAAAACTATTTTTGGTGGGTTTTTAATATTTTATTTATATTTTTTGGATTTTTAAATTATAAATAAAATAATAAAATCAAGAAAAAAAGCAACTTCACACAATTATTTAATCACTCAAAATTAATCCAAAAATTCAAACAAAAATATTTTTATGTTTTTTATGTTTTTATGTTTTGGTGAATTTTTGACAATTTTTTGATTTTTTTTATTATTTTATAAAAATAAAACAATGCGAAAATAAAAGAGGACTGTCCAGTCAAGCTTGGAGGGCCAAAATAAAATAGATAATGGCCCTATCAAAGCCTGAAGGTAATCTTCATGAAAAATAGAAGTAAAAAGGAAAATTCAGAGACTGTGTTTATTATTTTTGGAGTTTTTAATGATTTATTAGAATTTTATGAGTTTTTAGGGCTTCTTCAATTTTTATATTTTTTATAAATCCAAAAATGACCAAACTTGGTCAGAAAATAAAACACACTAAAATAGACCTAATCTAATTTTTTTAGAATTTTTAGAGATGTTTTAATATTTTTTGTGAATTTTAAAACTAGACAGTAAGAAAAAAGTGATGTTTTTGAATTTTTAAAAATAACAAAATGGCTCCAAAACCCCAAAATTCAGTGAAAATTCTACATAGTGGCAGGAGCCACTTGTCAAATTTTCACTTAATTTAGATATGATTTGATATTTTATTCAAAATAATCAAGAGCCTACAATCATAGGGACCTGATTGCAATGAAAATATGTTTGGAGGGACTAAAAGTAACATGCCAGGAAATTCAGGGGGGTCCGGTGCAAAAATCCCAAATGTACACTCGCGATGCACGTGTCTGGGGCACTCAGGGACCTCTTTGTAATAAAAATAAGTTCCAAGGACTTTTTAGCAACATGTGCTAAAAGTCTGGGGACTCATATGCAATTTACCCACTAAATTCGGCGCATGCTCAAATAAAACATTCACAGGGGTAGATGCACAAATACCAAAAAGATAATTTCATTTCATAACAACCAACAAGTACATGCCCTTACACGCAATTTACCACAAAATACACGACGAAGCACGTGTCCACCACACACAGGGGCATCAAAGCAAATAAAATAAACTAGCAGGTCCACTATGCAATTTTACCAAAATAAAATGAACTACGAAACATATTTACAGGACTAAATGCTAAAACCAAATCGAAGAGGGGCCTAAGTGAAATTACCCCTTATTTTATCCGAGGGCTGGGATGGTGCCGCGTGGCGAATCTGACGGTGATGGTGCGTTGCGCCTCAACAAAGGAAGCCCTGATCTCGATCCAACGGTGGAGGGTGCGCCACGTGGGGGAATCAACGGTCGAGAAGCGGCGCGGCTAACCCTCGCTGATCTGACGGTCTCGATCTATCCTCCAATGATCGGACGGTGATGGCTGCTCCTCAAGTGTACGGCTGCGATCTAATCTGGAGCTGGAGGGCTAGATGGACGGCTCTGGAGGATCCACGAAGAACAGGTGCCCGGCGAGCTTCGCCGGCCCAGTGAGCGCGCGGTGGATCTCCCCGCGGGATGCTGATAGGTGGAAAATGATCGTCGGAGCCTCCCGCGTCTGACGGGCCCTTCCGATGGTGCAATGGGGCTCCGGAGAGCCCAGGCGACACCGGCGGAGCTGGAGCTCCTGTGCTGAAGATGGAGGACCTCAGATGGTCCCCCTCTGACCTGCAAAAGGACACGAAGAGCAAGCTGGGTCGAGGGCAAAATGCCCTGACCCGGTTAGGTGCGAAGTGGGTGGACAATGGGTCGATATGGGCGAGCTCTGGCGAAGCGACGACGGAGAAGCTCGAATCCCAGTTCCTGTGCGAACTAGGGTGAACAGATGGGCGAAGAAGGTGTGGGGGATTGAGGCGACGGGGATGGTGTCGTCCGATGATCGAAAGGTGATCGGAGGTGGTCGGAATCGACGGTCGACGACGATGGGAGAAATTGGGGGTAACGGAAATTCGCTAAAGAGAGAAAGAACTAGGGATACCTGATGGTCGATGTCGACTGGGGACGAGCTACTGGAGCTCCTGGTCCTAGCCTCGAGGGTCGTCGATGCCCGAGGCTCGAGCACCACGCTGGTGGCGGCGCACGGCGGCGCTAAGTCGACGGATCGATGGTCCGGTCACTCCCTCCTCGCTGCAACACGACCAATCGCGAGCTGTCACTCAGGCGAGAGCAATGGAGGTCCTGGGGTGGAATGAGCTGAGCCAAAGATGCGTGAAGGAGTGGGTGGAGCTCAGACTATATACGGCCAGGGGTCCGGCTAAAGAGAGTTCGGGCGAGCTGATCGGAGCGCGGATCCCCAAAACCCACCCTGGGCGTGGATCAGGGTTGATCAAGGTCGGATTAGGGCCTGGGGTTAATGGATTTGGATATCGGATCGAGGTGCGATAATTAGGAGAAGTCGGGTCGCAACGCAGGATCTGCGGATCTGTGGTCCAGGAGGGGGAGTTGACCGGGGGGTCAACATCCCCCGTGGACCAATCAGGAGAGGCCACGTCGAAAATGATTTGGAAATTCGAAATAAAATAGGAAATGGCCGAATTAATAAAAACTCAAAACATGAAAAATGTTCCTTTTATTTAAACTATTTTTTTGTGATTTTTAATTATTTTTTTGAAATATAAATTAGGTATTTACAATATAGTGCTATATATAGGTATATATACAATATTGCTTTTTAATTTTTGATTTTTAATTAATTATTTTTGTACATTTTTATCCCAATTTTATATTTTATTTATTTACAAGATAAATCTTGGAATATTTAGGTATTTTTATTTTATTTTTATTAATTATTTACATGGGGTAAATAAATACTTTTATTTATATACATATATGGTATATATACTATGATGATGTTGATTTTTATTTTTATTTCTTTTTTTTATTTTTGTTTTTATGATTTTTATTTTATTTATTTACATCATGAGGTATAGAATATGTACACTTTTTATGGGATTTTAATTTATTTATTTATAGGGATAAATAACTAGCTATGTGGTCTTATGTACGTGATGAATATATACAAGGTGGAAGCATTTTTATTTTCTTTTTTAATTTTCTCATTTTTACTTTGATCTTGTATTTACAAATATATACAAATATTTACAAATAAATACAACCCATTTTTATTTTTATTTTTAGAGGAAAATATTTTTATTCTATTTACAAGTATATGTACAAAGGTGAGCTTCCTTATCTCTCTACTTGGGCTTTTATGCGGTCAGGCCCATGCTGAGCCCTCCCTTGGGATTAGGTCGCTCAATATTTATTCTAAATATCTCCCTCTTTTTCTTTTATTTCTTTATTCTTTTTTTTTTGCACAAAAACATGCTAATTATTAGATTTTACAGAATGCATGCTTTTTGGTAATTATTTGTATTTACAGATATCTACATGTATTTGCAAAGGTTTTTGTAGCTAAAATATAAGAATAAAGAGTGATGAATGGGTATTCATAAGTAAGCTTGAGGAAGAAATTGTTCATATTCAGGCAGGAGGTGAGCGAAACCAGGAGAGCGATCATAACAGTGGTGTGGGGGGGGGAGGGGACCAGTAGGTTGGACAAGGTGGAGGACTCCATAGATCTGTCGGATGAAGAGTTAAAGGAAAGAAGGGACTTTATGAGGTGGTTTCTCTAGAGGATAAGAAGAGGGCAGTGGAATGGAAGCAAAGATCAAGGCAGAGGTGGATCAAGGAGGGAGATGTGAATACGAAGTTTTTTCACTCGGTGGCCAGTGGAAGGAGGTGAAGAAATCTGGTCCGGGCAGTGGTTGTGGGGGAGTCGAGAGTGGAGGGAGAGAACGAGATTGGGAGAGCACTTGTGAACTATTTTCATGGTCTCTCGAGAAGGTGTTGCCAAGACCGTGGAGGTGGGCGAGAACATGAGCGATAAGACTCTTGTCCGAGCATAGTGAGCGACTGATTAGAACTTTCATGAAGGAGGAGGTAAAGGGGGATATTTCCGCTTTAATGGCGAGGGAGCGCCTGGACTAGATGGTTTTCCAGTTTTCTTTTATAGTGAGTCAGGATGTTGTGGGTGATGATGTGTTCGTAGTTCTGGAGGAGTTTAGCGATGGAAATGATGGTTTCAACAGAATCAACAAAGCTCAATTGTTTCTTCTTCCGAAGAAGGAGGCATCCGATCATGTTGAGGATTTCCATCCCATCGCCCTCTCTAATGCTATCTATCTGATTATTGCCAAGGTTCTTGCTGAGAGGCTAGGTGAGGTTCTTGATGAGCTTGTTTCTCCCGTGCAATCTGCTTTCATATCAGGGAGACAAATTGGGGACAACTTAGTAATGGCCTCTGAGATCATAGCAGACTGGCAGCGGCGACAAACTCGGGGAGTGATGTAGAAGGTGTACTTCTCCAAGGCCTATGATAGTGTGGATTGACATTTCTTATGATCCTTGCTATCGAAAAGGGGATTCCCAGACCTGTGGATCTGCTGGATGAAGAGGTGTGTGACCACTGCTTCTTACTCAATTTGGGTGAATGGTCGTCCCGAGGGAGGCTTCTTCCAGCCACAACTAGGTGTTCATCAGGGGTGCCCTCTTGTGATGCTCCTCTTCGTGTTGGCGGTGGATGTGTTGCCTTGTATGGTGAACCAGGTAGTGGCTCATGGTCTAACATCATGATATTCTTTGGGGGACATGTCCATTCCGATTCTCCAATATGCATATGACACTATTTTTTTATCGAGGGCGGGGTTGCTGAGGTGAGGGGAATGTCGATGGTTTTGGAAATCTTTGGGGAGCTCTCTAGACTTAAGCTCAATAGAGATAAGTCCAACATGATCCCTTTTGGTCTACTAGAGGAGGAGGTGAAGGCCTATTCTATGGTGCTGGGTTGTCCTTGCAGTCCGAGGCCGATCAGATACCTTAGACTACCGTTGGGATGTGGTCGACTTAATCTCAAGGACTGGATCCCAGTCAGTGGTGGAGAAATTGAAAAGGAAGATAACTAGGTGGAAGGGCTCATTGTTTTCTCGAGGTGGACATCTGATTCTGGTGAAGTAGTCCTGGCGACTATCCTAGCTTTCTTTATATTGACGATACTTCTTCCGGTGGAGATTCGTACTCGACTCGAGAAAATTACGCGAAGGTTTTTTTGGGAAGGCTTCGTGGGAATGGACATGCATTGCACCTTGTGGATTGGCATATGGTCACATTGCCTAAGGAGGATGGGGGGCTCGGTGTGCCAAGAATAGAGTTGATGAACCACGCTCTTCTGCTGAAATGGGCAGTGAGAATTTGGGGCGACAAGGAGGACGTTTGTAGTAGGCTCTTGATGAACCGAAATACCCGATAGACTAAGGTAAATATATCACTAAGGTCGTTGCGACCTCAGTCACTCGGGAAATCAGCTCGATTAAGAAAATTCAGATCAGACCACCAAATAAAAAGAGATAAATCAATAAAACCAGAAAATAGCGGTCCTGGCTATGAGATTAGCCTGGTGTAGCACCTAGGGTCGGACTCAGGGAGCACGAGTTGGTCTCGCGGCCTACGAAGTAGTCCAAGAATAAAATAAAGCAAAAACAAGTATTTTTGGTAGATTTTAATTATTTTTATATTTTTTGGATTTTTAATAATGAAGAAAAATAAGAAAAATACAAAAATAAGCAACTTCAACAATTTATTTAAATACTCAAAAACACTCCAAAAATTCCAACAAAAATATTTTTATGATTTTTAGGTTTTTTAATGTTTTTGATGAACTTTTCAGATTTTTATAATTTTTATCTAATTTTCTAAAAATCAATAAAGGTAAAAACAAAAGCAATCTGTCTAGCCAGACTTCAAAGGCCCATGAAAAATATCAAATGGGCCCTTCACAACCTGGAGGTAATTTTTATGAGAAGTAGAAACAAAAAGGAAAATTCAGAAGAACAGTTTATTATTTTTTGAGTTTTCTATAATTTTCTAGAATTTTTATGAAATTTTAAGTTTTTTTTAATTTTTAAGATTTTTATATATCCAAAAAAAAGCCAATAACGCATATAAAATTAAAAACAACAAAATTAACAAAACCTAAATTTTTTAAATTTTTTAAAATAGTTTTTCTATTTTTTTTATGATTTTCTAAAATAGACAAGAAGCAAAAACAACTGTTTTTGAATTTTTAAAAATATGAAAAAGCCTAAAAAATGTACCCAAAAATTAGGGAAATTTTTACACAGTGGCAGGAGATCCAAATTTCACGCGATTTGGGTTAAATTTGCTATTTTATTTAAATAAAAATAAGGCTCATAGTTCACAGGGACCCAAATGCTAGAAAAAGTAATTTCAAGGACTAATAAATAACACGGCAAGAAAGTGCAGGGGCCCTCGTGCAAAAATCCCAATAACTCACGCGTAACGCTCGTGAACCATGCACGGAGGGACCTAAATGCAAATCCTATTTCTAAAAGATCAAACAATAAAGCACCGGAAACACAGGATATATATTGCAAAATTTCCAGGTCTCACATGTCGATGCACGTGGTATACACATAGGGACTATATGGTAAATAAAATAAACATAGAGGTCCACAATGCAAAATTACCAAAATAAAAACAACTGAATAAAATATTTACAGGACTAAATGCTAAATGCAATAGAAAGATGGGCCTAATAGAAATTTACCCCTTATTGAGATCTTCGACTAGAGGCACGCCACGTGTGAGATCAGACGGCTGAGGGGCGCTGCGCCTCTTCGAAGAACTCTGGCTCGGATCTGACGGCTGAAGGCCTGCCACGTGGAGGATCTGACGGTGGCTGCTAAGCGGCTAACCCTTCGCCTGCATGGACGGTGATGATCACGCCATGTGTAGATCGAACGATGGTGACTATCGGGCGCCTCTTCGTATAGACGTGCGGTCCGGATCAAGCCTCCGAAAGATCTGACGGTCGCAGGGCTCCTCAAATAGATGGATCGGATCGAATCTGCAGCTGAAGGGGCTGATCGGACAACAGAGGAGGGTCCTGGAAGAACAAAGCTCCGACAAACTTCGCCGGAGCACCACGGGCGTGCTGGACCTCCTCCTGGGCTGCTGGAATGTGGAACATGATCACCAAGGTGCTCCGCAGCTAATGAGCCCCTCTGATGAGGCCGGAAAGCTCCGAGGAGCTCCGGCAACGAAGGCGGAGCTGCTCCTCTATGCTCGAACGAGAAGACCCTCAGATGGGTCACATTGGCCTGCAAAGAAGCACCAGAAGCATCTTGGGTCGAGGGCAAATTGCCTCGACCCGTCAGGGGGTGGAAACGGTGGACGGGTACGTCGGGTGAACGACCTCCGGCGAGGCGACGGCGGTGGAGGTCGAACCTCGGTTCCAGGGCAAACCAAGGGGGGTGAGTGGGTGCATAATGTGAGGAGAGGTCTCGTGGTCGTGATGGTCGGGTCAGATGAGTGGAATGATGATCGGAGCGGGTGGAATCGGTCGGATACGACGGCGGAGCGAATTGGGCGTAAGATGAAATTAAAGGAAACTAGAGGGACTAGGATCTACCTGATGGATGGAATCGACTGGGGGCGAGCTCGGCGAGCTCTGGGTCATAGCCTCGAAGGGTCGTCGATGCCCGAGGCTCTGGCGCACCTCGCGGCAGCGCACGACGGCAGACGTCGCCAGATCGATAGCTGGAGGTCTCCTCTCCTCTCTTCGACACCTCTCTCATGAAGCTGTCACTCATGGGAGCAAGGTGGAGGTCCTAGGACGAAGAGGCACAACCAAGGATAGCTTGAAAAGTGCGGCGGAGGTTCAGCTATATAGCAGCCCATGTCCGAGAAGAAGAGGTCGGGTCCGGCTTGGTGAAGCACGGACCCCTAGGCAAGAAGGCGGGCGTGAATCTCAGATGTAACATGAGTGATTAGGACCTGGGGTTTGGGTAAATGGAGCTCGGATCTGGCTTAGATAATTAGGTGAAGTCGGGTCTGGAGCGAGATGCGCGGGGGAAATGGTCCAGGGGGGAGTTGACCCGGGGTCAACATCCCCCGTGGACCAATCAGAAACTGCCAATTATTAATGTTTTAGAAATTCAATAAAAAAATAAATGACCTTATTTCGAAAAACTTAAAACATGAAAAATGTTTCTTTATTTTTAAATTATTTTTAGTGATTTTTATTTATTTTTTTTGAAATAAAAATAATGTATTTACAATATAGTATTATTATATAAAGGTATATACATGTATTTCCTTTTTTATTTTAATTTTTTAATTGTTTATTTTTATATATTTATTCCAATTTTATATTTTATTTATTTATAGAATAAAATTTGGAATAAAAAAGTATTTTTATTTTATTTTTATTAATTATTTACATAGAGTAAATAAATAGATATATACATATAGTTACATGGTATATGTACAAGGTGGCTTTTGGTTTTTATTTTATTACTTTTTATTTTTCTTTTATTTTTCAATTTTTTATTTTAGTTTTATATTTACAAATATGTGCAAATAAATAAATACACCTTTTTATTTTTTTATAAGGGGAAAATAATTTTTATTTATATACATAGGTATATGTACCACAATTGAGCTTCCCTATCTCTCTCTACTTGAATTCTTTTGCGGTCGGGCCCATGCTGAGCCCTTCCTTGGAATTAGGCCGCTCAATATTTATTCTAAATGTCTCCCTCTTTTTCTTTTATTTATGCACAAAGACATGCTAAATAATGTAATTTACACAATGCATGTTGTTTGGTAATTTATGCTATTTACATGAATATACATGTGTTTTGCATAGGTTTTGTAGCTAAAATAAAAGAATAAAGAGTGATGAATGGGTATTCATCACCCCCCTATACTTAACTTTGCTAGTCCCTTAGCAAACACTTATTTGAAAAAGAAGTGAAAAAGAAAGGAAAAAGAAAAAGAGGAGAAAATGCATGGATTAATGCTGAGTATTAAACTTGCCTTCATTAAATTGAAATATGGAACTCGATAAGATCTTTGGATTATTAATGTGTCGGAACCTTATTTAGACTTAGGTTTAAAACTCCACAGCCTCTAAGATCTACTAATCTATAGTAAGGACTCCTCAATAATCCAGATCAGAACAAGTCTACATACACAAACCCTGAAGACCATGAATCTTTCCTTGTATAGTATATGTGATGTATAGCTCTCCACCTCAGAAGTAGCAACTTGACAACCCTCCCCAACAAGGTAACTCTATGACCCCAATCTGGGCACTCTTTCCTCGAGGAGCGGGGTATTCACTTCTAAGTTCAAGTTCAACCGGCTCAAGAAGAGGGGGAAGAAGAGAATGGACCATGGCCAGTGTAGCCATGTATCCTTGGGAGCTCAATCAGTGTAGCTAAGTCTCCCTGCTGCAAGCTACATAAGATGGATCATGGGTCTCAAGCTTTGCTTATTGCACTATATACATACTCCGGTGGGATTATCATTTTCTATCAGACCCACCACTTTTTTTTGGAGTTATTTTCTTTTTGCATTTTTTTTCAAGTGCATCTGTACAACATATTTACAAGGTGCAGCATATGTACATAAGGAGTTTTTCCTCTTGAGCCAGTAGACTATCCCTCTTTTGAGGCATTATTGCAACCCACAACTCCCGTCGTTAGACCTCATGGCAACCAGACTTGGTTGAGACGCACTTCCTTCACTAAAAGAAGAAGAGAGGTTCCGCCTAGAAGTACTACCCTCATATGCTACCCCAAGTCAAGGAAGACTTCCTCCTCACCACCTCATCCGCAGAGAGCTCGGTGTAAAGTGCGGGTCCAAGTCAAGCCATTGTCTATATGAGCCATGTGTGTGTTGTTAAGTGCTCTACTTAGGCTCATTGAGATGACATGTGATCATAGCCTAGTGGACTCAAAGAATTAAGTCTCTATGGACCTGAAAAGTCTTAACCCTAAGCCCTATAAGGTTCCTCTTAGAATTAGGTGGATTAAGATCTTAATCAAGCTCCATTTTCCAATTTAATTCCAGGCTAGTTTAAATGTCAACTATAATCCAGGAAAAACTATACAAGTATATACAAAGATGCTATTTACACAATATTTACACATATGCAAAATTTTTGAAAAATATTTTGAAATCATGAATGTATGCATGAATGCAAGTTTTGCAAAATATTTACACAAATTTACACAAGGTTTTTGCAAACTGTTGATTTTCAAAACATTTTGGAAAAAATTTGTACTATATACATAATTTTGATATGAACATATTTACACACTATTTACACAAAAAGTTTTTGAAAACATTTTTACAAAAATAATTTTGTACAATAGCTATGTATGTGCAATAAAAGAATGTTTATTTACAAGGAAAAAAATTTAATTTTTATGGATTTTTAGGTTTTTAGCCATTTTTATTTATTAACACACTCACACAAAGTACGAGTTATGGCTAAAGTATATATGAAATATATACACCCCCCTATACTTAGCTCGAACTATGTCCTCAGAGTCAAGAGCGATGAAGAAGACATAACTCGTGCTTAGTATAGGGAAGTGAAAAGGAAGGCTATATACAAAGACGAATGAAAGAATAGAAACTCAAAAGAGTCTCGGCCTTTCCCCCTATACTTAGGATCAAATAATCCTAAGTATAGCAGGTTGTGCACAAAGGGAAAGCCGAGTGAGAATGTATAGGGTCTACCCCCCTATACTTAGGGTAAAATATCCCTAAGTATAGGCAACAAAAATAGAGGTAGAAATGAATCAAAAGAATACCTGAGAGCCCTACATCCCCCCTATACTTAGGGTAAAGTACACCCTAAATATAGCATAATCATAAGATGAGAGAAGGGATGTGGGACTAAAGAATGGAATGATATGGACATCTGGATCTATACAAGTCGGAAGAACAATGATAATCAGGCGTGAGACGCAATAGATGTGAGTCAAGAGACCACGTCTCATGCAAAGTGAATAGGGGTAACATCAACGACCCGCGACTCATGATCTAGATATGGCTTGAGCCACTGGCAGTTCACTCGAAAGGTACTCTCAGAAGACAACTCAGATATGTCAATACTCCCATTGTCGTATACCTTTCTCACCAAATATGGTCCCTTCCATTTGCTCTGTAGCTTCCCTGGAAATAGATGAAGCCTATCATCAAACAACCATACTCTCTATCCTGGCTCAAAATGCTTGTGGCTGATATGAGAATCATGCCACTCCTTCACTCTCTCCTTATACTGTAGGCTGTTTGAAAAGGCGGTATCACGAAGCTCCTCCAAGGTGGCTAACTCTGCCCTCCTCTGATCTCCTACACTATCTGGATCCAAAAGTATATCAGTGGCATCCCAAAGTGACCTATGCCTCAACTCAACAGGTAAATGGCACGGCTTGCCATAAACGAGGCGAAAGGGAGACGTGCCCAAAGGTGTCTTGAAAGACGTCCTATATGCCCACAAGTCTGGGTCCAAAAGCTGTGACCAATCCTTTCGGTCAGGGTGGACGACTTTCTGCAATATAGTCTTGATCTCCTTGTTCGACACTTCGCCAAGACCATTCGTCTGAGGGTGGTATGGAGTGGAAACTCGATGGTCTATGCCGAACTCGCTAGCAAGGGTCTTTACCTTGTCGTTGATGAAATGAGACCCCCCGTCAGATATCAACACTCGAGGTACCCCGAACGGTGAAATGATATGCTTCCTCAAAAATCTGCAAACAGTCCTAGCATTTGCGGTTAGGGCGGGGATGGCCTTAACCCAACGACTAACATAATCCACGGCCAACAGAATCTACTCGAATCCCTGACTCTTAGGGAATTGACCCATGAAATCGATGCTCCATGCGTCAAAAACCTCACATAAGTGAATGGACTGCATCGGCATCATATCACGCCGTCCACAAGTGCCCATCCTCTGACAGTTAGTACACCTCTTTACGAACTCATCAGAGTCCTTGAAGAGGGTAGCCCACCATAGGCCGGCTGGGGCACTTTCTGTGCCGTTCTCCTCCCAGAGTGATGTCCTCCTACCTCAAGCTTGTGGCAGTAAGTGAGGACGCTATGGTGCTCCTCCTGAGGAATGCACCTACGCCAGACGTTATCCCCTCCTTCATGGTAAAGGACGCTATCCCCTCCTTCATGGTAAAGGATGGGATCCTCCCAGTGGTTGGACTTGGCCTTCGTGAGGAAGGTCTCAAGTCTCTGCCTGGGCCAATCTTGTGGAACTTTCTTAGCAACAAGAAAGTTCACAATATCGGCGTACCACAGGAGAGAGGCAATAGCAAGGATCACCTCATCTGGGAAGGTCTTGCAAATAGGCTCAGTCTGCTCAGAATCCTCAAGATGCTCTAATTGGGAGAGATGATCCGCCACCACATTCTTGACTCCAGGTTTATCCTTAATCTCTATGTCAAACTCCTTGAGTAGAAGGATCCATCTGGTCAATCCAGCTTTGGCATCCTTCTTTGCCATGAGGTACCTGATGGCTGTATGATCAGTGTATATGGTCACTCTAGATCCGATAATGTAAGCTCTGAACTTATCTAGGGCAAAAACTACGGCTAGCATCTCCTTCTCAGTGACCGTGTAGTTCCACTGCGCGGCATCCAATGTACGGCTAGCGTAGTGAATAGCAAATGGGACTCCATCCCTCCTCTGTCCCAGCACGGCCCCTACGGCAAAATTGGAGGCATCCGTCATGATCTCGAATGGGAGAGACCAATCAGGCGGCTGGAGAACATGAGCCTCAACGACACATTTCTTGAGAGTCTCAAACGACGATAGACACTTGTCATCGACAAGGAACTCGGTGTCTTTCGTCAGCAGATCAGTCAACGGTCGGGCAATCCTACTGAAATCATGAATGAAGAGCCGGTAGAGACCGACGTGCCCCAGAAAAGATCGTAACTGCCGCAAGTTGGACGGTCGTGTGAATTTTCTAATGACATCTACCTTTGCCGAATCAACCTCCATGCCCCTGTTGGAGATGATATGGCCAAGCACCATCCCTTGAGTCACCATGAAGTGACTCTTCTCCCAAGACAACACTAGGTGAACCTCAATGCATCGTTGCAGGTCTCGATCTAGGCAGTCAAGACAGGAGTCGAATCCGTCACCGTAAAGCAAGAAATCATCCATTAAGACCTCCATGCACTCCCCCACCATGTCCGAAAAGATAGACATCATGCACCTCTGAAAAGTTGCAGGGGCGTTGCATAGCCCAAATGGCATGCGTCTGAAGGCATATGTACCGAAGGGACAGGTGAAGGTAGTCTTGTCCTGGTCCTCGGGCGCGATGGCCACCTGATTGTAGCCGGAGTACCCATCCAGAAAATAGTAGTGGCTCTTCCCTGCCAGTCTCTCAATGATCTGATCTATAAAGGGCAGGGGGAATGATCCTTCTTGGTGGTCTGGTTGAGTCATCTGTAATCCACGCAGACCCGCCAAGAAGTGGGTACCCGAGTAGCGACCTCCTCTCCAGACTCACTGACAACTGTAGTGATGCCCGTCTTCTTGGGCACCACATGTAACGAACTGACCCACTTAGAGTCGGAGATGGGGTAGATAAAATCGGCGCTCCACCATTTCGAGATCTCCTTCATGACAACCTCTCTCAGATTCGGGTTCAGCCGCCGCTGGAACTCACGCGACGGCTTCGCCTCATCCTCGAGATAGATAAGGTGGGAGCACAGGCCGGACTTATCCGCTGGAGATCAGCTACGCTCCATCCTATCGCCTTGTGGTTCTTTTCAAGAACCCCCATCAGACGGGATTCTTGCTCTCCAGTCAAATCGGCTGAGATAATGACCGGGTACATCTCATGCTCACCCGCAAGGAACCTATACTTCAGCGACGCAGGAAGTGGCTTCAGCTCTGGACATGTAGGTGCTGGAGGATCTAGCCTCTGAATGCTCTGAGTGAATGCTGCCAAATCTGCATGGGAGAACGGAAACTCTCGCTCACAATCAGTATCTGGCGAAGACTGCTCTGCTGGACTGTCTCTGCTCTGCATGGCATCGACCTCCTCCCTAGCTGCAGGCTCAGTGGAAGTCAGACATGGTATAAGATCATCAAACTCTGCCTAATCAACATTTGACTCCAAGGGATCTGTATCAGACTCACAGAAAAACTCTGTCTCGTGGTCAAGAACCGGCTCTGCCGACTGAAAAGTATCCTGGACCAAGAATGCGCTCTCCAATCTCTCCTCTACTGGCATCTCTGCATCAGCAGACTTTGAAGGTGAGAGGATGGCTTGTGCGATTGGATCTGCCCAAACTGACCCGTCATCTGTGATCACAAAATCGCAGTCATGGTGGATGTCTGGCCCTGCATCTGTCATCTGCTCTGAATCGGACGTCGGCTCTGAGCAAGCTGAATCTTTGACTCTGATGTCCTCGACCATCTCTATTTGTACACTCTCGCCCTCGACGCGAAAGTATACATTCCCGCTATCATAGTCGGTCACTGCCTTGGCTGTGGCCAAGAACGGGCGACCTAGAATGATGGGGGTATCGGTCACAGACTTAGGGATCTCCATGTCCAACACAACGAAGTCCACGGGGAATTGCAGGCCCTGAATCGTGACGACAACGTCCCTCAGCAACCCCTTCAGCCTCTTGACAGATCGATCAACAAACTGAAGGACTGTCCTGCTCTATCGTAGAGTGCCCAACTCGAAGCGGTCGAGAAGGGCTGCCGGAAGTAGGTTGATCGAAGAACCGTTGTATAATAGAGTGCGGTCAAACCTCTGCTCACGGATATGGCATCTGACATAAGGGGCTCCGGAATCTGGCCTCTTGGCCGGCAGACGGTTCAAAATCGCGAAACACGTGGCCCGGGTAAGCACATGGATCTCGGACTGGTGGTTCCTCCTCCTCCTCCTAACTGTGCTCATGTCTTTGAGTGATCTCTGGAGTAGAGGGATGTGCTCCAAGGCCTCCTGAAGAGTCATCTGAATGTGGAATCTGTCGATCATATGCTGGCTGGACTCTTCCTGCTGCTTCTTTTTGGGATTTTCTATTTTCTTCCCCTTTCCCATGTGACGTGCTCTAGGGAAGGGGATCACAGGGTCCTTCTCATATGAAGGACTAGGAGAGGGTCTAGGCTGCTCAAGCACGACAGAATCCACACATACATCAAGCACCACAGGTGGATCAGAAGAAAATAAACCCTTTCCTTTATTGCCAGATAAGTCCTGAGATACATAAACAGATGGAAAGACTACATGACTAACAGAAATAGATATGGTGGCATCAGCACCACCCTCGGCAGGTCGACTCGTGTCATCAGCACCGTGCTCTGGCTTGGCAACAATGGTGGCATCAGTACCACCTTCTCCATCTGGTGAAGCGACGACATCAGTACCGTCGGTGGGATCAGCATCCATGGTGGTGTCAACACCACCGTCATCATATCTCACGGCATCAGTATCGCGTTCCTCCTCGCCTGGCGCTCTGGAAATGGCCTGGGGGTGTCGCTCAGACGAGGCGCCGCCTGCTGGCATCCTATCGCTCCTAAGTGTGACAAAGTCAGTATCAAATAGATATGCAGACATATCACCAAAAGAATCACTCGGAGTGGCATACTCTGTGAAATCTACCCGCTCAGACTTCCTCTTGAGGTTGTTCGGATTGGGCTCACTCTGGGCAGGTATGGTGGCCTTCCCTCTCACGATCTCCCGCATCTCCTGGCGGAACTCGTCCATCTCCCGTCTAAATGTATCCTGCTGCTCGGTCAGGAGGCGGGCTAGATCGTCTATGGCTGGGTTCTCATAGGATGGCCCATGAGAACCTAACGGGTGGCCTCGCTGGTAGTGAGGCTGCTGCTATGGCTGGTGCTGCGGGTGAGAGGGGTACTGCTGGGGATGATACTGCTGCTGAGGCTGCTCACGCCTTCAAGACTGTCCCTGGTGATAGGGACGAGGACCATACTGCTGTGAGTGGGATGACTGCTGCCGGTGCTGGTACACTGGGGGATGCTGCTGCTGGTGATCTCGCTGATGGCTGTACTGTCCACCCTGAACTGGAGGCTGCTGCTGGGAATTGGCACCTCCGGCTGACCAACGGAATCCGGGATGGTCTCGTCGGATACCGGGCTGGGGTCGGTCGTATCAAATCTCGTTGACATCCATCAACGGCTCCTGCTCGTAAGTGGGTGGAGGGAGAACAACCAGAGGCTGATCCGGCTGGTAAACCACCATCTGAGTGTCTGGGGATGGTGGTGACTGGTAGTAAGGCTGCGGCTGCTGGTACGGCTCTGCCTGTACAAGATGGACTTGTCTAGGCTGACTGGTGCTGGAGCGCTGGGACGA
Source organism: Ottelia alismoides (assembly GCA_037367405.1). Lineage (NCBI taxonomy): Eukaryota > Viridiplantae > Streptophyta > Magnoliopsida > Alismatales > Hydrocharitaceae > Ottelia > Ottelia alismoides. The sequence continues at coordinate 2,953 of JAZKJV010010676.1, read as the reverse complement.
GCTGCCACTGCCACTCGGATCTGCTCGTGACTGAAGATGGGGTTGAGAAGCCGTCTGTGCCTCCTGGAGACACATGATCTGTGTCTTCAAGTCACTCAGTGTCTGTGCCATCTGATCCATCTGCGATATGCCCTAGCACTGCTTCTTCTCTATAATCTCCATCCGGTCTAGCTTCTCGCTGATGATGCCCATGTCGACGGCTGTGGACTCGGCCTGTGCGGCTGCCGCTGACGAAATGAAAGGACCGGCGTCGACCCGTGCGATCCTCTGGTACTACACGGTCTGTGGCTGGGGGCATCCCTGAGTGTAAAGATGGGTCTGGGACATCACTGTATAGTTCTCGACCATCTCCTCATAGATGGCACAGACCTGGTCCTCATCCTTGGCGAAGTAGGAATCGCCACAAGAAGCATTCATCAGGCCCTGCAGCTCTGGTGTCAACCCGCAGAAGAAGCTCTGAACTAGGTTTGGCTTCGAAATCTTGTGGTGCGGGCATATGTCGGTAAGCTCACGGAACCTCTCCCATGCCTCGTGAAACTGCTCATTAGGGAGCATGGAGAAGTTGCTGATCAGGGCCCTAGCTGCGTTCGTCCGCCTGAGTGGATAGTACTTGTTCAAGTACTCAGTGCGGAGCTGCTCCCAAGTGTACACAAACTTCCCCAGATGCTTCAGCCAGGTGGTTGCTCTATCTGCCAGTGAAAAGGGGAAGGCAATCATCCTGATAGTATCCTCGTCCACCTGACGGTCATGGACGGTGCTGCAGATTATCAGAAACTCCTGGAGGTGAATATGGGGCTCCTCAGTGGCGAGCTCATGGAATCGGGGGAGGAGCCGATGGGTGTTCGGGGGGAACTTGAAGTCCCCCACTATGACTGGTAGTACCACCCAACGGTGCGTCAAAGTCGACCCGGGGTTGTGTAACTCCCGCATCGGTCTCGACTGGTCTGGTGCTGCTGCTGCGGTGGCGGCTGCTGCTGCGGCTGCGACTGCAGCCGCTGCGGCTGCTGCCACATTGTTGGGTCTCCTCGGTCCGTCTCCGGGCCCGCACTAATCGCGGTCGGCTCTCATCTGCTCCATCTCTCTCCTTATCTCAATCATGAAGGCACCCTGATCCCTCAGCTGCTACTGCACTATCTCAAGGGAGGCGATCAGGGTGGAGTTGATTGCACCCTGGTCCATGATAAATGTCTGCTCGGCTCGGGGACCTACGGTGCGGTCGTCGCTGCTGCCGGCCATGGTCTCTGCAAAGGCGAAAGACCCAAACTCAGGTGCCGATAAATCTGATTGTGGTCTCTCATCTGGCACTGGCATCTCAGGAATGGTAGAAGGGTGGTCGAGGGGGAACATGGTGGAATCAAACTCAGGTTCGGAGAGAGGGTCTCGGCTCTCGCGAACCAACCTAGATGAATGGGCTGGAGTGCTGAAAAGTGGTGCAGACAGAGGCTGCCTAAGGGACCTCCTGCCCATCATCTTGATGTGGCGAGTCGGGTGGATGGGATCTGAAAACAACTATGATGAGCAAACAATTCCCCGAGTTCACCTACTCAACGCGAGCTGAAGACCGTAAGAGTTCAGTCAATTATCTTGTCAGTTTTTATTAGGTGATCAAGTCAAGATAGCAGAGCGGTTACGTGACCTGTTGAGAATCCAATCCGCCAACCAGACTGTCCCGTATAAAAGGCCAGTAGTCTGATCGGGGCTTGGATATGGCTCTAGCCTAGTGTGCGGGTCACTCTCTCGCGCATGCAAACCAGACAATGAGGGGGTTGCTCTCCCCAAGACAGATTTTATGGTGAGTGTCTTTTAGGGTCAAGTTGAGTTAGCAGTCCCAATTTAATAGTTTTTGTTTTTAGGTGTTTTTCAAATCAAACAATCGCCTAACGAATTTTTCGGTTCTCCTGGTTATTTTAAGTCCAAAAGCGGGGGGAGAAGTCGAAAAAGTCGATGCGCGGGAAATCAATGATGCATGCACGAGATAGAAGGCGTACCTGACTCCAGCAGTCTACATGCAATATGATCCGCACATAATTGAAAGACAGAAAGGAAACTACCTATATGGTGCAAGCGGAAAACTGACCCTATATGAAGCAGTTCTACTCGAAAGAGCAATGGCTAAATGGTCAACAGGAGGGGTCGGTGTCCAGTCTCGTATGCCGATCGGTGCCCACCACAACGGGTCCTGCCAGCGCTGTATACGACCTCTAGCGGTGCGGGACCCCTCAAGTGACCAGATAGTCTTTTTTATTAATTTTTATTTTGGTCTAATTAACGGTCTATAGGTACAGGCAAATTATTAGGTGTGTGGACCCTACTAATTACGGTGCAATCAAGCAAAAATCCCAAGCTAGGGCTGAAATCCGCGAAAACCAAATAGGCAGTAAATAAATGATAAAAACAAAACCGCAAAAAAGCTGCGAAAGTCCGGTGGGGTCCCCCGAGCACACCAGTGCTCGGCGAAACAGACCCCGAGAGTCTAAGACCAAGTCCTATCTCCGGTCCTTGTATTATTACAACAATATAAGTGCTCAAAATAAAATTAAGCTAAACTAAACTAATCCTGCATGCCTGCTCGTCTCCTCGCGCTCTCCTGCGGCTCCGTGCAGAAGGGAGCCGCCTCCGTTTCCCACGGTTGCGTCGGCTCCTCGAGAGGAGCTGCCTCGGTCCTCGGGCCCTCACAAGTAAACAAGAAGAGTGTGATCAGACCAGATAAACAAAGCAACTAAACTAAAAACAGGGTATATGCACAAAAATGTGAAATAAAAATAAACACTCAAAACAACCAAAAATAAAATAAAAGAAAAGAAAAGAAAATGAAAATAAAAGAAAAACAAAAGGCCATGAAGAGCTGCGGACGAAGAAAAAACTGCGGAAAGCCGCGAAAATCAAAAAAAAAAATAAAATGAAATTAAAACCGACTACTAAGCCGTGCTCCCCGGGCAACGGCACCATTCTA